>OZ038482.1:68665842-69020842 GCA_964036315.1 Acanthosepion esculentum
AAACCTTCTGTATACCGAATTAGTGGAGATACCTACATAAATATAACTAAATCTGCAGGAAATGTTGATAATTATTATATTTCTAAATGAAAAATCTAAATCTGGAGAAAATTTTCATAATTTTCATATTTTTACATAAAAATGTCTAAATAAATCCTGAGAAAATATTATTTTCATATTTCTAAATAAAAAAAGACTAAATTCGGAGAAAATGTTGATTATTTCCAAATTTTTACATTAAAAAGTCTAAATACAGAGAAAATGTATATTTTCATATTTTTAGAAATAAAATTTTAAATCTTAAGAAAATACTGCTTATTTTCATATTTTTTCATGAAAATGTCTAAATCTTGAGAAAATGTTGATTATTTTTATATTTCTAAATAAAAAGGGCTAAATTTGCAGAATGCTGCTTATTTTTATAATCATAAAAAATCTAAACCTGAAATAAATGTAGAATCTTTTCCTATTTGTGCATAAAAAAGTTTAAATCTGGATAAAATGTTTCTTATTTTCCTATTTTTACATAAAATATTCTACATCTAGAGTAAATGATGCTTATTTTCATATCTTAACATAAAAAAATCTAAATCTGGAGAAAATGTTGACCAATCCATTATTTCGGTGTGAGATGTTGGTAACTAGATACAACGAACTCTAAGTAACAGAAACATTTCTCAACAAAACTACGTATTTTTCATTAGACTTAAATTCATAAACAACGTAAAATAGCATGAGTTGCTACCAAATATTCATTCACATACTTTACGGACAAAAAACGTTTATCGCAAAAACTGACTCCGACTCACCGCGTGTGACAAGAAAATAGAAAGCCGCTGCTAGCAATGATTTACCAACAATGGAGTGGGAGACACCCAATCAAGCTGAAACATTTCAATGGAACTTTATTTTGTTATGAACAAAATAAAAGACGACCAAGTGAGCCACATACTCTTACAGACAAGTCAAAGGGCTGAAACGATACAACTCATGGACGCTGATGGACAAAGATGTTGTTCGGCGAGCAGTGGTGACTCGTGCATAGGCACTGAGGAACTGCAGTACCCCATATTTTTACTCGATATTATTGATAACATTTAATATAACGATTTTTTTCTTTATACTTATACATTATATAATCCTTAAACGTAATGTCAGTAGCCATTCCGTCGTTCATGAAAAATTACAAAAACCTTGTATGGAACAGTCTACTTCACAGATCCAGTATTGCGGTGTCTGGCTGTTGCGCATATGCGCGCACGTCCGAGGAAAGAAGTTGAACGCTGGTGAGAGAGAGCAGTGTCGCTCACGAAGTGCCGACCCTGTTGTCTCAGTGTAAGTTAATATTTATTTATGATTCAGCCTGTGTTGTGTTTAAGAATTGTGTATCACATTCTTGAATGTCATAACTATCATGCTTCCAGCTATTTAATTCATAGTTTTTTTTTCAGTAGTTTATTGTATAAAAATAATAATAAGCTAACCATTACCTCCTTGAAAATAAGTGACAGTAAGTGATCTTCAGCAGCTTAAGTTTTCACAGTTTTCTCTCCGTGAGAAAGTTACAGTTAAGAAAAGAGGCCGTTCAACAACTGATATTCAAATATCTCAGCTATGATTAAGCAACAACAAGAGGTATATTCATAGCTTTAATTCTGAATGATACCAACAGAAAAGTTGGCTCTGTGACTGTAAATTGAAAAATGTGTTGTTTTGCTTCCCGCGTTTAATGTTTGGAGATGATGTAACATGGAGAAAAGACGGTGTCGGAGTTATCTCCTCCTTAATTTCCTAATTTTGAAACCGCTACTTGGAGACGCCCTCAAATGACTATATATACTTGGCGAGACCTCGTCTTGTCCTCTTTTCTTCTCATTTCTATACCACGATGTAAATCTCTAGTGAAGATTTGCGTCTTCCCCTTCGGGGGTTGGGGGCACTATATGTTTCCTTCGGGAAACACACGTGAGCATTACACACTCACGTACGTACAAACATTCACAGTCACTTACACATACTTTGACCACAAACTTTCTACGTTCATTCATACACACTAATTATCGTCTTTGTCGATTGTAACCCTTATTGTATGCCAATACACATATACCTGTTTGTACATATATATACCGGTTTTGTTTTCTTCACATTTCCTTTTACATTTCAGTTGGCGGGCTCATACTCAGAGAGTCCATCATGTTTCTAGTGGGCTATTTCATGAGACGCACGTGTTTGTCTCACAACGCGTCCCATCGGCCTGCTACAGACGATTTTAGAAATATAAACAAAATGAAAGAAAAAAATGAAAACATGAGAAGTCAAATAAGCATATTGAAAATATCGCTTTTAGGAAACGTAAATATTAAAGAGAAACTTAGTGAGAGATAGACTTTCAACAAATGAGCAGAACATGAAAGTTAAAAATAACCATGATGTTTTACCGAAAATAATAGAATGTATTTATTTTGTAGAAACTTTGAAACTCCCTTACGTTAACATAATGAAAAAAGATGATTTAGTAAATCCAGGGGTATTTAGAGAATTAATACATTTTGCATCTAAATTAGATCCAGACTTGAAGAATCACTTAGAACCCAGTGCTATTTTCAAAGGCGTTTCTAAGACCATTCAGACTGAGATACTTGACTGTCTACTACAAATATACCATGAGAAGATGAGGACAGAAATTAGGGAAGTTTCGTTTGTAGCCGTCATGGCTGATGACACAACAGATGTTTCGGAACACACTCCAAGGGTCATTTTCTATGGTACGTGTTGAATTAAGAAATATTTTAGCGTTTAGGGGGATTCTTTATTCCAGAAAATCAAACTGCAAAAGCATATCAAAACGTATTCTAGGACAATTCGACATAATCCCTCAAGGAAATGAATAAAAACTGACAGCTCAGACATTTGGTTGTACAAATGTCATGAAAGGCAAAAAAGGAGGAGTTTATGCAAAAATAAAAATGTTTTATCGTAGTGTTCATTTCATTCACTGTTATTCAATTTAATAAGCAGCACCCCCACGAGCCGCCACTGTCGGTGAGCTTAATTTTTAAAAAATTATGGAACAATTAGAACCGAAAGAAAACTTTAGGGTAAATCATCTCAAATTAATGGCATGCAGACAGAGAACGGAAGAGTCATTCATTAGAGTTAGAAGCTTTTGTTAATAGATGCAGGCGACGGACAGAAAAATATTCACCGTCAGAGAACGAGCAACAGGAGCCAATAATAGAACTTATTATTACCAGTAGACTTTCAGAAGAAACTGCTAAGAAAAGGCAACACACTGACGCTCGATGAAACACTTGTCTTAGAATCTACAAAGCCCACATAAAGCAACTTAGGTCCATGCAAAACACCACCAACAATACAAGCCAGAGGCCCACCAACAACACATCGTGGTAAAGCAGTAAAAAACTGTCTCAATTATGGGGGAAGTCAGGCAACCTCCGCCGTGAATCCTTTTCAGCATTTGGAACAATATGCAATTCATGTGGTAAAACCAACCACTGTCAAGCACGACAAAACGAAACTATGGTCAAGGACGTGGAACCAGGGTCACAGTAACAACCCTGACGTGAAAGGGATTTATGAAAATAGGAAAGTCACCCAGACTGATAAATGCACAACGAAGAACAGCTCGAGAGTCAGGCATTAAGTAGAATGTAAATATCCTCCATGTCTCACCAGAGAGACAAAGCCTTCGCAAAACTGGATATAATACTACCGAACAGACAGGGAATCCACCGACTGTGCCTAAAAACAGACACAAGCGCCTAAAGAAATACACTGCCAATCACCACATTCCACAGAATGTTCCCAGAAAAATTAGATACAGACGGTTTACCAGACTGAAAAACAAAAACAAATGAAACTAGGCTGATTACATACAATGAAACACAATAAATCGCTATGGTAGTATCAGCATTCCAAAACTTGGAGTGGTTCAACAGCACGTTCCATATTGTCGACCAACGGTATTAGGACTACCCTCATTAGAAAAACTAAAACTGGTGACACTACACTGTGCTGTGAAGACAGGATACAAAACTCAACACGCAATACACAAACCAATGCTAATCAAAGGTCAACACCAATCAGCGACAACTTACCAAGCCCAGCAGAATTACTCAATAACCTCATTATAAGAAACATCACAACAAAGATACCAATACCAAGATTTCCCAATGCCGAGCATATACAATTACAGTACCGCCAAGAACAACAGTAAGTATACTACGACAAAAGTGCACACGACCTACTACCCTACAATCTGTAAGAGGACAGAGTGAACATGGACACTAATTGCCAGCTATTATAGTGTCAAAATGCCCAGAGCCGAAATCACGTCTCCAGTTGGATCATATAAAAGAAGAAACAGTGTCCATATAAGAGACAGCATCGAGGCAAACAGACGCTGACATGTACATTTTATGGACCTTATAACCAACTAATGAACCAAACATCATCGCCTATGCAAATTCAAGATACCACAACGAACAACAGTGAAAATATTGTTATGTCCATTTCCCTTGATCCCACTCCTTTCAGTTTGCTGGCACTGTTGAGTTCGTGTATAGGAGCCATCAGGGTGAAGAACGAGTCATGTCGGATTCCTTCATGTAGACGGGTCCGGAGGAATTGCCGCACCCAAACAAAACATCCAATGAAGTATTTAGTTTTTTTTTCCGTTGTTGGAGACTTCATTTTGTTAGTTCGCTAATCCCTTGCTGCTCGCTCTTCACACCAAAGTATATCCATTTCCCTTGCTCCCATTCCTTTCACCAGTTGTAACAACGAGCGTTTGGCTGCGAAAGAAAGGAACAACAAGGATTAAATTTTCAACAGTGCATAGTTGTTTGAAGTTTGGCAAAAATTGTTAATATGTCGTACTTCAATTGCTTTTGGTCAGGAAAGCAATTAGGTGCAAGGGTTTTGTTGGTAGGGCCTGGAGTTGACCGATTTCTTGGGTTGGTTGACCAAGGTCCCAATTGCGGTCAGTGGATAAGTACGGAGTGGATTAGCCGTTGGTGGGGTTTGACGTACGGTTTTCTTTAAGATTGAAATCGACACTTGTGATGGTGTTGATAGGCTGGTGGTCATGTGATGCAGATATGTTGAAGCCGAACTTCCTGGTTAGGTGGATTAATTCATGATAAGGAGCGTTGGTTGCCGAGGTTATGGCGGTAGCAAACGTTGATCGAGCAAACGGTCGATGTTGGATTCTGGTTGAATCAGAGATCACGGTGGTGATGACGAGGGTTGCCGGGGTGGGTCGAGCGGAATGTCTCGGTTTGATTCTGATCGAATTTGGTATCAACGAGACGGGGTACGGTGGTGACTATGAGGGAGGCTTGGAGTAGATAGTTAAGGTAGATCGAGGAGGATGTCTCTGCTGGATTCTGGCTAAATGTCGTATCAACAAGACGGAGTCATGGTGGTGACAGTGAGGGATGTCTGGAGTAGATAGTTAAGGCTTTGAGGGTGGTGACGGCGACAGGGCCCCTGCGTGGCCTTTCGACCACAACTGGGTTGGTCGATACGAGGGGGGTTTCTTTTAAGCAAATCTAGTAGTCCCCAGAGTCATCTTTTTTCCGGCGTGAAAATGCATTGGCTATTAATTTTATTGCGGGGATTTGTTTTGTGAGTTGTATGTGATACTCGGAGTCCATTCGCAGAAAACGACCTTTTTATTTTGTGTTTTGCATCCTTGACATTCACATCCGGCCGACATGAATAAGTGAATGAGAAAGAGATCTAATTGCAGCGGTACAAGCATGTACACAGCTCCAGAGCAGGACATTCTGACACGCAAAACAACCACTACAATAATTGACCGTGCAATACATAAACCACTCAGATACCAGACAGAACAAAGTACAGACAGACACGTTCCTCTCTTGTTTTTATCTTAGTAAGGAGGTGTAGTACCCTACAAGCAAGCCGCTAGTGATCCGCCGATTGCAACGCAGCGGTCCTCTGGTGGCAGCCCTCTAGCGGTCCGCCAATGATAACATTGCCCAGACGATCCCGCCGGCAGCCTGACTGCGGTAAACACTAATGGCATGCCACCCAGTGGCAGATTAGTGGCTTGCGTGTAGGGTAATATCAACGGGTTATTTCATATACACAAAGGAAAAATATCAGCGCATTGATATTGTGGAATCTTCCACGACAGTTAGTTTACCCTCCGCTGGAAATGCACTCTTCTTGTTACGATTTTACCAACAGGGTAATCAACAAGCATCCATTGGTCGATCAACGTAAATCCAGCTTGCTGATTGGTCAGCTTCGACCAATCAGATCGCTCCCACGCGCACGATCATGTTACGCGCCATTCTTCCCGGAGCCTATCGAGATGGTATAAAAACCCAAGAAAACGTGTCACACTGAGCAGTCCCGAGCAAACCACGACGACAACGACAACCAATTTCGACCGCTCACACATTGCCAAAATGTAACGCTCAAGGAACTCCCGTCTTGATTAACGCAGTCAGACGTTAAAGAACTTTCGAACTTAAAACAAACTTTGCTTTCCTAAAGTTAACAGAATATATTCCCTACTAAATAAGTAAAGAACTTTACGACACTTTTACGCAAGTACAATCTTCTAAAATTACAATTTAACAATCAACTTATTCGTTATGAGCTTAGGTACAAATATACCAAGTCTAAGGGACACAACTCTGTCTAAACTTTTCAGTTCACATGCATGTATATCAAATACTTAATAAATTCAATTGTTATGTTTTAAATCATTATTTTTGTCTTTTATTAATTGTTGTGGATGGAAGATTATTGAACACGCACAATTTTAAGCCTTCTGATCATTCAAACCTTCTGATATCTCTTAACATCTTCACTCAACCGCAACATAAATTGGTAACCCCGACGTTTGAACAAGACTACCAACATTTGAACAGAAAGAAAACAAAAAAAATACCAACCTTTACTGTCACCATTCACTTACGCGGAACCAGTCAAACATAATGCTACGCACTCGATAAAGACAACAGGACCTCCAGTTTATTCCCAGCCTCGCCGTCCCCACCCACAAAAAAAGTGATGACCCCGACGTACGGCCAATAACATTGATGACCACCGACGTTCTAAAAAAGTGGTGCTCTCGACGTTTACACCAACATAAATGGTAACACCGACGTTCGCATCTCGGCCAACAATTGAACACCTTGACGTTTAACACCAATGGAATTGGTGACTAACAACGTTCAAGCCTGCTCTAACTAATAAATAGTAAAATCAACAAAGTTTTTAAACCAACATAATTGGTACCATCGACGTACAAATACCAGCAACAATAGAAGTGTTAAACCCGATGTTCAACTCTGCGGCAGCAAAAATGGGTACTCCGACGTTCCTACAGAAGAAAAAATCTGGCAACCCTGACCGTCTCAACATAATTGATAATTCCGACGTCTCAACCAAAATTTCTTGTTCGTCACCACGTGCGTACACACAGACTAAGTGATGAAAATTAATTATTTCAAAATGCGAAGGACAAGTGACAACAAGCCTGAATTTTCAAACAACTTTCTACGGTATTTTCTACCGCACAGCACCATGGAAGCAAACTCAAGTTTCACTGGAATGAACGTACACTTTTCTCTAAACGACTCGCTGTTCCATTACATACGATGCGACATCACTGTGAGAATTTGCATGCTCGTTATTCGTCGCTACTAATATTGCAAATTCCACATTTTCTCACTACTTGCAACTGGTCTTACAATCGCATCCTGTTCAATCCTGAAACTCAAAAAGCGCGCGCATACAATTAATTCTACTCCTCGTGGACACTCTTTCACGCCATTGCTTGCTTACCATGCCTTAACAACATTTTTTCGGACGACCCACTGTCTCGAAATCATTCTTCAGACGATTCACTGTCTTGAACACATTCTTCGAACAACATTTTCAACGCATCTTTCACATAAAATTTGCTGTAAAGATTTACTTAATCACTAATAAGCGAATTTTATTTTTTCAACCTCGCCATGACATTCAACAGATCGCCTGCGCAAATTCGACGCACGGAATTTTGCAGATTTTCAGAGAATTAAGCTAGCTTCTCAACCAATTCGGCGATTCTTCTCAATCTCTTTAACAATTCGGCGATTCTTCTCAACACACTTGGGCATTCTATCCAACACAAAGTCAGCTGACAACAAACTCACGCGTACATTACGATGACTAAACTTACGATGACAGCACAAATCACGCGTACATTACGATGACAGCACATTCACGCATACATTACGTCGACATACTCACATTGTGCTACACACATGCCCACAGGCAGACGCTATAATCTTAACCACAGTTGTCACACATGCACACACTATGCTCCTTTGACATATTAAAAGTTTTAGTTCCCGCAACTTTTAATCTCCAGGGGGTATTTGTGGAATCTTCCACGACAGCCAGTCTACTCTCCGCCGGAAATGCAATCTTCTTGTTACGATTTTACCAACAGGGTAATCAACAAGCATCCATTGGTCGATTACCTTAAATCCAGCTTGCTGATTGGTCAACTTCGACCAATCAGATCGCTCCCACGCGCACGATCATGTTACGCGCCATTCTTCCCGGAGCCTATCGAGATGGTATAAAAACCCAAGAAAACGTGTCACACCGAGCAGTCCCGAGCAAACCACCACGACGACAACGACAACCAATTTCGACCGCTCACACATTGCCAAAATGTAACGCTCAAGGAACTCCCGTCTTGACTAACGCAGTCAGACGTTAAAGAACTTTCGAACTTAAAACAAACTTTGCTTTCCTAAAGTTAACAGAATATATTCCCTACTAAATAATTAAAGAACTTTACGACACTTACGCAAGTACAATCTTCTAAAATTACAATTTAACAATCAACTTATTCGTTATGAGCTTAGGTACAAATATACCAAGTCTAAGGGACACAACTCTGTCTAAACTTTTCAGTTTACATGCATGTACATCAAATACTTAATAAATTCAATTGTTATGTTTTAAATCATTATTTTTGTCTTTTATTAATTGTTGTGGATGGAAGATTATTGAACACGCACAATTTTAAGCCTTCTGATCATTCAAACCTTCTGATATCTCTTAACACGTCCCCAACAATATATCCAGGGGACGGTTACTCTATCTACACGGCCTCGACACAACACTACACACATCTACTCTATCCTTCGTCTATAAAGTCTATTGAAAAATAAATACAAAAAACACAAGGCAAAATTCTTTCAATTTATATATTTACAATGACATTTAATAAATTTATATTTGCGCATAATTGCCTTACCTATCCAGAATAATACAAACCAATTATACTGTGTACACAAACTCAAATAAACTAAAAAACCTTGAGTTAATCATTTTTTTTTATGCGCCAGAAATAATGTCTACGTTTTTCTTTTTGTTTGTTTTGAATTATCCAAAGAAAAAACATTAAGAACTTATTAAAAAAACGCAGTCACAATGAATCACGTCTACATTGCTTGGTTTATTTATTCAATGAATTTCCTTTTCGTAAATATTTTTATTTATGTAAGAGAGGAAAGTAAATAAAATCAAATTTTTCTTATTGAAGAAATGATCGCTAGCGAAATTTTGAGAAAGACTAATTAATCATAAATGCATTTTTTAATGAATTTTTAGATTTGAGTCAGTGAGAGTAGTTTCCCTTTAATCATTAAATATATGCACACCGCGCATAAATGAATTTGCAAATATGAGAACGGCAGAAACAGAGGGAAAACTACTTTTGAGAAGTTATACCAACTGATCAAGCTATTGTACTCATACCTTATTGATTTTACTAACCCAAACTTCAAGAAAAAAAAGGGGATGTCTGTTTTTAAGAAAAAAAAATGGTGACAAATACTTTGATCAAATCATTTCCTGCATATAAAACCTTATATTTATACACAGATAATCCCTCGAGTAGAAACCTCCATCAAGCAGAAATTCACACTGGCCACAATTTTAAGCTACTTACTTCAAATTCTTTATTTTCCATTGATGTCCCTAGTAATTGAAACTTCTATTATGAGCATCTCTCTTTATAGATATAGTCTAGTATGCAAGACTTTTCTACCTACCTTTTCAAGAATGGTTGGTTATAGATACAATCTTGTAAAAATCCTTTCCTGTGAGAAAGCAACTTTTGTGAAAACCATCCTGATAGTGTAATGTCTACAAATCTTTTGGCTTAGTTCAGCAGTTATTTTTGTTGTTTTTTTTTAATATATGATCTGTTTGTTGTTGCCAGTTCAGATATTTTCCATAGGAAAAACAATTATTTTGGAGGGTGTCATTTATATCTTTTTTTTTTTCCCTAGTTTTTCAGGATTACAATTGATAACCTTTGCCTAACATGTGTTAAGAAAGCAATTTATTACCAAAATTGTTGGTGTTAAGTAAAAAATACAATATTTTTCAATCTGCTAATAATTTTTCTTGTCATTTTAGTTAAAAGAAGAAAAATCATTTTTTTATTTAACAATCTTTCTTCAAGTTTGCACAAATATGAATCTGAAAAACTTTCATACTTTTAACCTTCTAATAACAAATACCAAGTCAATTTGACATGGACATTGAAATAGTTTATTCACAAAAACTCAAATTCAGAAAGATGCTGTTTTTTTTTCATTCAAAAAAGATTATAAAATAATTAAAAATATTTAATTTTTAAAAATATTTATTAACTTTAATAAAAAAAAAACTCATTTTTGTAAAAAATAGAAAAAGAAAAAACAAAAGAGATTGGTAAAAGAAATACAAAACAAATGGAAAGCTGAAAAATGTTTATTAAGAAATTTGGGAAACAAACACAAAAGCTTCAAAAGAAATAACATTAGATATATTCAACATGTTTTCTTGACTAATTTGTCAATTCAAATTTGATGTCCTTCCATTTGGGCTGGCTGCCACTTGCAACACTAAGTTTTACATCTTGCAAAGAAAAACATGTTTAAAATAAATGATAAACTCAATGATAAAGAACATGAAGCCCATGTTCGATTAAGTTTTTTAAGAAAATACATTCAGAAATTATTTTGCTTGTTTATGTTTGATCACAGAAAAAAAAGAATGAATAAATTCATTAACATTGGACTGTTAATAATGAGAATGAAAATTTTATATAAAATATCTTTAATTCTAAATTTATATTTAGCATTGTCATGCAATACACGTATTTCACAAATTTATCTACAGAAATATTAAGAAAATAAATATTGGAGATAAAAAGGAATGTCCAAAGTAAAAGAAGAAAAATACTGGAATAATTATCAAAAGCACTGAAATTAAAGGACTGACAATGTAGACTCAGAAATCCTTTTTCAAGGATTCATATTCTTTTATAAATATTTAGAATTTCTCTAAGGACCTTAGCTGATTTACCTGACAGAAGTATATACAACTGAACCTGACACATTCTATGTTTGTTGATTATCTATATATATATATATATATATATATATATATATATATATATATATATATATGAATACATGTGTGTGTGTATAAAACTTATGTAAAAATATATAAAGCTGCAATAGCCTAAGTCACCCCTGACAAAAATAATAACAAAAAAAAATATTAATTAAATGCATTCTATAACTTAAAATGTTTTATACTGTATACGTAAACAAAGCACATGTTAATTAAAAATATCTTGTAAGTTGATGAACTTATTTTAAAATATATTAAATCCTGTAATGAAAGAGTACTGAATGGTTGGAGACAAACTTTCATTTTTATGCATCTGTCAACACAAATGCCATATAGAAGAACTAAGATTTTCACATGAATATTAAAATTTTCCAGTTTAATAATCATGATTTTCACCAGTATTTAATGGAGGTCTAAAAGAAAGAAAGCACTTGTATAAGAACAGGCTGGTCATTTTTTATGAAAAGAAAATGTCTGAATATAAAATTTAATAGCAAACAATTATTAGTTTCATAGTGAACAGATGGAAGTGAAAGATTAATATTTTGGTTATTCAAAATCTGTAAATGTCATCATTATTTACACATTGTATTCTGTAATAAACTAAAATAAAAATCACACGGTTACACAGGAATACAAAAAGCAAAATTCCTTCACTTCATATAAAGAAAAAAACAAAACAAAAAAAACTGTAGAATCAGTACTTAATGGACAATCAAACAAGTTAATTCAATTTAAGTAAGTATTTTTTTATTTTTTTCAGCAGACTTTATCAAACAACTTATTTACCATTTTTATTTTATTTAACTATCTTCTGCCATCTTTCTGGCAACAGCATAATTCTATCATCACTTAATTTTTTGACAATCAATTGCTCTAGGTGCTGTTAAGTCTTCCAAGGAGTTGAAATTTTCTTATTCAAACAATTCTGCAAAGACCAGAATAAATGGTGTTCTAAAGGTTCAATTGTCTGATAAATATGATGGATGAATAGAAACTTACCAGTCAAGCTGTAACAATATTTGACTGATCATCAAAGAAATATGCTATCTAGCATTATCCTGATGGAATGTTTATACACTTTCTCTTAACTAATGCTTTTCATTGAGTGCTACTTTCACTTGGTCTAATTGGGAGCATTATGTGTTTGAATTAATCATTAGTCTATCCAGCAGCTCATACAAAATTGCTTTCCAATTCTACAGTATCACCATATTTGGATGAAAACCCTGTCTTTGGTATTGCTTGCTGATTTATTTCAGTTACCCAAAAATCTTGTTATAAAGTATCTACTTTTCATTACCTAGAAACATTTGTTTAGCAAACTGCACATATGGTCAAATAGTTTTGTTTTTTCTGATATGGTTGTAACAGAAAGCAACCAAAATAATAAAGCTGGTTCAAATCCTTTTTATAGCTCAATATGGCTGTTACAAGTATGTTGGTTATCTTGTGTGTTGTGTAGCATTCTCAAGTAATATTTTGATATAGTTGCTATCAAACTCAACTAAGTGAAGCATTGTCCAGCAAAAAAATCTTCAACATGAAATTTTGTAAACTTTTGACGTATTTGATCATTCACTGTACCTTAATAAATTGCACAAATATTTCTTTTGAATGGCATTTTATTTTTCTTAAGAAAAAAAACATATGCTGAAAATATTCATTTTCTTCCATCTTCAATGTTATAATCAACAAATGAAATATATCAATTTTTAAAAATGTAATTTAGTTAAATTTTCCTACTGACATTAAACATCAAACATTTTCAACAACCCAAAACTTGTTCTACAAAATCAGGATAGTCAATATTAAATGTCCTGTAAAAACACACAATCAAAAAACGCTGAGAAAATTTAATTTTAATGAAATTTAAAAAATAGAAGCACAAAATTGTACTTGTGACATTGATTTTTTAAAATAAAAATAGATTTTAAAGAGAAATTTAGTGATTTTGCATTTTCTTCACATCATCATATAATTTTAGTTGAATAAATTGAATCACCAAATGGAAAGCAAATTTGTCAAAGAATATAACTGAAAAATCAACAAAAATAATATCTGAATGCCTCATTTAAAAAAATTTATCAAATTTTAACAACACTTAACTTTTTATTTTTATTGGATTGATGACTCAATTTATTAACAATATTTTCTTGTAAAAAGAAAAAAAACACCTCCCTTAATTTTATTTATGTTTTAAAGAAATAAAAATCAGTGAAAAAAAATAAAGGTTTACTGGGATTGAAATTAAGCACTACATCACATTTTGTAACTTAAAAATAATGTCAAATAGTTTTGTCTAATTCTATTTATTAAATTGTAGTCTTATAAAATATTCATGTTAAGATTCTTTCAAAGAATTTCATTGAACTTTAAATATAAATTTAAATTCTTTCCACTCTTGGACATTCATGGAATGATCAGTTAATATTTTTAATAAACACAAAAAGGAATTTATCAGTAATCAATGGTTGTTGTAATTTTCAGTGTTGCTTTTTATTTTTGTTAACAAGGTCTGAATTTAGTATGTCTGGAAGCACAGTAAGCAATAATCAACTTACTGCACCTTGGACATTCATAGCTTGCTAGTTTAACATACCTTTGCAGGACTTCAGCTTAAAATACATAAAAAGCTTTAGCACAGTACCTATGTTGGAAAAGAAAAAATAAACTTAAAAAGTATTCATTTTTTACAAAATTACAAGCATTTCTATTTTTCTGGAGTGACAGTATAAATGTGTGAAAGTAAGTTTGCTTTTTAAATTTCCAAAGTTTTTACTTTAATTTTAAATAAAAACTACATAAAGACTTTGTAGATGATTATGGCAGTTTTTTTATTCTTTTTGAATGGTATAAAAATTAATAAAGGAAAATTATTCATTCTCCTTCATATCTTTAAAAGGCTATAAAGGATATCTAATTAAAACTCTTGAAACAATGTACTGTTTTAGATGATTATCTGGTGGTAACAGATTTTTTGTCTGTTGTAACAAGAGACTCATGAGATTTTAATTTTAGATCTATTTGGACAGCCATATTATACAATGATGAATCATTGACTGCCATTATCTGCAAAATTATACAACTTATCAGCTTACTGGCATAAAAATCTCCCTCACCATCTACTAATAATAAACTGCTATTTTTAGAAGACTTTTAAATACAGAGTTTAATTTTTTCGGTAGATAGTTCTCGAATAGAGTAAGTGAAGTAATTATTGACAAAAATGCAGATAATAAATTAAAAACTGTCTAAATCTTTTTTCAAGCCAAAAAAGTATTTTTTACAAAAGTATTTATATTTTATTGCGAACATGATGAAAATGTTATGGAAAAAGTTTAATTATTGCAATATATTTAAGAGAAGTGCCTTTAGTAAAACATCTGTGAGAATAATATTTTTGCAAAAGATGAAAATAAGAAAAATACATTTAAAAAGAAGCAAACAAAATAAAGGAGATGTACCAATTTACCAGATCAAACAGAATCTGGAAACTTGGATAAAGTTGAATTGGAACAATAATTTTTCATTCTGTATTTTTCTGGTTTTAGAATTTCTAGAGAAATACATAATTTGAGTAGTTAGAAATCAAAAGGAAACAGTTAACTTGCAGATGTAATATACCAATAAAAATGTTGTTTTTATTAACAATATTTTAAAGATCTATCAGGATAATAATTTCTTTAAATGGAGAAAGTATATTATAATCTTGTAAATATAAATAACTTTTATTCATTTTAAATTTCCAAAAGAACTTATAAAGATTTTTTAATTTCTGAAAACAAAAAAAAGTGCTTAATTACTTTAAAATTCAGCATAACCTTAAAATTTGTCATATTTTTAAAAAACACACTTTTTAAAACCATTCTTTAATAAAATAATACAAAGACTAGCAAACATGACTACACTTTCTAGTTCTAATCTGTCAATGTGAAGTCACATTTCAAAGTATTTGTTTCAAAGATAGAAATTATAAATTGAAATAGGGATGACCTACCATCATTCACTAATATATAAGTGGTGGTTGAGGATAAGTTTAATATCAACAAAAAAAAATTCTTTTCATATTTCACAGAAACAACTTACTAGAAATGATTCTGTTCTTTTAGGCTATTTTTTGTAAAGAGTTGGGAAATAATGTCTAAAACTGATATTGCTGAAAATAATTTGCACAAAACTGGTTATTGAAAACATTATGATATAAAGGAGCAATGAAAAGTGCAGAAAAACAATTAAGAACTTTGTGAACAATACAACTGAAAACCTATTTTACCAATCATCATCAAATTTGGTTTGAAAGGATGAGGTAGCTCCAGTTGATAACAATCTCTAACATCTGAAATACCAGTAGAAGTTAACAAGAAAATATTTATTAGCTAGCTCATATTAGAAATCATCTTAAGATGAGAGCCAATCTTTGTTTGAAGAGTTTGAAATAAAATTTCATTTGCAATGGGTTGACAAATTCTCCCCTATGGTTGTAGCAAATAGGAATCAGAAGAAAAACAGAGCAAATAGAGCTTCTATAACTGAAGTGAATGTTGTTGTCTGTCGATATTTGGAACAGAAAGATAAAGAATGACTCCCACCAAGCAAGTGTATACATTACTATGGAGATTAGAAATGCATGATCCCATAATGACTGCATGCTTGTGTATGCAGAATTTCATTGCAGGCCAGACAGCTTGCTAAAAATGTAGTCAACTAACAATAAACGAATCACATCAATGATCATGTCAATTGGGCCTTGTTTAGGGGCTGTGTTTTTATTAACATTTTTGTTTTCATATCCCCTCTCCCTAAAACATTGACATGATTGAAAGTAGATCCTTCACTGTCAAGATATTAGAGATGGAATGGGGTAAAGTGTAAAATGTGTTCTTTCCAAAAATGAGTTTGTTTTTCAGCACTCTAATCTGTTAAGTCTATATGAACCCTCAAAGTCATCAAGTGCAAAGAAAGGCATATTTATCTACTAAAACTCGTTCTTTCTGGACTGCATCACCAGAAAAGATTAAAAAAAAGTAGAATGTGCCAGCTCTGGATGTATACACTAACAAAGTGGGATCAAGAAACAGAAGAGAAAGACAAAAGATAGAATACGTGATTGTTCTACCAGATAGGATGCAGAAAGAAACAGGGAACATTTTTAAACTTCTCCACCTTTCCCCACAAAAGAAAAAAATAAATAAAAATAGCAGGATAAGCATTGGGAAGAACAAAAATAAGTGCAATTACACCAATGACAAACAACAAGCAGCAACATGTTGTCATATCTGCTCTAGGTGTCGTTTGGATGAGGTGGGAGGTGGAAGATGTTGATGACTATAGTAACCAGCAGTATCCACGTTGCATCTGCCTTCAATCTGTGGCAAGATACATTTCACCCCATTGTCCAGTTTCAAGCCACTTGCTCATACTTGGCCTTATTGATACTCTTTGCTAAACAACAGGCAAGAATTGCTCCAAGAAGCTGAAAAAGATAAGAACATTTTTTTAAATTAAGAAAGAATGAAATCCATTCTGAACAACAATACACTTGTAAGTATTTAACATGTTAAATGAGTTGTAACACAATTAGTGTAAATTTTACAAGAAAAAGAAAAGTGCATTATTTCATTAACAGCCACTCAAAACAAGCACAATTTAGCATTATTAACGAAAATTATTTTTTGTGGTAAGTTTTTTTCCTGTTAAAATGAATATTTTCTTTTAAACTGATCTATGTAGAGATATGAAATTAAAATCTGGAAACTAGTTTGTTTTTGTTTTCAACTGATTCCATATCAGTCAACCCCAAAAAAGCAAGGGTCCTATCTATTTTTTCTTAGAAAAAAAACATACCCCAAGATTACAAAAGTTTTTACTGGGAAAATTAAAGTACTTTTGAATCTATCAGAGGAGTATTTTATTTTGCCAAAGTTTTGGAATGGCTAGAGGCATATAGATTTTTACACTGAGACAGAGACCTTTTCATCAAAGATAATGATAACTTAAAGTTCAAAAATTAATTTTAAGCTTTACTTTAAGAAGGGCTTTTGGAAAATGTTAAATGACAGTTATTCCTGGTTAAAAATTTCCTAATTAGCCAAGGGTGAATGTTCAGATGACATAAGTAGTATGGTGCTATCTTTGTAGTGGTAGTGAAAAAGATGAAAACCAATTAACTTACGGAGTTACACTAAATGGTTGTGTTATTTAATTATTAAGGCTAACAGGATTGACCAGAATACAAAGGAACATTGTAGAGAATAATTAATGAGAACTTATATGATAATTGATCTTACCCTTGGCTCTGTCTGCTCTAGCCATAACCTAGAGATTTCCAATAGAGTTAGGATCTTCCATCCCAGACAATATCCTGAGATCATCCAACTACACAGACAGAAAATGGCAAGAGGGCATTGTGGAAGACAGAAAGATTACACTTTGAAAATATTGGGACCAGATCCAACGATCAGATTTAGAAGATCGTTGGATAGTTTCTATAGTATTCTGTCCTGCCACAATTCTGCTTTCCTAGAGATTTTATCATATAGGAGAAAACAATAATTAAAAAAATCCAACTGACCAAAGTTAAATGTGCCATTGCCTTTAACTAGAAAAGGTTAACAAGAAATCATTGTAACACAATGTGAAATAAAGAAAGAAGTGTAATTTATATAATTAAAATAGGCATGTTTCATTTTCAATATTTTGTTTTACAAGGATTTTTGTGATCTGCCACCTACCAATACCACCTAATGTCTATCATAGGTTATGATTTGTCACAATTACAAATTAAATTATATTAGTACTAAAGCAAATTATTTATTAGAACTAATACAAACAAGATGTTATACCTGGAAGAAGGAAATTCCCAATGCCACGCCCCCAATAAGTCCAAGGTTACCATCCATGAAATCCACAACCTTCCGATAACAACCCTGGCAAAATAAACAGAGAAATATTTAATGTCAGTATTTATGTTTACTTGAAATCTATGTTAAATGTCCATTACAGATTCCTTACAAGCAGAAATGTTAAATATTTTGAACTTTGGAATTTGACTTTTTTCTCACTAACAATGGAAATTCATGCAGAATTCCGTGTGAAAAAATTTACGTAGTTGACTTAACTTTACAAACTTTGAAGGGGATGTGTTAATAAATTAGCAAAATAGAAAATATCTTACTTGTTCAAAAATATCAGTAGAATTATCCACGGGAATTTGGTTGTCACATTTTTCTTCTACTTTACAGCAGCTAGGTGGCACTTGTCCAAAGTGTTCCTTACCCCAGGGTGTATTAATCCAGTCTTTGTAACTAGAGATCCCGCAGCAATCCAGCTGAAAATACAAAGGACAGTAAAACAAAACTAAGAACACAGATTGTAAATAGCTGAATTTATATTTGAAGGTGAAGATGTTAAACATCTTCAAACTTAATTGTTTCATTTACAAATATCTTCAAATTTTATGCTTTTATAGTTGTTTTATTTACATTAATATATAAACAAAGTGATAAAATTAGTGCAAAAATTAATGAGCAACACTGCATGTTGACAAAGAATAGATTTTAAAAACAATTAATTTAGCAAAGAACATTTATAAGAGAGTTGGCCGAAAGAAAATAAGACTTTGACAGAATTAAATTTATTAAAGAAGCACTTCTAAAGAAAACTATGAGCAAAAAAGTTATTACGTTTTTCTGCAAACCATCAATTGCATTATTTGTCATTGCATACTCTTTATCACCATAGTGTTTAAGGGCACTGTGCAGACCATCTTGAAATCCATTCTCCAGCTAGAAAAGAAAGTAAATAATATAAATAGCTATTTATGCATACATACAAGCTTGTTGTAGTAATCATTTTTAGAGGATATCAAGCAAGAATGATTTTTTGCTTAATAGCCACAATTTTGATTTTATCACTTTGATAAAGTCTAAGTATATAAAATTTAATTGTAATATCCTAAACATAGCTGTCTATATTTCTGAGATGAGGTATTATGTACATTATTTACATTATTCGGACTATTGTCCTCGTCTTTGTCACCATGTTTATCACGTTTCGGCCATTGTACGCTCCAGCCTTCTTCAGGTGGTTGGAATATCGAACTGAACCCTTTATTTCACTCACTGGTGTAGACTGTTCTAGTTCCACGTGCCATGTTTAATGGAGGTCAGTTATCAGTCATCTCCTGTTGATTTCCCTCTGAAAGTTCTCCACTGCCTTAACCTGGTATTGAACTCACACTCTTTGGATCCTGTCACTGGATCTAACCAACGCCTTTATCCACTGTGCCATGTGTCTTCAAGGACAGGAAATCAACAGGAGATAACTGATAACTAATACTAGTGAATATGTTAATACTAACACCAACCTCAATATTAAACCTGTTTAAAGTATTAGGTTGGAATGAAACGTTGTGATAAACATGGCAACAAAGATGAGGACAATAGTCCGAATAATGTAAATAATGTACCTAAACATAGCATTGAACAGAATAGATTTATTTAACAATTTCTTTTTTTCAAATATATATTTATTCCACCACCCATAAAAAAAGGTTCACTGCACTTTTATCATAATGTGTAATTGGTTTACTGAGACAAAAGAAGAGAAAAGCTTACCTTGGTTTTGAAGATGAAGCCAGTAATGCCAGAACTCAGTTCAATCACAAATACAACCACTAAAAATACAGAATACTGCAAGAAAAAATATGCAAAAATAGACTAGACAATCACCAAAATATTAATTTGTTCCTGCATTTTTTATCAAAATGTCTTACTTTTATTCTGAAGTGTAAATTTGGAAATATATTGTTTTGCAGCAACCTAATAAGAGGCTCACTTTTCTGCCATTTAAGTTGAAAATCTGATTATTTACAATGGAAATACTCTTTAGAACAAAACTTTGTCATGAACTGACAAATTCATATAACTATAATATAGCTAAGAGATTCACTGAGTTGAACTAATACTAGTGAATATGTTGGTACTAACACCAACCTCAATATTGTACTAAAAAGCTGGTAAACTTTAAACCTGTTTAAAGTATTAGGGTCAAATGAAGGTTCTGTCTGAGCTTAGAGGTGAAAATATTGAACAAAATTTATTAAAGTATTGCCACTTTATATTGTTCAGTACTCATAAGAGTAATTTATATTCTTTCAGTTTATAGGAATATTATTTATAATATAGTTTGGAACATGCCCCTATGCTGAGGAGGAGGAAGTGGTGGTGGTTGTTAATAATAATAATAATATCATGCTTCAAACATTAAGTGCAACAGATTAATATACAAAAAAAACAATCTAAACCTGATTAACAAAAATGCACAGCAATAGATAAATTTACTACATTTATTTCTAGTTTGTAATATGAATCTAAATATAATAAAGAATATTTATTTTAGAATTTGTGTCCAAATTCTCATGTTCATTTACTGATTAGTAGATTGACTACTATTGCACACTACAGATCCATTTAATCATTGTTGAATACCTTTTATTTAATATTAAGCAAGTTATAAAATATGTTACAAATATTAATGTTAATATATTTTTTAAAAATGAAGACATTGTTGTAAAAAATACTTTAAAATAATTTAGCATTAGTTCTAATCTAATACTTTTTAACTGTTGAATAATAAAAATAAATAAAGATGATGTAATATTTATTAAAGATCCAATTTTTTTTTAATCCATTTCATCTAAAGTGTATGACAACAGAATGCAATTTCATTTAGCTACAATTGTCTTACATTTTATATACATAATATTTTAAAAATATACTTAACAACAATTTCACAAGTTTTAAATAATTTTGCAATCTTGAAAGCCAACATCATCCAAAATACAATGCAATCCTATTAACTTAGTATATTAGAGGTTCATGATCACTCTTATCATAAAAACAAAGAAATTTAAATCTGTCAATACAGATTTGACAAAACAGAAAAAAATTAAAAAGTTACCAAACATTTTCTGTGTGGATTTATTTGGTAAAATTCATTAAAATGTAAAGTTATTTATGAAGTAATTATATAATTTTTGTGTTGCTTTGTGAATAAACAGGATAACTATGGCAGTGAAGATTTCCCAAATATCTCTTGTTTGTACAATTTAGGTTTTACAATATTCATTTTATTATATTAATGTTGTGTTACTCAACAAACCTGTTTTTCTGATTTTTTTTAATCATCAAAATATTTACAATATTCAGTGTTATTAGAAATTAGGCAGAAAGCTTGTTTTTATTGACTCAGCTTTTCTTTTCATAATTGTAGATTGCTGATCCAGTAAACGTAACAAAAACTACACATCTTTTATAAAATATCAAGATTATAAAAATTTCTGCAATAACCAAACCAAATTATAAGTCTATAATATAATATTATATTATCTCTGTAGTTTAAATAAGTCTGTATTGCTACAACATCACTTGTACAAATCAAGATACCGCTGGTTCAATTCGCCATCCTTGCTTTCTGAACACGTCACCACGTATATCTGTCGTTCCTCCTTTCCTTTTCACTGCTTCAGCCTTCTTTTATCAGGCCAACACTGTGGTCGACCAGCCAATCAGCGTTCTTCGCTTTTATCCTCAGTTACGCAGGCAAATAGCCTCCTCCAGTTCGACCAATCAGCACACAACTTGCTGGAAGCATGCCAAACTGTACAAAAAACCCTCATTACTGCCCATACTGCTAGAATTGCTAGACAGGAGAGTAATGACATTGTCACAGAGCAAACTTGCCGATGTCACGTGCCGCACATTAAGGTAAGACCCTTATTTTCCTATGCACCAGATGCAAGCCACTCTGGCTCGCTTGATTCTAAGTTTTTAATTCTTCTTCATTTGACTTCAAATATTTTTATATAAAAATACTTAATGTCTATTTTCAGTATCTTATTTTCATAAGAAAATTCTAAAATAGAACACTCTGATCAAGTGATGGAATGTATACTGTAAAATGTAATAATATTCTGTCAATAAAAAAGAAAAGAAAAAAGGAATAAATACCACATAAAGCAAAAATGAGTTGCCCTTAACAGTACAGCAGCAGCCAAGGGAGCCAACAAGGACAATAACAGCACCAACTCCAATCAACACATAAGGGACCTCCTTATAATAAAGGCTGGACAGTTCCATATAGATGTACAATTGAACTTTGGTCCATATTCCAATTGCAAGAATGGTGATGCCAGTAATCTGAAAATATATAAGTATTTGGTATATTCTTCCAGATTCTTCTCAGAACAGAATGATCAGAAAACAAAATGTCTATATGTTCATGCTGTGATCAAGTTTCTGATTAAGCTTAGCAATAACATTTTTAATAAGCTGACAATTAAATGAAACTCAAAAAAGAATCTTAACATATTTTAAAGGAAAGAAAAAAAAAAATTCAATTGATTGAATGAGTCAACTTTTATACCAAATTATATTGTAAGTCATTCCTTTTTGTGTATATTTCAGTAAAGGAAAAAAGCAACAGATGTGTTGGCCTATTCTGAAACAACTTCTTATCAATCCAATAAAATTTCATTGTATCTTGGGATAGGCCAGAAATTCAACATGCTGATTCTTTCATCAACAAGGTATTTGATCATATGCAGAGACCTAGACAATGACATTTTTTTAAAGCAAGAAAACCTTAAGTTATTAATTAAATTCTTCCTTTTTTTATAATGTTACAATGTTTTTCACATTTTTTCTTTGCTAGAGAGTTATTTGATTTTTATTTGATTGTTTGAATAAACTTGTAAAACTTTACATATTTTTTTCAGTCTTAGCAGTTTTGTATAGTATGTATTTTTTGGAACATTTTTACCTAAAATGTCATATATTAAACTATTTGGAATTTCAGTATTACAGGATAAAAATGGATTTAAAAGTAAAGTACATGTGCAACTGAATAGTTGCTTATCCAAGCACAAAGCAACAGATTAAAAAAGTCTTTAACAAAATAGAAAAGTAAACTGTAAAAACTTTATTACTAAAAATGTTTTTAGTTGAAATAAATTTAAATTAAATTTAGTAATTTTTTGTGATTGATGCAAAATGATATATTATCACATTAAAAAATGGTTGAAAGTCAATGTAAACTTTTACATTATAGTTACATTGTAAATAGATATAAGAACTTTTTAGAAAAATAGCTAAAAATAGTGTTTTGACATAAGTTAAAAATATGCATCCTGTTTGAATTTGGTGAATATCTATAAAATTATGGCCTATCTAGACACAAACATTTTCCATTTGCTAAACAAGATGGTTGGGATCTGAGAGTGATATATCAGTAAGAACTGAATCACCATTGAATTCAGTGATCAATTACTTTAAGGAACTGATTTAAAAATAATACCTCTGAAACCAACTATCTGGCTAAGATACATGGATGACATCTTCATCCTCTGTGCTCAACAGGAAGATGTACTAGCACTGCTGGACTATATGAACTCAATAAGACCAATACCATTCACAATGGAAATGGAAACAGACAATAAACTGGCTTTCTGGGATATATTAATAATTCATACAAAGTAGAGGTTGAAGACTTCTACATAAATTATTAGCCAACAGTCACTGGATACCTGAATTTCAATTTCCACCCTCCATTAATGTATAGAAAGTGATCACCCATTGTCTACAATATCTAACCAAATTCACAAGTAGCAATCCAGATACATACCAAGATGTTGCATAGAGTGTTGCTACACAAATCCTCCAGCTATAGTATCTCTGGTAAGAGTCCTTGCATTTATCAAGTCCTTTATCCATGAAGTTTGTTGTTAATGGCCAGTCTTCTGAAGCCCATCAGATCAATGCAAGTGTATCTCAAGGCATTCTCTTTGGTTTTACACACTCCTTTATATTAATGAACTGCTTAAGAACATTTTCAGATCATTAGTAAATATCTATGCAGATTATACCACAGTTTATGAATGCAGCAACAAAATCAAGATCAGGACCTGGCATCTGATCTCTCCTCTGACCTGGCTCTAACAGCTCAATGGGAAAAATCTGGCTTGTAACATTCAATACCTCCAAAACCTTGTAACATTTCATCATAACCCTGAAGACCCTAAATTTTCTGTAGACATGATGAAGGGTTATATTCTAAATGATGCTCCTTGTTTTGAATATCTATTGGGACTCAACTTCATCCCAGACTAAGTGGAACTCATATATACAATCCATCACTAAAGATGCTGGAAAAATGGTTGGCTCTTTATACCACTGCAGAAAGTATCCAATTCCTTATGCCATGCTATATCTTTTCATATCAGATCTTTTCATATCAGACCAAAAATGGAGTATTGCCAATACATCTAGGTTGGAGTTTCTCTATCCTCTCTTTCCAGCCTTGACAAAATTCGAAAGTGTCATTGTAGCCTTGTGAGTGATTAATTACTTTCCACCCTACAAACACAATGTTGTAACCATATTAAGAACATGATCAAGACATGTGCATAGCATTTCATGCAGCAGTTTTGGCAGGAATTATAATTACGGTCTAATCTGAATAAAGACTATGAAATCAAGAATGGTTGATCAGGTGTGAAAGAAAAAAATGGAAAGGTTCACCAGCCTCTATAGAACATAGAAATCAGAATATAGAGAAACAATGAAGAATAAAGCACATATGCTCAGCTCTCATTAGCCCGTCAGTAGACCTTTCATAGAATTAAACTGATGTGATGGAATAACCTGCCATCCCCATGAGTGGCAGCACTATAGGTGGTAATCACCTATAAATATTCTTGAGGACAGCGGACGGGAGAGTCGAGCTGGGATCTGCGAGAACTAGCAGCCTTCTGAGAGCAGCACACACACAAGTGTACTGACTTGCAACGACCGTGCGCATAACTATTACTTCCTAGCTTGTTGTACTGGTTTCTACAATAAACCTGTTTCTATTTATCCACCGTGTTTGCCCATTCCATATTCCTATTAGCACAGAATATAACAAACATTACATGGCAGCCTTTGGTCAGGAAAGAACAGACATTAGAGTTAAGGTTTCAAGATTACACCATCTGACTGTTCTAGGGAACAATAACCTAGTGAATTTAAATATTGGTTTATGCAGTTTACCTGGTAGTTGTGAGTTCAATCCCTAGGTCAGACAGTGAAATCAAGTGAAATACATTCAGTGAAATAAAAACAGTCAAACACCATGCATTGAATGAAGAAATTAGTTAATAATTCCAAGAATATTATTGAATACCATAAATACTTGAATCTAGGGGGTATAACAACTGGAACACTGAGACTATAGCAACAGTTCAAATAAATCTAGGAAAAACTTATCATGAGAGTAATGAAAAAAAATAATTTTGAAAAAGTTGCATACATAAATTTCTTATACACAAGATTGCCATTTATACTCTTTTGTTTTAAATGTTTTATTAGAATTTAATTTTATAAAGAAGCTATAGTTTTTCAAAATTTAAAGTTTATAGCAGTTATAGCAGTTACTAGAAATATATTTAGATTTTTAAACATAGCTTATTTATTGCTTCATGTTTGGGAGAAACACAAAAACATATCATCAGCAATTTTATCAGGTGACAAAGCATGTAGTTTTTTATTTTCTTTTTTACAGTTTTAAAAAAGATAAACCCTTCAAATGATAATAGTAAGTATTGTCAGTAACATGAAACCTATAAACAGTATTTACTAACATAACTTTTAGAAGAATATACTGTATACTTATAGTCGTAATGAGTAAACTCAAGATGGCATTCCAAAATTTGATTGTGAAAGCATTTACTACACAAACAGGTTTTAAACATGTCAAATGTTTACATTAAAGTTCAATACCAGCAACGAAACTATGCTTATAAATGCGCTATGTAAAAAGGGTACATTAAGAAAATGGGTACCCTTTGAATAAACTTTTTGGCTGCTTAGATTTATTAAAGTAAAAAATGAATGCATAAACAAAGAAAAACTGACAATCTTACAATGTTTCTCAAATAAATCAAAAGGTTTAAAGTTATTAATAATCTTAGAGAAATGATTAGTGTTTAAGAAGTGGCAATGATGTTTTTTATAGATTGTTTTAATTAAAAAATAAAAAATACCATTTACACATGATAATATTGTTATGTATTCTACTGATAAATAACATAAAAAATGCCTATTAACAATGGGTTTTGCTAAAACTTGCAGTATCAATAAATATTTTAATTTATTTCTTGACAACTTAATTGTTGGAATCAAAACTACATAAAGACAGTAAACAGTGTTATTATTTAATAGTAATATCACTTTACTTTTTTTTCTCTTTATATTTTTAATATTCTGACACAAATGGTAGTGACAGCATATATTTATATTGAAGAATACAAATAAGATTAAAGTTAAGTCTGATTCTTAACAGTTCTATAAATTCATCTGGAGTAACAATGTTAATCTGTTGGGATGATTTTTTTAATGTAGAGAGGTAAAATATAAACTTTAATCATTTGTTTGAGCCAAATTTGTTTCATTTTTAAAATTTCATGCCTGCTCTTGAATTATAGCAAATGTGATTAAATGATAAGTATAAATAAATAAAACACAAAATATATTAAACAAGTTCTCAACCTGACACATTTTATAAAATCAGTATTTCAATGACGAAACCCCCAAAAAACTTATTTTGAGAAATGGATCAGGCCAATAATTCTTTAGCATCTCTTTATATAGTAATTAATAATAAAATAAAAGTTTTTAATTGCAACAGAAAATTATTTAACAATTAGTTGGTCTGTTTAATCTTTTGCTAAAGATCAAAGTTTGGTACTGTTGTTTAATTTACTTTAAATTAAGTAATAGTCTTTGTTCCTATAGTCTGCTTGTTTTGACTTCCTAGCCTTCTCTTCCACTCTCTATTTGATTTTCTCAGCAATCAGCCAACTGATCAATTGGCAAAAATCCTGAATGGGTTAAAGCTGAGTGACAAAGGTTCTTCAGGCAACAGACAAAGAAATTGATGCAAGAAAAAGCCTTGGCTATTATAGAACTCCACTGGGTGATCTTATTCCAATTAACAGGGGTAACATCTTCATTAAAAACTAAAGTTTCTTGCTGGTTGACTGAAGGTTGTGAGCTCAATTCTTGTACAAGTTATTTTATTTTTTCTCTTCAACCACAGGTTTTAATGTTATACTACAATTCCTGATATAAAATACTAGGAATAAGTTCATGAAATGATGGATACATGTATATAAGCTTTCTAGGAATAGAAAACAAATATACTGGACTCTAGAACCTTGAATTAAGAAATAAATATGTCTTTTTACAGCAGTCAACATGTTATATCAACATGAATCAAACACAATTATATTATTCTGTAATAATATTTATAATTAAATATTAGTAATGTTTGAAAACTGTGCCCATGTAATTCTGAAATGAAAAAAAAAGATATTATCAACTAAGGTTAAATAAATCTGAAATATAAGTCTAATTGCAAAATGAAAATACCAAATACATATAACTAATTTCCTATTTTACAGTAATCACCAGTTATCAACATTATTTTTATATTGTTGTTCTAAAATGACTTTTCTAATTCTTAATCATAGAAATGTTTATTGCAATTAATCATTTCTGCTCTCATTACTAGTAATTGTATTGACAGATTTAAAATCATTCAAACCAAAAACAATCAGCATTGCTTGCCTCTTAAACAACACCAAAAGATTCTATTTGTAAAATTGACCAAACAGGGTGCTACCATATCAAATGAGATAAATGCATGCCTACAAGATATTGTCTAGAAACATGTTTTTGTCAGTGACTTTTATCCTTTAAAAAGTTTTACAAGATAATATAAATAAATAAATCATGTAATATTTTTTGTTAAAATGTTTTTAAATTTTGCTTAGAAAATAAGTTCTTTATCTGCCCAGTGTTGCCTTGCCACATAATTATATGGATATATTCAGGCATTAGATAAAAAATAAATAAAGCAAATCCTGCCAGTAATTTGCTGCATTAAACAGAACTGGGACAGCAATTACTGTTATTAGCTAAAAAGAAATGTTGGCCAAACCAATGCCAGATGGAGCATTAGAGAGAAAGCGGATGAGATCAAGAAAAAAGCTTTAAGCTAAGTGTCAGCCTCATACATAATTTTTGGTTAAATAAAAGTAATTTTGGGCAACTAAAACACACTAAAGATTAGTACTTTTATTCAAGTAGGAGAATAGGTGAAGTGATTATAGTTTGCACACCATAAGCTGTCATTTTATGCCAAATACACACTGATAACCCTGCAAATGTTTTTCTTTGGCTCTAAACTTTGATATTCACAACAATCATACATTATGTAGCCTTAATCACTCAGTAAAGTAGAATCAATTAAATACTTCATTCCATCCCTTAATTAAAAAATGAAAACTTTTTCAGATATGCCAGAAGCATAATTCTAACCTCATCCCCAATCACTTCACACACGAGAGAGAGAGAGAGAGAGAGAGACTAATGAATGGACTATTAGTTAAGTTTGTGTCAATTTTTTTAATTCTCTTTCTCTAGAGTTCTAATTCTCTTTTATTTCCTAAAGGCAGCTTATTTGGCAAACAGGTAAGAATACTTGATCGTGTTGCATAGAATAATAATAATTGTAGTATCGTATATAAATGAGATACTGCTATAAAAGCAGAATGCCACAGTGAATTCCAGTCAACCTGACAACGTCTATTCCAGAGATTACTCTACTTCATAACAATATGGCATCCTTAACTGCGTTAGATGAACCGGAGCACAGAGAAACTTGGATTAGATGTTTCGCAGTGTTGGCTAGGGTAAAGAAACTGAAAGACAAGAAAGCCTCTGGAGGAGAGAATGAAATTACTGATATATTTTTGGTTTCAGCAGGGTGTGAAGCCATAAAGAAAATATCCATTATGGTGTACCCAAAATACTAGAAGACTTAATATATGAGGAAATTTCAACCATTATAAAAATAAACATGCAACCAAAATAAAAGTTGGTTATTGCAGAGAGAACAAAATTTATGGAAAATAGACAGAACCCAAATGAAACGATAATGCATTATTTACACAGATTGAAAGAAGCATAAAGATATTGCAAATTTGAAAAACTGGGTTAGAGAAAAATGTCTATACAAGACAAATTGATCCTCTTCTAAGATTAACTGAACAGCTACAAGCAACTGATATAAATTTAGAAGCATGTGCAGAATTCCTGCAGCAACTAGAATTAATTAATGAACTTAATTCTAAAAACAATGTTGAAACATACGACACAAGTGAAATCCTAATTATGTCCAAATGTTGCAACAAAGAACACAAAAGAAAAACAAATGCCCAACCTGAGAAAAATTATGTTTAAACTGTAAAAAAAGACCATTTTCAATCTGTGTGCAGATACAAAGAGAGAATAGAAATGGTTGAAAATATAAACCCTCATACTGAAAATACAGAAGTATATTCGATAAGAACACCTGCTAAAGTTGTGAGTAAAATTGAATGGCATAGCTTTTCCCATAGAGGTTGACATGGGGAGCAATGTTACCTTGATCCTAAAGAAATTCTCAGAAAAAATGGTAAACCCAAATTAAGAAAAAGTAATCTTAATTTAAAACAATTTGACAGATCTGTCATCAAAACTCTAGGCTCCTTTGAAGAAATTTTTAAGACAAAAAAACTTTTTTTCCCATCACTGTTGTAGAATTTTTCTCTGTTTGACAGTGGTGTCCCACAAAACTTTCAACTCTTTCCCACACAAACTCATTGTTTTGTTTGTTCCCATTAGAAAATGCCAAGGAGTTTTCTCATGCATTTGTTCCCAAACACTTGCATCCTTCTCTTTGTTTCTGCTAACAGATTCACATCCATATAGGAGAATGGAGACTACCAGCAATTTGTACAGTCTGTACTTTGTTTGAAAGCTGATTTTGCTCCTCCATATTCTTGTCAATTTGTCCATCACTGCCATGGCATGACAGCCTGTGCAAGGCCATCATGCAAGACACCGTTGAAGGTGAATGTAGGAGAGGACACCAATGCAAAAACTGGTTGAACAATGCCAAACAATGTACCAGAATTGCTAATAGCTGCCATCGATAGACCATCGTGGAAAAGAGTTAGTGTGGCTTCTGCATTTGGATCTGCCCTACGATTACAAAAATCAAGGGGATGATGATGATGATGCTGCAGAATGCGTGAAAAATCATGGACTCCTTGGAACAGACATTTTAAAAGTGAATACGGCAAAATTAATAAACTGTATAAAGTCAGAAAAACCTTTCATAGAACTATTAAAAGGATATAAAGTGAGTATTCATTTGAAAGAAAATAATCACCTGGTCTATTTTGAATCTCGAAAAAATACCTATTCATATTCAGTAGTTGCAAAACTAAAGTAAATGGTAGAACAAGGCATATTGGAAAAAGTTACCTATGGTGGTAGCAGTTGGGCTTCACAAATTATTGCGATATGAAAGCCCAATGGTGACTTGAGGATATGCGGGGATTACAAAATAAGTGTGAATCATCAGATATGCTCTGATTCATTTCCTTTACTTAACATAGAAACGGCATGTCATGAATTAGCAGGAATGAAATACTTTACGAAGATTGACCTGAAATTGGCATATAAACAAATAGAAATTGACAGAAAATTTAAAGAAGTCACTACAATTAATACTCCAATAGGCTTACTAAGATGGACTCATCTTCTACTTGAGTTAAGACTTCAAGCCATATTTTTCAAAAGGCAATTGAAAAAGTTCTATCGGAGGGGGTAAAAATAATATATAGGCATAGGTGCTTGCAGTAAAGAGGAACTAAAAAAAATCTGAACAACAAAATATTGTGTTTGGGATACCAAATATCTAAAGAAGGAATCTCACCAGACAATAAATTGATAAATAAAATATCAAAAGTATCTAAACCAAAAAATAAAAAAGAATTAGAATTCTTTTGGGGATTGACCAATTTTTATAGCAAATATCTACCTAGATACAGTGGCCTAATAGAACCATTTGCAGAATTACGGAAAAATAATACAGAATTTAAATAGACTCAAAGGCAAAATATAGCTTTTGAAAGCTTAAAAAAGGCACTAATAAGAAAACTGATTGCAAAATTTTTTGATCCAAAAAAAAAAGAAAAAAAAGGAAATAGAAGTGACATTGACTATGGATGCAAGTAAACTGTAGCCACAATTTTATCACAAGAAATTTATCCAATAATGTACCTGCTGAGAAAATTAATGTCAGCTGAAGCTAACTACTCAAATATTAAGAAGCATTAGCAATAGTATAGAGCACAGAAAAGGCTCAAATTTTTTTGTTAAAGTTAGATCCCAAAACTTTAGAGTTTATTTTTAACCCCAGAAAGGAATTACCAAAAGTCACATCATCTAGAATTTTAAGATGGGCTATAGAACTCATGTCCTTTGATTTTGACATCATATATGTAAAGGGGGGGGAACACTATTCCAAACGTGGATGCATTATCCAGACTAAATTTTGGCAGAAAAAATTAGAAACATCTGAAAATTCAGAAGATAATATACTGCACTGGATTGAAATGGATGTGTTATCACTAAATCATCTCAGAATAGAAACCATACAAGATCCAGTGTTAAGTAGAATTTCAGGCAAAATAAAAAGAAATGTATGGAGCAATTGTTCAATGGCAGAAAGACCCTAGGAATAATCAAGGCATAAGTTAACTGTAGAGAAAGGCATTATATGCAATGGAGATATTATAATACCACCATAAAGTTTAAGAAAAGAAGTACTAAAAGGTGTACACGATGATGTACATTGTGGTATAAGTGACACAAATGAGATTAAAATTACAAGTGTGGTGGCTACGATATTCTTGAGATATAGAAGCCTATGTAAAAAGATGTCCAAAATGTGCTGAAATAAAAAAACTTTTGGCAAACAAAATTCACTTGTGGCCTAAAGAAAAAGGGTACACATGGATTATGCCCATATTAAAGGCATGGGGCTATCTTTAATTTTAGTGCATTCATTTTCAGGATGGCCTGAAGTAATTAAGGCTGCTGACAGAAAAGCCACCACTGTAAAACAAATATTAAGAACAATATTTTCAAGGAATGGGATGCCTAAAACTTTGGTCTCAGATGATGTGCAAGAAATTTGCGAGGAAAGTTTGTGCTCATGGCTAAAGTGTACTGGGTGCATCCTGTATAAAACACCACTGATAAAAAGAGTTACTTACCAAGATTACTGTTAAGCTATAAGACAATTCCACATGTCAGCAGACTACAAAGTCCCTCTGCATTAATGGGTAGGCAGATTAGAGCTCCCATAACAATGTCACTTTTCAACAAGTGAAAATGTATGATATAAAAAAGACAAAGAATCTAATCCCGAGAAGGTGAGCTTTGTAGCACAGAAAGGACACAGCACAGCAATACTAACGAAAAATGGACAAAATGTACTGGCTCATGAGGATCAATTCAGAAGCAGGATGGAGGATACTAATGAATCCAGTAGTGAAACTGAACAATCTATGGATGATAATGACCAGAAATCTGATGAGAAATCTGAAGAGGAAAATGAACTCAGACTTAAGTCCCCTATAAGAAGAAATAAAGACACACACCAACAAAAAAGGTTTAGATTCCCAAGAATAATTAGAAGAAATCAACAATCAACAAAGGGCATAAGGCCATTTCAGTTCAGGGAAGTGTAGTATTGTGTGTAAATGTGATATTGCTATAAAAGCAGAACACCAAAGTGAATGCCAGACAAGCTACCATCTGTTGACAACGTCTATTCCAGAGCTTACTCTACTTCATAATAATAATAATAATAATGATGATGATGTATGAAGATGAAAGCACAAATTCATGAGTATCGTTTTAATTTGGAGTTAAGTTTTACTTTTTTTCCACTCATTTTATTTGTTACACATGATCACTTGAGTTTTTTTTTTAATTCTGTGACTCCATGATAAAAGAAGAATGCACTTTGGATTTTTCAGTATGGGAAAATACTGCCTTGATCCATTTAATGTCTCTTGGCTTAAGATACAAGCCAAGATACAATCAAAAAAAGAGCTCTCTGAAAGAAAAATCAACACATGACTATTTCAAATCATCAATTCACAACAATTTCTCTTGATATCAACACCATGAACCTTAATTCTCATGGCTAGCAAAAGCCTTTTCCAAGTCAGGCGTTTAACTAGAACCATAAATTTTGTAGTTTATGAGGCTTCTTGACAATGAATTCATTAATCGACTCTGACTAGTCATTGTAACATAATGCCAGTGAATCCTATCTTAGAGTAACTCCCTAACAACCGGTTGATATATGAGGCATTGTTTTTAAAAGGATTTTGCTGAACATTTCTCTAGCTGTAAAAACAGATTTCACCTTAGGATAACCTTAAGACAATAAATCAGATTTTGACACCAGTTTTGTTTTACCATAATCATGATCCTACTGTTCCTGATGATTTAATTTGGGGTGTGACTTTTTTCAAAATCAATCACCCAACCCACCTCCAAAAACGTTCCTATTTTTTCAACCATCAGTCAGGACATTCCGAACAGTGACAGACTGGGATACTGGGAAATTTCCCAGTGGGCCACAAAGTGATGGTCCATCTAAAAAAAAAAAAAAACTAAAAAAAGAAAAATACAGCATAGATGCTGGGAAATTTCCCAGTGGGCCACAAAGTGATGGTCCATCTAAAAAAAAAAAAAAACTAAAAAAAGAAAAATACAGCATAGATGCTGGGAAGATTTAAATAAGGCTTTTTTGATGCTATAATTTCTTTCAGTAGATAATAAATAATAGTTAGTTGGAACTGTCATGTTGATAAGCATCAAAAAAGATTTACTTTTGGAAATTTCTGTGGATGATATTATTCCTTTTCTTGTGAAAAAAAAAATGATTCCTTTAACAAATTTTCCTGGTAGAAATTTTCAACCCAGTTTTCCACTGATTCCCAATATTGTTTTTAAGCATACCTAGTTATCTGAGTATAAACATTTCTCTGGGTTAAATATTATCCATTTGTTATTGCTAACTTAGCTATCCTAAAAAAAGCTAGGTAATAACTTGTTATACAACAGAAATTATTTATCTAAATAATATAGTTTAAATCATTCTAAATTTATCATAAAAAAGATTTTGGAAAAATGTTATGGTCTTTATAATAGTTATTAGCAACTTGTCAATCCATTAACAAAAAAAATATAAATAAAAATGTCTGACTAGCATAGTTTTTTTTCTCTCTTTTTTTTAATCCATTTCTATTTAATTTTGAGGAAGGATTTATCAAGAGCATAATAATCAATTTCATCAACTATCAATTAAAATTTAACAACTGTTTAGAAAATTTAATCAATTCCAAGAAATTACATATAGTTTATGCAATTGAAATACACTCATTAATTTTTGAGGCCTGCCAGAAGAAAATTTCTTTAGTGATTTAGGTAATCTTAATTTTTACCATTTTAAAAACTTTTACAGGATCTCAACAAATAATTTTTTATCTGATAAAATGTTCGCTTCTATACTTTGATACATTGGAACTTGTCTGTACATCATGTGAGTGATCTCAAGTTATTAGTTAAATAAGTAGCTAAATATATTAGTGAATAGAGATATAAGTTTTAATATTGTGTCACTACAATTTTCATTTGAGATATCATGATTTATCAAAAAGTTTATAATTGATCAGTAGAAAAATTCATAGTATTAGATTCATAGGTACAGAATAAGCCAAAATTCTATAAACATTAAAATAATCACAAATGGATGTAGTATATTTGAACACATACAATCTCCAACAATTCTGCTTCTGGAAACTTGATTTGTGGAAATGATGATATCACTAAACAATAACTACATCTACAAAAAACAATGAAGCACATAAAACCATTCAATTTCTTCACCAACATCTTAAGATTGCTCTCACTATTTATGGCTACAACAATGCATTGGGCAGTTAATGAAAGATATAGTTGACATTAACCATCCATAGCAGTATCAGACAATGAGAAAAGCTGCTGCTGCTGCTACTGTAGTCATAGAAATATCATGGCTGATGTAAAACAGTTACTATGGTAACTTATTGATCTATCAACAAATAATCCTTTCAAACACTTTTTTTTTTACTATTTGCTACCATTTTTTATTTAAATTCTGTTTTATACTCAAAGAATATCTTTATTTAATGAAATCATCTGATGTTTTGGCATTTATTTTAAATTAATTGTCTTCATTTTCTATTTCAATTCTGTAAATACCCTTGCTGTTACTTTGACAACATTTTTTTTTTAACTATGTGATTTCATATAGTTTGTCTGATTTTAACACACTGCCTCCATGAATTGATGGACAATGAAAGATTTTGTTCAAAATTCTCAAAAGATTACCAAATATGACAGGCATGAAGAAAGCCAGAATGTCCAACAGTTGGAACATTATAACTATAACAGCCAAAATGAGGCTACTAATTTAAATATATTAATATATGAATAATTCATTCATATAGTTTATTTCACTTGCAATTGATTAGCTATTTAACAATTTCTTAATAAAAATTTTCATTTAGTCACTCAAAACATAAAATGCAAGTTTTATTCAAAATCATACATAACATCTGTGAATTTGCTCAAGAAGAAATGAGAAAAAATAATGAGTTCCTCAAAGAGATAGCTAAGAAATAAACGCAGAATAGAAAAAGGATATTATTGTGTAAGTCTTCTTTACAACATTCTGCCCAACGAGAATGTAAGTCTCAAGTGGCCAAGAAATATTTGCAGTATTGGCATGTATGCATGAAATTGTTTACACACAAAGCAACAAAGTTTATTTTAATATTGTTTTATTATTCAAAACAACTCATTTGTTAGTAATTTTGCTTTTAATGTCAAAATGAAAGCATTCATACAATTAACTCATTTATATATTAACAAGTTTATCTCTCTAATTATTTAAATAATTGATTTATTAAACAAAATATTCCAATCTCTGAAAAAACCAAACAGCCTTTATTACATCTTAAAACAATACTAACATATTCATATAACTTAAAAATTTAAACCAACATAATTCAGCATGTAAATATTTTTGTCATTACAACTTTGATAAATTACTATCATAAACAGATAATTTGAGTAAATTAGTTCTTTTAACATAACTAAGTTAATTTTACAATTTTTAATCTGTTGTGAGATTAATTCATTCTAATTCATAAGGTGTAACCAATTACCTAGTTTAAAAAAAATAAACCTTTAATATTTTTCTAATATAGTAAATGCTACAAATAAACTTCTGAGCAATTCCAACAGATCTTTGTGGTATACTCTTTATCAAATGCCTTTGAGTAATCTATAAAGCACAGGTATACACCTTTCTGCATTTGTATTGCTTTTTCTGACAACATTCTGAGCATAAATATCCTGTTCCTTGTTCCAGTGTCTTTAGCACACCTGCACTGTTCTTGTCCTATCTCTGGTCTACAAATAAACTTCTGAGCAATTCCAACAGATCTTTGTGGTATACTCTTTATCAAATGCCTTTGAGTAATCTATAAAGCACAGGTATACACCTTTCTGCATTTGTATTGCTTTTTCTGACAACATTCTGAGCATAAATATCCTGTTCCTTGTTCCAGTGTCTTTAGCACACCTGCACTGTTCTTGTCCTATCTCTGGTCTGATTCTACTGCACACACTATTCATCAGAAGTCAAATGATGAGTTATGGCTCATTAGGCTGATTGCCCAATGGAGTTCACAATCATTGCATCTGGTTTCTTAGGCAGTGTTATGAAAATAGATCTACTTAGGTCTTCCAGTATATTGCCACTGTTGTAGATTTCATTTATTATTTCTGCTCCCAAAACATCTAAGGCTGCCAGAATCTCTATTATGATTCCGGCTGGCTCTGCCACTATTTTCAAATGTCCTGTTTTATTAATGTATTTATAATTTTTAAATGCTCTTAAGTTACTCTATATTAAAATATTCATCACTTGACTGGTTTTCATGAAAAATCTAAAATTATAGTTCAAGATATATGTAAATAACTTTATTTTTAGGAATTATCTGAAATAAAAATAAATCACTGATTTGTAATTGCCATATATTTTCAATTATTATTCTCAGCTTTAGTTAAACTAATTTCTTAAAAAAGATTGAATTTATAAATACATTGTTATCAAATAAAAATATACAAGCTTTCAATTTCTGATCTTTCAGTTTAAAAGTTTAGTATAAAACAACAATAATGTTATCAAGTTCTTCAACTGAAATGTCTTAAAAATGATATGGATTTTAAAATTATCAGAAATACATTCTGAAAATGTTAGTATAACGTAAAACATAAATGATGCAAAAAAATACATATAAAATATTGATAAAAATATTAGTTTTTTCTGATTGGATTTTTTCATCCAAGTAACAACTTGGCATTAAAAGATATCAACAGTTGTTATGAATAATTAATCTAGAAGAAAGATTACTTATTAATAAAATCAGAAAAACTGCCATTCTTTACAATATTAGCAAAGATGATAATATCAACAGAAGTGATTCTTATATTATTTCTTATAAAATAATTATACAAAAAAAGCTTTTCATTTTATATTTAACCATTATCTGAACTATATGACTACAACATTTTAATGAAAATTTTATTCAATTGTGATTTTATTCAATTGTTATTATATTCATTCAAATGCAGGCTGAATTCCCAAAGTTAATATAAATAAAATTTTATCATCAAAATCTTTATTATTAAGAGGAAAGACCAAATGATGTTTTCATTATTAAATTTTTTTTTTTTATCCTTTTTAGGACGTTCAAAATTTTTAACCAAAATTTTAAACATTTCTTGCATCAATGGGGGATCAAAGATTAGTAGAGGAAATTTTAGCATCTTTTTGCAATGTAAAACACACTGATTTGGAAATTATTGCAAAAAAGCTTGTCAGATTTTAATGAAACACTCAGGACTTATTCACAAATGAATTAAATTATTTTAGGAATGTTTTTTAGAAAATCTTTGTAAAACCATTTTTTATTTACATCTGTTATTTATTTAATTTTATAAAATTTTGAGAAATTCATTTTTGTATCACTTAATGTTTATATTAGTTATATGCAGAACTCCTTGGAGAATTTAAATCTTCAATTTTTTTTTGTAAAACAAAAATCTGCTGTGAATTGTAAAATAAAAAATGCAATAAAACTAAGACATTATTTAAAGCTTGTAATTGCTTTTATAATATATATAATGGATACTATTGTCTTAAGAAAAAAATTTTTGATTAATGAATTTTGTTTTAAATTTTAATTAGAATCTTTTAGAATTCTGTATTAATTTGTACTGGTTAGGTGATGTTGTTATTAAGTAAAAACTATATTTACTAATCATAAATGGAAAAGCTTACTACAATTCAGTGACCCCTAATATTTTTAAAAGAATTTTGAATTTTTTTGTGTGTGTGTATAAAGATGTTGATTTTTGTAAATGTGGATGTCCAGGCACAACATTATCAGAAAATAAAAGTGGTAACTATAGTAAATTTAAAACCAAAATACCTAAAATTCAATAAAACATTAGATGACAGAGAATATTTTCCTAAATTTTTAAGGTTACTGGGTAGTTAAAAATTTATATAAAAAAAAGCACTGACAGTAAAAAACAATAGATAAACTTTCAGTTGTCAATCTGTCTACACCTAATCAAAACACCTACCTGTGTGTCAAAAATTGCATTTCTGCAATATTTTAAACTAAAAGTAATATTTGTTTCAAATCAGATTATTTAAACTTTAAATCAGCTAATATTCCTCCAATAAAGTTTCAGAAAAGTATATTTTATTCTTGAAAGACTTTTTAATAAAGAGAATTACATTGTGCAGACAGATAGTTAAAAATGGCTAAAATCAGCAATTTTTAACAATTTAAAAAAAAATCCCTGTCAATTTAAATTAGTTTTGAAATAAAGCAAAGTACACATGTATAATGTCACAGCTCTACTGAAAAAAATAACTGAACCTCTTCAAGAATGAACTATTTGATATTAATGAAACAGTAGCCTATCTAGGAAAATAGTACCTGAGACCATTTCAAAATACTCTGTTGGTACCTCACACAATTATATCACTATCCCATCATCTTTTAAAAACATTGTGCAAAGATCTCTCTCAGGATAGTTACATCATGTCCTATTTAATCTTGTTCATAAACTATACAAGCCAAATCTGAATGGGATGACGGTAACAGAAATAGATGATGCAATGTTTTACCAAATAATCCTGGACAAGACTATCAGTTGAGATATACAGAATGATAGATACTTTACAGGCAGTCCAGTGAATCTACAATCTTTTTTTCTAAATCAGAGATCATCAATTGTTAATTTCTTTTGAATGCAATCTGCATGCATTCAATATTTATGGATGTTTGTTGAAAACCTACCAGAACATGGATTTACAGCCTAATTTGAAAGTGGTGCCAAACCTTTATCTGAACTTTGCTTATTAAATCATCCCCAAAAGTCTTCTTAATCTTTCAAATAGTTTCCACAGATAAATAATCAATTTTCAAGCAAAACTTGATATATATTCTTCACTAGGCATGCAACACATACATTATATGAGAGCACACAATGAAACATTGATGCTGAGTAATCCCATGAAAGATTGTTCACCTGTGATTGGTTGCTAAATTCCATCAAGGCTGCACAACTGGTTATTGATATATTCAAAATGATTAGATAATTTATGACTTGTAACTATACTAGTATTTGTCTGTAACCTGACTTAGTTATTGGCTGAATTTTGATCTGAAATTTTTCATTGTATAATATCCAAGTAACATGATTAATATTTACTTTTGTACACTAACAAAGTAGGAGATTATGTTGATACATAAATATATATTATATACAATTTCAAACATAATAAATGTACATACGTTTAGAAGTACAGAATAAAACATATCTCAAGATTTTTATAAATACAAACAAGCCTTTAAGATATCTACTATCAGGTTCATGTTATAATTGACTATACTTGAAGACAGGTACTTTGGCACAGACCACACTTCAATAAGTTGCATAGGAAGTAAACAGGCATTTGACTGGTAACACCTGCAATGTTCCCAACTAAAGATCCTTCTTTTGCAAAAGAATCACTTCAACTCACAAGGTTCATCTTGTGCTTACAATGAAAAGACCAATGACAACAGTTGTTTCTATGACAAGCAATAAACAACACATTAACTGTAAATGTGTGGCTGGCAGTAAGTTGCTTAATGAAACTGCCTGCATGAGATATAGAATAATATTATACCACATTCTGTTGTTGAAGAAGTGAATACAAGCATATCAAAAGATTAATTAGGAATAAATCAAAATTATCAGAACTAATACACAAATATTTTATAAATATACATTACAATATAGCAACATGGAGTTAGAAATTATTCTAATATAAATCATTTGGTGCGAAAATATTGAATATTCATTATCATTGATAAAAGTTATTTGAAGTCGTTAGATATCAACTGTAATATATTTCATAAGTATGACAAGTTTTATTTCTTTGTTATTTCACTCATGTCATTTCTAGCTTTCATGTCTAAAATATATTGTTAGTGTTGAGACTGATTTATACAGAGAGGAATTAAGTAAACTTTGCCAGACAACTTTTGAAGTATTATAAAGTATAGTAAATCAACAACATTAATTAAAGATTCTATTTAATTCTACACTTCTTTTTATTGTGATCTACAGAGGTCTTCTCTTTAAGAAAATGTTTGCCATCCTCTTCAAGAGAAAAATAAGATTAGAAAATATAAAAATCTACCAAAGTGATTTACTAAGACCACTAAACATTTAACAAGAATACAGAGTTGAAGACAAATTTCAATATATTATTCAATACATGCTGTTTCCTATCAACTGCAGGCTTATGAACATATGCTGAAATAGCAGTTCTTGTATGATCACTGAAATTAAGCAACATCAAGTCTGGTCAATACCTAGATGGGTGACCATTTGGGAATACCAGGTGCAGTAAACTTGGATGTGTAGGTGGTGTAATGGATAATAGCTAAAAATTGGAAATTGGGGAGCCAATTCATTATATTCTTTATATTCACTTACACATAAATACCCTTGAGAAAGATATGAATCCACCCCTACTTTCCCCAGCTCTGGGTCAATTAGTACGACTTGTATCAGTAAATCATTATCTCCAAAAAATTCTTACAACCTAAAAATATTTTCTGGCTTTGAATGACTTGCAAAACAAATATATATTTAGATTTACTAAAACAACCATCAAGTCAACAAGGAACAGTTACAATCAAATTAATGTATTTCAAATAAAATAAAAAGAATTGTGTGTATAGTGTATATCTGCTTTAATCTCAAATGAAATGTTCTTTAATATAAAGTTGCTATTTTATTTTATATATTTTATCACTAACTATATGAAATTTAAAGGGACTAAGCTTTGTAATTTTAGTAACATTCTTAATCTGTAACTAAATAAAAATAAAAAAAACTTTAAACTTATTCTAGGCTATTAACTTGACTGTCCAATTTAATAAAACTGAAAGCAAGTGGCAAGAGAAAAGTTCAAGTCACAAACAGGGAGCGATGGGTAAATTGTTGTCATTATATTTTTAATTTCACATATGCATGTTGTTTATTTTTGATTTTGTCAACTGCACAGCATAGTAGGGTCAATTAAGCATCATCGGTGAGAAAAAGAGCACCGTGGTGCAATTCATTCTGCCAGAAATTTGGAAACAACATGCTCTACTGCTTGGCATTCATGCCAGAAGCTCCGATACAAACATTTCAGAGTGATTGGGTGTCAATCTGAGGACAGTGCAGAGGATTCAGAAAGAGTTGGATGATTTATCCAGTCAACATCATGACATTTGGAGTGACCACTAGTTATGGTGACATTATACATCCATTCATCTTCCCACAAGGCCTCAAACTCGACACACAGGCTTACATCAAGTGCATTGAGGAGGTAGTGCTACACTGGGTTAAGAGGGTAGCTGCTGGAAGACCCTATGTCTGGCAACAGAACTCTGCACCATGCCACACAAGCAGGAAAACCCAGTCATGGCTGTCAGACAATTTTTGCAACCACATCACCACTTACATCTGGCCACCTAATGCAATCCCTTGATTATTATGTGTGGGGTGCAGTTGAGTAAGAGATCAATAAAACTCCTTGTAACACCAAAGATGAACAGAAGGCAAGGATTATGGCAGCATTCACCAACTTAAACAAGGAGACCATCCAAAAGAGTTGCAGGAGATTCTGAAGTCGTCTAGAGGCCATGGTTGAAGCCAATGATGATTTTATCAAATAAATTTACTCTTTAGTATTTCAAGATATTTTTGTATAATTTTGTTATATCTGTTAAAATGAGATGTCTATTATTTTCATTTTTCCATCGTACCGTGTACACAAGTTGAGAGAAAAATTAGTTTTCACTATAGTAATATTTATTTTATAACCAAAAACCATATATAAAAAATAACTTTTGTAAAAGAGGCCATAAATACTGAAATAGTTTCAAGTTTTCCGGGATGTTTTTTACAAAAAAATGTATATAATGTAACTTTAAAGGTCATATCTGTCAAGAAGCATGCATAGAATTACAACATATGCCAGTTTTCAATGCACTTTTTAAAATGACATTGGTATTTTCGAATATGTAGTTAAGCATTTCCATTCTTAATGTTTATTTTGCATTATTTTTAATAATGATGATGCTGACCTGTGTAACCGATTATTTTCTATTAACATTCAATAAATTTTAATAATTGGGCTTATATATATTATTTATTTTATTTTTTTACTTATTATTTTATTTATATTATTATTAATAAAATATAATCAATATATCAGATGATGATTCATTTACAACCATTAAAAAAATTATATATATATATATATATATATATATATATATATATATATATATATATTTTTACTAAAATTGATTAATATTATATTCTATCAAATCAATCTTGAACTGTACTATGGAATTACTTAAGTTATGAATAGTTTTTGTGAAAGTTTTTATTGAAAATAAAAATTAATGAGGTCCTTTTAAGTGTGAGATTCCTTAAATTTCTCATTACTTGTTTCTTTAACTTAAAATTAAAACTTTAATTAATTTTAACTTGAATCTTGTACTTGAAATTCAAGTTATCTACTTTTATGTTAATATTCCTTAGATTTCAACACCTGGGATAAACTTCACAGAGGTTTTAATAATTCCCCCCTTATCATGGAACGAGTCTAGAGCTTTGTTCAGCAACCTTCATAAAGATGGTGTTTTGATGAAAGCACCTATCCTCCTGCACTGTGAACAGGTTAATAGGAGTAGACAGGTTCACCTATTGCCTGGTCCATACTCTTTCCATATTTATTGAACAGGAGTAGAGGTTTATCCCTTGTTTCCTGTTTAGGATGTGATTTACCTGTTCCTTTCTTCTTAGCCTTAATGATTTAACTGTTTCAACATTTTGGTGATCTAATTAGTGGCAATGACTCTTCATTTTGAAGATACCAGGTCAGTAATTTTCTGGATCCTGCATCCCAAATGTTAGCAAGGAATTTTAACTTTTTGGTAGTGCTTTGAGAGGCTGCTCTGGTTAACAGTTGCATAATATTTGGATATTTGCAGTGCCTGCTGTACATGGATAGGTGTCCTGCATGTACTCCTGGTGGGCAACCTTAAAGCCACATTAAGCTTTAATCCTAGCCACCTTCTGGCCGGTTTATATTGCCATAAGTGGTGGACAGTGATTATTATTTTGGCCTTTTTCTCCTTAAAAAATAAAATAATATTCTTGTGACAGGTCCAATTAAAAGAAATACAAGTAAACCAGTAAACAAAAAAATCACCTAACCATCACAATCTTTCTTTCTCCAATATTCATGGTACTCATACCAATTTCTATAGTGTAGAATCTTTTCTCTTGCAACATTCTCCAGATATATTACTGCTTTGAGTTTTTTGACTTTTAAATCTGTTACCTCTTTTCTTTTATCACTCCTCTTCTTCAAAAGAAGGAACATATTAGACAAAATATCTGACAGTATAGAAATGTCTTTGCGTTTGGTGATTTTAGTGCTTTCTACTCTTGACTCATCTTGAGTATCTTTCCCTGACATTCCAGGGAACAGAGTCTCTACTGTAGGATATGCATATAACTCTGTCCATGGTCTCCACTATTATCTCTAAACTGGATCCCCACAAAGCATGTAGACTTGATGGTATCTCTCTAACCACTTTCACCCCAGCCCCTCAACTTCTGATGTCTTACTCTCTGGGTTGAGATGTCTACTCGGTCTTAGCCGAACTTAAGGGAGTGACCGTAGGTCCCCTGAGCATCCATAGATCATTCAACCAGTCCACTGGTTTAATCTTGCTTCCTGCCCACGTTGTGTTTGGTTTGATCCAGAAAGCAGAAGTGATGTCCATCCATTCATGGTCGACTGAAGATGTAGACACGGCTGGAGAGTCTGTGCTAAGAAATTTAGAATGCACCAAAAAAAATATATATCTGCAGTAAGCCGAATAAACAACTATTCAATGGTTGAATTGTTAATGTCTTTTATATGGCAGAAAAGAATAGTATAGAAAAGAAACAGGTTACAAAAATTAAAATAATTGACATAAAAACTCATACACTGGATACTAGACAGAAAGAGAGTGGGTTGTGATTAGCTTGTTGTGAAATCATCTCAGAAGAATATGCGACTCTTGATTATTGTAGCTTATTTGACATTTCCGTTTCCAGTGGTAGTAATAATAGTAGCAGTAGTAGTCTTAGACATTGGAAGAGTAATTTGCTTCTTCATAGGTATATCAACAAAATATGTAAGCGGGCGCCTGGCTCCAAGCTCTGACGTCACTCCCAATCTCCGACCTCTCTCTCCAGCCAAACACTCTCCCAACAGATTTCTGTGCGCGCTTATATAGATAAGCCTGGCTGATCACAAATCGACCCTTGGTCCGCACACAATTATCATGAGTGTCGCTGTCAACCCAAAACCATGGGAATTTCAAAAGTCCTTTCTTGCTTACTCAGCCCTATTTATAATTTTAACCGACAAAAGTTATTTCGATCATTTTCATTGTCTTTTGTAATGACCCAATTCCAAATGGGCGAGATCAGGTTTCCATCAGTAAACAAAATCGTTTTGATCTAATTTTGCTGTTCAAATCTACTCCAATTTCAATAAAAAAATATATGTGTGTGTGTGTGTTTCCTAAACTCTCTGCTCCTGTTCTCACTAAACTCTACAATAAACACTTTGTAGATTTTTACTTTCCTGCTTGTTGGAAATCCTCTTCTGTAGTTCCAGTCTGTAAGGCGAAACATCTGATCTTTCTATCGGCCTTCTATTTTTTTGGTAAAGTATAAGAATCTCTAATCAACCCTGAACTAGTTAAGCATCTTACCTTGCAGGGTTTTCCTTCAGACAATATGGCTTTTCCTTCTCTGCTTCATCAACTGTTGATGTGTTAATGGTTATTGCTGAAAGAGTCTATCAAACTGTAGAGAAGAATGGTGAAGCTCAGCCTGATGCTTTGGATATCTCAAAGGATATTTTGACAGGGTTTGGCATGCTTGTATTCTTCACAAGTTGAAAGGTTTTGATATTTCAGGACAAATTTTTGATTTGATTCAATCTTTCTTATCAAATCACAAAATGAAAGTTATCTTGTTGCATTAATGTGGATGTCTGCCAGAGCTTTATTCTTGAATCCACATTGTTCCTAATTTTTATCATGCCCTTTCTGATATAATCAGTTCTCAACTTGGTATCTATATTGATGACACCACTATTTACTCATGTCTTAATGGCATAAAATTCAAAGAAAAATCTACAATGTTATCTTTCCTGACCTGGAATTACAGCTTCAGTCACCATCCCACTGTCATAATGTAGCTTCCATGTGTTTTTTCTATAAATATTTTCATGATAATTGTTCTGATGAGCTGTTCTATTTGTTACCTCGAATTTATGAATTTAAGCGCAGTAGTTGATTAGCAGATAAGTCTCATCGATTTACAGTTGCAATTGCTAGATGTAAAGGTAACAGCTTCTTTTTTTACACTTCCCACTTGTGGAACTCTTTTCCAGTTTCTTCCTTTCCAGTTAACTTTGATTTTCAAAATTTTAAATGCAATATCAATCGTTACCTTCTGTTGTTTTAATTCCTCATCTTTTATTGTTCTCTCTCCTTAAAAAGGTTTTTATTTTCTTATATTCTTTTACACTCAGTAACTACTTCTGTCTAGAATTGAAATGGTTAAAAAAAATTATATACACTTAAAAAATTTTTAGTACATTGCTATAAAACCTTCACAATACTTTCACTTGAGCAAAATATAATTTTTATACTTAAGGTATTTTCTCTCATTAGCGAATTATTATTTTTTTTGTTATTTTTACAATATATTACTAATAAAATAAAAAGTGAATCTCTTAATACACACATAAGCAAAATTTTTTGTGGCTTAATTTAGTTTTAGAGAAAGTATTCATATAAATCAACTCAGATTGGCATTTTCTGACATTTTTAATTAGTTTAGGTAATTCATAATATTCAAAAGTTAATGGTAACTTTATACGGAATAAGAAAAGGCTTAATTACTCCAAATATAATTTTTGGGTGAATAAAAGTGAAGCAGTGACCAGACATTGGTGTCACTGATATCCAGAACCAAGCATCTGTGACATCAATATCTGAAAAGGTCATGAGTGCTAACTTTCAAGAATTTGAGAAACAACCTCGTCAAAGTTTATTACTTTTTTTTTTAACATCCAGTACTAGTTGTGAGAAAAAGTTAAATTAAAACTTTTTCCATAGCATGTAGTTGGATGTTAGTTAAAATCCTTTGGTTAAATTATACAATATTTCTAGAAAAAAATATCCGCTTATTGCTAGAGCTTCTTTTCATAACACAATATAGAGAGTCACTTTATGGATTGTAACTCATGCCAAATTCAAATTAAACTAGTCAGAAAAATTTTGTTTAATCAAGATTAGGCAATCTATTTGAATGATTCGGTATCAATTCAAAGGGAATATTACCAATATTTAATCAAAATTGATATTCCTTTTTTTTCATATGCTGATTATATTTAACTGAAATGGAGATACATCATTTATTTATTAGCTTCAGTATGTTTGTTTTACATACATTATGTTTTTACAGTTCACCACCTCTTTAAAATGTGCAAAGAAGTTGAAATTGATAAAGCAGATAACTGCACTTCATATATAACCAAAATTTTATTTTGATTTTTTTATTGTGATGATTGTTCTAATCTCTTTCCAGTTATATGATTTACATATTCTAGCATTTTAATTTTTCTTCTTTCAAAGGTGAATATTCAGCATATTCTGATCTCCAATTTTACATAAGTTTTTGTAAAAGACAAAAAAACTTCCCCTACAAGGATGCTAATTCATTCAAATATTAAACTTTGATTCCATAATACAATTATCTTCAATGAGATTGAATTGAGATTAAATTTCAGTTTCTTTATTTTAAAAATAGAGAATCAACATCTTTGAGCTGAACTGATTTGAGCAATGGCAAAGAAAATTAATCCCATTTGCAATTGTGAATAATCATGTTTCTACTGTCATAAATATTGTTTGAGTCATCTGAATTGGTGAACTAGTAGGAGTGTGAGTACTTAGTGCAGCCTCTGCAACACTTGTTTGCAAGTATGAACAAAATTGCTTTCCTGCCATCTCCAAAGTGCCTGCTCGCAAGCAGTAGCTAAATCTAGTTGTTTATTTTTCAGCAATCTTTGACAGACATAGTTCAATTTTAATCCAATTATAAAGGAGTCTCTGATAAATTTGTCCTTTGCCTGATCTACTGTTGCTGCTTGAAAGTCGCAATCTCAACTTAAAATTTTTATGTACTGAAGATACTGTTCTAACCCCTCTTCAGGAAACTGGCAGTTAATTGGTAATACATGCCAGTCAAAGATTAGGTTTCATCTCTTCACAAAAATTCCATCCAAAACGTCCATGGCACTCTGGTAAGTTTTTACAGAGAGAAATATTGGTACATACAGATATAGAAACATGGTGCATTAGCAGGTTAAATCTATCCATATCAGTAATAGGAGTGGATGAACTGTTTTCCAGTGCAAGCATGAATCCTTCAAATAATTGTTTCCAATATTGCTAGGTATCAGTAGAATACAGGTCTGCAAAGTCTGAGTCGAGACATACTAGTTTAAGGTATTTTCCATAATTATTTTCAATAAATTGTAATGAAAACTCGGAGTCTAGTCCAACATAATGTGCCTTTATTGAACGTAACTGAAGAGTCTTGCCATTTTGGCTAAGACAGTGTGACTTATTTATACAAATCATAAAACAGGGGGAGATAATCAGGTTGTCTTACTACACTGATGGAAGACAAAAAAGGTTCTATCAGACAGCATTTTCATTCTGGAGGTGTTAAAATTGACAAGTAATTATTTGTCCAAGTTAACAACAGATTGTAAGTCATTTTTTAAAGTAGCTGCCAACTTGACCTTATCAAAAAGATGACATTGTTGTTGATGAAAATTAGGAACAATGTAGGTCCAAGGATAGATCCCTGGGGTATTTTAGAATGATCTAGAAAAGTGGCCATTCAAGGCAACTTTCATTTTGCAATTTGATAAGAAAAACTGAATCAGATCAAAAATTTGTCCTGAAATATCATAACCTTTCAACTTATGAAGACCAGCATGCCAAACCTTGTCAAATGTTTTTGAGATGTCCAAAGCAACAGACCAAGCTTCACCATTCTTATCTAAAGATTGATAGACTCTTTCAGCAATAAGCATTAATACATCTGCAGTTTACCTAGAGAAGGAAAAACCATATTCCTTATCTGAAAGAAAAACCTGTGAGATAAGATGCTTAACCAATTCGGAGTTGATTAGAGTATTTTACCAAAAAGATATAGGCTAATAGTTAAAAGGGTCAGACAGTTTCTTTGAGTTCTTAAAGACCGGAACTCCAGAAGAGGATTTCCAACAAGTAGGAAAGCCAGAAGCAGTAAAGCATTAGTAGAGTTCAGAGAGAAGTGGAGCTAGTTGAGAAGCACATTTCTTAAGGATATTTTGCAGGGATATAATCGAGTCTACATGATTTGTGGGGATCCGGGTTTAGAGATGATAGCAAAAACTATGGACAGTTATATGTATATTACTCAGTAGAGACTCAGTTCTAAGTAGAAAGTTAGTTAAGTCAAGAGTAGAATTTGAAGAGAATTTATGAGCAAAACATTTTGTTATATCAGCAAATGTTATCTCAAATTGAATGAAGAGAGGAGATAGAAAACTTATTTATCACACAGTTACAGAGCCACCAGAAGTCACAAGAATCAAACTATTTATATGCTATACAGTGCCGCATTCTGTGAGCAAACAAAGACTTAGCCTCTTGGAGGACATGTTTTATCATGCTGGTACAGAAGGAAAAAGTGATTCCTGTGGGCTATAGCAGCTGAACAGGCTAGTGTGAACCATGAAGAAGATTGTGGTGTCAGCTGGTATTTCCAAGAAGGTACAAAAGTATAGATGCCAGCTTTAATCCAAGAAGAAACTATTGTAAGAAGGTTAAGAATATCAATCCAAGGGGCGTCACAAAGAAAGTCATAAAATGAATCCCAGTTAGTATACTGGTAACAGAAGATATCCTGTGAATAGGAGGTTCTTGTCTAATATAAGACTCAAAAAGAATATTGACATATACTACAGTATGATCCAAATTGACAAGAGAGCAGAGTTGCAATGCGTGACAAGAGCTAGGAAAGGAGGTAAGAAACAAATTAAGTAAAGAAGAATGTTGATCAGATTTATTAGAGAAATTCTTTTTTTTTTTTTTTTTACAGTAAGAGTTACCCTTTACAAGGCCCAGAGACAACTTGAAGTAGGGTGTTACATTAGGAGGTCATTTGTGTGTATAGGTGAGGGAGATAATGATTAACCCTAGCCTTGAATAAGTTAAGATTGTAGTGAGCAGAGAAACATCTAGTTGGGAGTTGATTCCACAAAGCAGTGATTCACGAGAAGAAGCTGCTCGAGTGGAACTTACTTCTCACCAATGGAATATGGAGGGAATATGGGTGGTTTGCTACTATGGAAGTTGCATGGCATGTTCTTGCCGTGAAGGTAGCAATAGAGCAGGGAGAGGCTTGCCACATCCTGCCTGTGGGAGAAGAGCTGAAGGATGGAGTATAATTTATCACCGCAAGGGCTATCAAGTCTGGAAAATAAGGTCTTGACAGCTCCTGCCCGATATGACAACAGCATTCCATTTTTGGTCTGATCTGGCTCTTGTAAAGGTAGAGGATAGCAGGAGGAATCAGGTACTTATTGGGGCGCTACAGGGCACTGACCGTTTTACATGCATCCTTAACAACGGAACGTATGTACGAGTTCCACTTGAGGTTGGGTGTGAGCTTGAGGCCCAACAGTCTTTCAAAACACGGTGCTTCCCTGAGAGGAACTCCGTTCATCTTGATTGGTGGTAGTTTGGGGTCAGATAGAAGATGATGGAATGTAACTAGCTTGGTCTTCAAGGCACTGAATGTAATCAGCCAGTTTTTACCCTATTGGTTTGTACAAGATCGAAAGAAAAATCAGTTGCTAATCTCTGGCCGTCAAGATTTTTAGAGATGCACCCATATATAGTCATATCATCAGCATAAATGATCTGAGTATATTCTTAGATCATTTATATAGATCAAAAAGAGGGTTGGTCCAAAGAGTGACCCCTTTGGGATGCCTTCGTTGACTGCTAGGGCAGCAGAGGAATGGCCATTAATAACTACCTTCAGGGACCTTCCTGATAAGAAGGATTTTATAATCAAGAAGACCCTTCCAGTGATTCTATAACTGAAGAGCTTGTGTAGTAAACCTTTATGCCAGACCTTGTTGAATATTAATGAGATATCTAGTGCTATAATCATTGAGATATGTTTGTCATCAAGAGCCTCACTGATTCTGTGTGATGGTACTTAAAACATTGGTGGTGGATCTGGCTGACCAAAGCCCATACTGCTCATCACTAAAGAAGTTCTTTTCTAGGTGCTTGTAAGCGTTCTGAAAGCAAAGGAAATGTTTGTTGCAGATTATTTCCACAACGCAAAGAACAAATCACTGTAATTTTAGACTCGAATATCGGGGGCAGAAAGAAATGCCGAAACTCGATTCACAGGTACTATCTCACAAATTCCAATGCACGTCACCAGCCAGAAAAATAACTCACTCTCCGACGAACGCGGTAGCCAAAATACATCAATCCACCCCTCGATTCGAGAACAATTGCTTTTATCGGCCGAGTATTTTTTTCATTCGTCGACAACTGGGAGAGGACGCCAAATATTTTGCATATCAAAATACTTTTATAGAGACTCCTGCGACAGACTTGTTTTTAATGTAAATATTCCATCTTCAGCATGTCATGCGGAATACGTGCCCTTTTTTGATAAGGATACATGCGACGCGCTGTCCTTTGGTTTGATGAGGTAAGTCGCCGTTTTCTTCAACATACTCCACCCTGATATCATTATCACAAATTGAACAGCTTGGGGCAGCTCTCTTTATCCTGGTGCTTTGTCGTAATGGAACTATCTCCCTTACGCGTGTTGGAGAGTCGTCTCCTGAGGAGTCATCAGACGTATCTCCAGTTTCCGGAATCTCTGCGTGTATGGAAGCATCGGATTCGCAATTATCTGATCACTGTCAGACGATGAACCATCATCGGATTCGCTTGGCGATGTATCAGAATCAACAAAAAGGTGAAGATCTTTTACATGCCGTGGCATCCCGTTGACTATTATTGTTTGTGGTGGACTTACAATGTCACTCACGTGACCCACATGATACCTTGATTCAGCGTGATATTATGCCAGTATACTGCCTCCATTATCGAACACTGCTTTCTTGCTGCAATTCTCTTTATGCTCCGATGAGATCTTTCCACTATACCGTTTCCTGCAGGAACATAGGCACAGCGAAAACGAAGTTGGACTCCCCAGTCATCCAAGAAATCTTTAAAGGACTTACTGCGAAATGCAGTGTCATTGTTGGTTAGGATTTCTGATGGTGGGCCTTGTTCAAAAAAAATATTTTACAACTGTCGAATGACACTTCTTCAGTCTTGTTGAAGCAGGCGTCTCCATATCGCAAATCGACGGGGACCGCAATCTATTAACATAAGCTAGTGTTGCCCACCGTAATGCGTAATATCCATTCCTAAGCAGATCCAGATTTCAGTCACACTTAGGTTGCCACGAGGCCAACAACAAGCTGGCTGGATCAATTGACTGGCATTCTTTACATTTTCTGACCACTACCTTGACAGCCACCTTGGATGTCGTAGGGTAGACTCGTCTCACAAAATATAGCGTTCACCTGATGCCAAGATATCCACTCTGGTAATGTATGGCATGTATCTGATCAGTATAAGTTTCATTCACCATGGAAGCGCATATCAGATGTGTTGGTTCGATTTCATTCTTGATCACATCATACCATTGTTGTGGTACTCTGGTGAGCTTATCCACTCGATTCTCACTCGACGTTACTAAACTTTTTGTGATCAATAAGTTATACTCTTGAATCAGCTTTTCAAGAGTACTCAAACGCCTCTGGATCAGCATCTCACTTGCCACCTTAGTTCATATTCTGGCTTTGCCAGTGATTAAGTTTGATACCCACCGGTGATACCCACACGGAGTCCGTGAAGAGGTGTAGCTCCGTTGCGCCCCACTATAGTGCTAAATTGACGCCTTTCAGAATAGTATCTAATTCTGATAAATTGATATGTTGGGCGTCCTTTGCAGGCCGCAGTCAACATGCATCTTCTACAACACTTCCGTCAACCTCCAATGAAAACCCTGTAGCAAGAGAACTTGCACCGACCCATACCTCATAAGCATGTTCACTTGTGCACCACTTACCATGTGCAGGGTCATTCTGGCATATTCTTTCCGCTATGTCCTCAATCATGTTCTTAACTGGAGCATCTGTCACTTCATTGTCCCAACCAGACATGATCGATACTGTCCTGCATTTTACAAATGATGCAGCAACACGAAGCCACCCACAAACAGGAACGTAACCCACCAGTTTTCCACACCACGAGAAGACGTTATGTCACGTCAGGACCTCAGGAATTGATGGAATGCCATTTCCACATTTCCACTTAAGCGTCTTGTTATCTTGCTCGACATGCAAACCCAGCACACGTGTGTCGTCCCGTAACCGCTCCAGACCAAATGCAGCCAAGTGCTCCTTCACGTGAGCTGCTGAAATCATGCTCTTGTCAACATAAATATCATCAATATATGATGAGGTTGCCCGTCTAACTGACTCGTCTTTCAACAACATGGCGTCTACAATGGCCTTCATTATGTCTGGTGCAACATTCAACCCGAAACCCATTCGAGTCAAGCAATATCTTTGCCCCTTGAAGATTACCGTTTGAAAGAGCCAAAGTGACTTATGGATATGTACTTGTAGATAGGCCTGGTCAGGGATAGTGACATCCGGTCCTTTTTTATGCCACTCCCTCAGTTTCTGTGCGCACACGTCAGCATTGGCTGTGTGTGCATTGAGACACTCATTCAGCTCTCGACAGTCTAATACTGGCCGCACTTTATTTTTGTTTTTCTGCACCACCGCCATCAATGGAATTAAACCTTTTGGAGGACCGAGATCCTTTTCAGGATAAGGCTGCAACCAACCATTATCAAGCCAGGTCTGCAGCTCACGGTTGTATTCCTCCTTGATTCCCGTTGGTATTGTATACTCAGGCATCCGATTTCACAAACTCTCCGGTGATCGAGCATCAGTGCACTTCCATGATGCGACCCATATCTTCTGGTTTGGATCGAATTTTTTAATATTTTAATAGTGGCACAACAGACTATCCCATGCTTGGGAAACCGTACATCACCACACTCTGTTATTTGGAGTCCGGCCAACTTTTTAATGGCATCAAACCCAAGCAACAAGTCAAAACCTAATAGCTCTCCATCCACTACCAAGACTTTGAATTTGAGGGGGTTTGCGTTGTCCACGTCAAGCTTAATACTTCCAACTCCGCAACATTTGAGAGTATTTCCGTTCACGGTGAGTAGGCTCACCTCTGTCTGTCTGTCGCCAGGATTGACAGGCTGACTTACTCGCGAGTGTCTGTGAGCAACCGGTGTCCACCAGTGCCACTCTCTTAATTCCGTTCTTGTAAATACCCAAGATGGGTAGCGCTTCATTCATAACTCACGTAGGGAAGAGACCAGTGCTGACATCTTGTCCCCTTCTTCTTTTCCCTGGACACAATGAAGCAATGTTGCCTACTTCTCGACACCGGAAACAACGCAATGTTGTGCATGACCTGCATGGCTGACAGGCATCTTCTCGTCGAACTGGGCAGTCCCTGGAAAGGTGATTCCACCCAGAGCATCAATAGCAATGCATACCCTCCTGACGTTTAACATTTGTATGTTTATCAGCTACGCCTGGTGAAATGGTAGCCGCAACCATTTCCTCAGTTGCAATTTGATCTTTCATTATGGCCCAAGCTCGGTCCAACAGTTGGTTTGTATTCATGTCTCCCAGGATGGAAGACATGCGCAGTAGTTGCTTGACATGCGCTGGTAACTCTGCTATGAAACCACATGCTAGTCCTTGCTCGGGCATCCTGCGAAATAGACCTGCTAGCTTCTTCAAATCGGCTAGAAACACATCGACAGATTCGTTCAGGCACAGTCGACGTTCCGCGAATTGCTTGTAAGCCAAGAAACAATCCGGTGCAAAGGCAATCTGCAGGGCTTGTTTTATCTGCTCGACACCTGATTTTTGCTCTTTTAACTGTTGGTAAACAGCAAACACTCCGCCTGTCAGCCTCAGAGGAAGAACACGTTCAACCTTTTTAATTCCACACAGGTCACAAACAAGTTCTGCCTTTTCAATCCATTCAGTAACTGCTTGTCCGGTCACTGAACCGTCGAACTCGGGTATCAACTTGACCTCAAATGTCTTGTCCGTCATAGTGCCAAAATTCAGACTCGAATATTGGGGGCAGAAAGAAATGCCGAAAACTCGATTCACAGGTACTATCTCACAAATCCCAATGCATGTTACCAGTCAGAAAAATTACTAGCCAAAATACATCAACCCTTGATTCGAGAACAACTGCTTTTAACAGCCAAGCATTTTTTCCATTCATCGAAAACTGGAAGAGGACGCCAAATATTTTGCATATCAAAATACTTTTATAGAGACTCCTGTGACGGACTTGTTTTTAATCTAAATATTCCGTCTTCAGCATGTCATGCGGAATACAAGCTCTTTTTTTTTGTAAGTAATTTTCTTTTCCGTCATAGGATACATGCGACGCGCTGTATCCTGGTTTGACAAGGTAAGTTGCCGTTTTCTTCGCTATAGTGCTAGACAACCTTCTTATTGATTACGGCCTCAAAAACTTACCGATGATTCTGAAGGGACTGATGGGTCTATACTGGAGGGGGAAGATCGCATGTCCGCATTCTTGAAAACCAGGCATACACTTGACACTTTCCACAGGCTTAGGAAGAATTTCACCTTCAAGCAGAGGTTGAAAAACTTTGCTAGGATTGGAGTGGATTTCTTAGGGTTGAGGTCTTTGATAAGTCTAGAAACTTCTTGTGCTGTGATGGTAATATTATTGAGATTGTGATCAGTGAGACTTGGGAACTTGGGGAGGAGATGGTCTTTCTCATCTAATGTTGAGTTAGAGGCAAGGATAGAGGCACAAAGGTTTGCCTTATCTATCTGGGCCATTTGAGTAGGGAAATGCACTATTTTTTGACTGAGAGATTGAAATAGAAAAATTGAAAGTCTTAATACTGGCAACATCAGTAACATCAGATTAATTAAACTATTGGCATGATGAGCATTAAAATCACCAAACACTAAATCGTTTGCAGATGAATGTAGAGAGACAGATTTCTATATTGTCAGAAATTTTGTCTCATGACTGTAAATAACTTAAATAACTAATGTAACTTTTTCCTATTCTAGAATGATGAATAGACAATTCTTTAATGAATTTGAATATATTTTTTATACTAACCTGGAATATTTTCTGGTATATTTTTCTATACTATTAAGCTACCAAAGTTACTACTGTTAAATCCTGAAGCCTTTGATTTTCAGCAAATTTGATAAAAAAACAATTTCTAAGCAACTTGAAACCATTCTCATTCCTATAAAACCATCACATCTCAGAAGTAATGAGGCATGTAATAATACCATAATTATATCACAAAAGTCATAATGATAATGCTAACAAGTTCATCACAAATAAAAGAACAGCAATTCAAAAACTATTTTTTCTATACAAAAAACGGAAAGGTCAATTTATACACTCACATCTTCAAATAAATTCTTATAAAAAGCATTAATGTCCTGTATACAGTATAACCAAAACATATGAAGCAAACAGTGTTGTGATATTACTGCATTATTTTCAACTAGCATTTTTTATCTTAATTTCTGTTGCTTTTTATTACAACTGTCATTTTACAACCATTATTCTTTATTTTCAAACTACATTGAGGATAAATGGTCAGAGAATGACAGTTTGAGACATTGCAATAAAAAGTAATTGAAATTAACATGAAAAGAAATACAAGTAAAAAATTAACAATAAATGACACTGCTTCATCTACTAATGATTTAAGATTACCTTGCCGTGTGCTTGAAGAGATAAAAATTTATCAAAAAACAATTTTTTGATAATTTTTTTCTATAAAGAAAATAGGATTGTTAATTATTAAAAAGTAAAAATAAAGTTACTGCTAAATTATGAAGAAAATCAGTGATACTTCTGCTTTTAAAAATGATGGGAAAAACAGTTCTAACATAAAATATCATGTGCCTAGCTTAGCATTATGTGATGATAATATGTATCTTTGGTTTTACACCATATCAAAGATACATTTAATTAAACATACAAAAAGAACAAATATTTCAAAACAAATCGTTTTAATTTTTTAATACTTTGCAACTAACAACCTTCCATTAAAAAATGGCGAATGATGGCTTTTAGATGGAGGGATTGTAATTGTAATGATGTGATCTTTTTTTCCATTAAAAAGTAGTTACTAAATTATTTTAGAAAATAAAAAGGTAAAAATAACTTCCAACAACTGTGATAAAAACTTTGCTCCACTGAGAAATGAAAAGTTAATTCGAACACATTGATCAAAATAATTCACAATTTTATTAAAATTATGGGACCATTTTTGTTGTTTTTTACCCGAATTTCTGGAATGAGGAATTGTACATTATTTACACTCGGACTAAAAGCTAAACGTTTTCATCTTTGTTGTTATTAATATTATCAGAACGTTTCGGCAATTGTGCTTTCCGACCTTCTTCATGCGCGTCTGAAGGTTACCCGATCGACAGACATCTGAAGAAGGCTGCAGGGCACAACGATCGTGAGAAGGGTATTTTTACCTTATAAAGGACTTTTCAATTTTTGTTATTGAATAAAAACGTCAAGTAAATTTTCAAAGAGAAAAATGAAATCCAAACGTTTTTCACTGTTTTTTTTATTACGCAATCTAGAAGAGTCGTTTTACACTGATCGTAACATGAAATTTATTTAGAAAAATATAGGAAAAAACTACAGAAAAAGTTTTCTAATTTTTTCCTACGTTTCATATTACAAATACGCCTGTTCACAGCATTGTGGATAATATAATTTATAATCACAACTATAAAAAACTAGATTAATTAATTAAACAACATATTGAGGCTTAAAATATTAATTTAAAGGGCACAAATTTGATAACTAAAAAAGAAATAAAAAAATATGAATTATAATTTATAATTGAAATAACAATGACAATACTAAATACTTGGTTGTCATCACCTTTTTATTTTCTAATTTTAAATTATTTAAGATTTTTTAGTCGACGTGAAACCTCAGTTTCAAATAAATTTAAAAGGAAATTAAAGTTCGTTATTTTTATTTTCACTTACCGACACCGTGACACTGACTGAACTGAATGGAAAAAAAACTTTTCAAAAAATTCATAAATTTAAATATAAAAACGAGACATCGCCGATTTTTTCAAGGAAAGCATTTAAAAAAAAAAGATATCAACTTTTTTTCTCACAGTTTTTTACTTTTCAGTTTTACACATAAGTAAAGAACATATTCAAAACAAAATTAATTCATTCGGGTTTGTTCACGAAGAGAAATTAATTTTTATAAGCGAAGACAATAAAAACGACAAGGATGATTTCAAATCGATCTTAAAGTTAAATTTACCATAACATATCAATAATTTTTATTTTTTATTTATTTATTTACGCAATAAACAAATTTTAGAAGAAAAATGATGGTAGAGACTGAGAATAAGTCTGTGACTGTTAGTGTTGAGTTATTAAAAAATCTGAATATTTTTTCATTGTTGATTTTCTTATTTTATTTATTTACAACAATACATTATCAATAAACTCAATAATAACTTCATTCTCTATTTAAAAAGAAAAATACTAGATCGAAAAGATCGAAGATAAAATATAATTGATGAAGGGAAGGGAGATCTGATCAATGCGCTATTTCGTTCAGTTCAAAATTAATAATTATACTTTATTTGTATTATCAAAAACAATAATTAATTCTTTAATAATAATTGTTAAAAAAAAAGGAATCATTTTATTTTTTTTTACAGTCTGCAGAAAGTAAGCGTCAGAGATTAAAAAAGATAAAAAGTTCCATTTTTCATGGATTAAAATGGGAAGTGGAAGAAAAAAAACCTGTAAAAGAAGAATGTTCATTGATTCATGTCTGCCGGATAGGTGAGGTGGTTTTCCAGTTAAAAAGAACGAATTGTAACGGTTACTGTCGCTAAATCTGTCTTTTAGTAATTCATAAATTATGATTAAAAGGTGAAAATTATATAGAAACTTATAGATTGAAGAATAAGTTACTCGGGGACATCAGTTCATGCCTTCTTAAAAGCTTTTCGAAGATTTCATTTGTCACCTCATTTCACTTTTTATTATTCATTTAAAACTAAAAGATACAATGAATGCCAACGGGTAAAAAAACGAGGAAATGATGTTGTTGTTGTTGTTGTTGTTGTTCAGAATTACGTCAAAAATGGGTTCTTCATTTCCAAACAGTACAAAGACCCAACCAAAAATTTAAAAAAAAATCTAAAGCGAAAATTTTATTGTGACGATATGAGGAAGAAAGAAATTAAAAACGCAGATTTTCATGTAAAGAAAAAAATTAAAAAAATATTTTTTGACGAAATGATGGCTAAAAAAAAAAAAGAATTTGTTTTAACAGGTATTTTTAATTAAAAGTAAAAAAATTTAATCAATACCTGTAGGAAAAGTGCATAAAATTGATCACAAAACAAAACAAACAGACCATCTTTACTTTTTATGTCATTATTTTTCTTCGTCTTATTTTAACATTTTTACAATCTGTCGGATTACCTTTTTCGACAATTGCGTAGAATGATGATATCGTTTTTTTCGTCTTTTTTAGGATAAGAATCTATCACCATGAGAAATTAAAACATTTCGGAGAATTTTATAACAGTGCTGGTAAGATATAATTTACTATTTTCATTTGTCCCTGTCTCTTTTTAGTTCAATGATTCAATTTTTTTATTGATCGCATTTGTTTTGTTTTTTTTTTTGTTTTTTTTGTTGTTGTTGTTGTTTTCTTACTTACCCAGAATACAAAGTTGAAAACCATGAGTAGGGTCTTCATGAAGGTAACCACCGGGGCCAACACAAGGGTTGACTGCATTCTGTTTTTGGACATTGTTGTTTAGCAAGAGAGAAACGATATAGTGGTGGCAAGGTGTTGAAGTGCAATGCAAGCAGTGTTGATTATGATGAGAAAGCGAAGGAGGCGGCTGCTATGTCGACTGATGACGACAAACCAAGTGAAGAAGAAAGGGACAAATCAATGGCGCATGCGCAGAACATGTTTTCTAATATTTAGTTCACTTGTTGCTTTAAAAATGGTTAAGTACACAATTTTTATGAGGTAAACTGAATGAACAGTGTGGTGAGGTGTTTGATAATTATTAATTGTTGTAGTGAACGTTAAGATGAGACATATCTTTGTTAATCTGGAATCTCAAATAGTTAATGATATGAGATAGATTCACAAAATTTTACTTTGTGATTTTTCCTCTTTAGAGAATAATGGATAAAATGAGAAATTTTGAGATATCTCTCCTCCTCATTGCTATTGTACACTTTTAGAGTTATTGGTACTGTTAGTATTTTGTTTTTCATCTTAAAAGATATATTGTTTCTTATATTTTAATAATATAGGTCAAGCAATATTTGTTTGCCAACGTCTGTATCTATAAAATACAAATAATTATAATAACTGTTACAAATTTCAGTTAACCAGTATAACAAGTTTTTTTTTAATATATGACACAGTTTTCACTTCAGTCTCTTTGTAACTTTATTTTCTCTTTTTTCCAATAAACAAATTTGCAATTTGCTTTCTCTTTGTCAGTGAGATTTTATATTACAGTATGTTGTGACAACAATTATATTTGTATGTTGTCAATATGTATTCATGTGTGTGTGTGTATGTGAGGTGTGTAATTTAGTTCTTAGAATGACCAGAGTATGTCACTAGATAATGAGTCAGGCAAACATGCATATCTGATCATAGCTGGATATGTTCCAGCTTCTACTTTCCTGAGACAAAAACCAGACGAGTCATTCGTTAATGAGCAATAGAGGATATTGTTGGTGAAAAATGATTAAAAGGAATCTGGAACAGTGGATTAAAATCAAATTTTGTGTGAAAATTGGTAAAAGTGCAAGTGAAACATCCCCTCTATTAAAAATGGCTTATGAAGAACATGATAGTAAGATATCTTGGGTTTTTGAGTGGCACAGGTGCTTCAAGGAAGGAGATGTGCATGATGATGCAAAAAAATGAATAGTTGAAAACATAAAGAATAAATGCAAATGTGGAAAGTGAAAACCTTGGTGAGTTAAGATTGAAAATTAAGTCTGTGAATGATAGCAGAAGTGAATATTAATAGGGTGCACCAGATTCTAACAGAGAATTAGAAATGAGAAAAATCTTCTTAAAAATGGTACCTTAAGTCTTGATTGATGTGTAGAAACAATATCAGCTTCACATTTCATCAGATCATTTGACCAGTGTAGAGATGTTTGACAGGATCATTACCAGAGATGAAGTGTGAGGTTTTTATTATGAATCAGAAACAGTATGCCAAAGCAAGTAATAGAAAAATAGCATGTATGTCTTATTTGCAATTCAAAACCATGCTTATTTTGTTCATCTTAAAAGGATAGTTTACTACAAATTCTTAGCATAAGGACAAACTGCCAATCTTCATTTTTATTTGGAAGTGCTGAAAAGGTTACAAAATTGTAGTCTGAGAAAGTGGATTCTCTACTATGACAATTCTCCTGCACATGATGCATTAGTAGTTTGAGAGATTGGCTAAAAAATTCATTACAAAAATGGACCATCCACCTTATTCACCAAACTTAGTCTTTTGATGGCTATTTCTAAAATTAAAAAAGCCCTGAAATGACAGATTTGCTGATATCCAGTAAGACATGACTACATTACATTCTGGAAAACAAATTCCAAGAATGTTTCTAACAATGACATCACTGTTTCAAGAAATGCATAGCTTTGCACAGGGAATACTCTGAAGGTGACAGCAAACATTATTTCGCAGTGCAATTACCAGGAATTAAATTGTCACACCTCATATGCCATGAATATATAAATACAAAGCTAACAAAAATGTTCTGTGAACATGGGTCATTTGAAAAATTATCATTCCAAGTCAAATAACAAAATGATTAAGTTCCCATAGTTTAAAATATAGGATAATTGTTCATAGCTGTGGCATGGCCTTTTCCCTGCTAAGGTTAAAATTAAGTGCATGGAGCTCAATTATAAATGTAAAATGGTCAGAATTTTTTGTCTGAATCTAAAGCATGGTGTTAGATATTGATCACTGAAGGCAGTTTTGGTTCTTTCAGAAATATAATCTAGTAGCAAACACTTATCCCTATTATTATAAGTAAAATTGAGTAGAATAATATACAATCAGAAATTTTCTTTCTGAAAAAAAAACTGTTGTGATATTGAAATAATATGTATTGCAATCATTAAATAAATTCACTCAATTCTTCATTAAAACCGTGATGTTTCTCACAACAGGGATACATATACTTTTATTTTATCATATTCTACATCTTTTATTCTGCTAAGTCAGATTCTATATACTGTTAATCTGTGGTGATTGAGAAATAAATATTAAATAACAAGAAGACTAAAATTAAACCATTTCTAAAAATAGACAGATAATAAAGATTGCCAGACAAACAAAACCATAGTTTGACAAAACAATCAGAAAGCTTTCACAACCAGGATGTAAAAAAAGAAATAAACAAATAATAACAAGGTGACCAAAATTTCACCATTCCTAAAAATAGTTTGATCAACCAATCAGAAAGCTTTCACAACTAAGATATAAAACCACGAGCCAATGAGAAGCAAGTAGTCTTTTCAAAGAGGATCTTTAAATGTGTATATAAACAGATGGAAAATCAACCAAAACTAGACTCAATATATTAATTTTGACCATTCCCCAATATTGCAGTCATCATAACATACCCAGAGGCAAAATATAACCTTTGCACAACTAGCTGGTGAATTTAGATGGCTAACCTGTCCTTGCTACATTGAAAACAAATATACCTTCCTTCATCACATGGTCAAGCAGCAGCTACTATATTTGGAAACATACACACACATATATATGTCTACTTCCTCTTGGACTCTTTCTCTCTATCCCTCTTTCTGTCAGAACTTTTACAGTTGAACTTTTGAAAGCAATTATACTTTTGTGGAATCAGTCTACCTAGATTTTAGGTGGAAAAATAGGATCCAAGTGACATATCCACAAATATAACACAAAATCATAAGTAACGCAAAGAAATAATCTTCACAGAAAAAGTAGATTAAGTTAAATATGACAATAACATGTTATGATCCAGAATAATGATGATATTTCATCATTCTAAAAATAACCTGGCCATCAGTGATGATAGATAGAAAATAAGGATATTTCATCATCCCTGAAATAAAGATAAAAAAATTTCATCATCAAAAACAACCTTGCCACCAGTGATGAAAGATGAGAAAGATAATTCATCATTCTAAGATCTGATTTTAAAAATGACTCTTCCCACATGTGATGGCAGTCAGGTCAGTAGGGTCAGTAGAATAGACTAGAGTAGCAGTAGTAAAAAGGCCTAATGCATATGTATCCCCATGCCTCCAAGAAAATTGAAAACTGACACTCTCAAATATTATCCTCACCAACAAAATTCTTGGAACAAGCAAAAACAAGTTAGTACAAACTTTTAAAGAAACAAAAGAGACAGTAACACTGAGAACATTTTAACACACACCATAATTTTTTAGTACACATCAGTAATTCACATCATGAAAAAGAAAAATACAAATTCTTGTTATTAATGTCAACACGTGTCTCAAGTATTATTGTTGTACGTTTTTATTCATTTCATTTTCAGTATAAGAAAGTAAAAAGGCTTCCTCTATCAACTATTGCTACAATACATATAACAACAGAGTAACTTACATTAACATCACTAACACATCCAATCCTGTTACAAACATTTATACAGTAGATACATCTATTTACATATTAGAATTCAATTGTCTTTGTCGTGGCCATGAAGAGACCAATAGTTTGATTGATTTGGTTGCAAGTGAATCTGCAAAGTTAAAAATTATTTTGTTGCAAGTGAATCTGCAAAGTTCAAAGTTATTTTATTGCAAGTGAGTTTGCAAAGTTCAATGGTATTTTGTTGCAAGTGAGTCTGCAAAGTTCAAAATGATATGTATGCCAATATGTGTATATGAAGCAAATGCTAATGAAATATGTGTGACTGCTGACTGATTGCATGCAATAGCAGTAATTTTAAAAACACTGTGAACAGAAAGAGGATATGAGACTTACTATCATTGTGGCATTGTATATAGAAAAATCATTGCTGACATATACATTGTTATGGTAACATATATCTAAACTGTTTAGCAAGGCATGGTCTGGTTCACTGACTATCTTTCATAGATCAGTTGCTGACGGTTCTGTTTCAAATCTGGTCACTGACTGTGGCTGACAAGCAGTTTTTATGTCTTATTGTGAGTTTGCAATTGGTTCACAAATCCTATCTGAGTTTTGCATGGGTATGTACTCAGTAAGCTAAGCACTGACCTATTTCCAGGTCATTCGGAGTTCAACCATGCAAACGTCATAGAGAGTACATCATGTGACTTGTCCTATCCAATTAGGTTCCAGAAGCCAATTATTTAATTTTGAAGCTGTGTTTATACAGAACTGTAAAATATTTTCATATCTACTGAATTTAGTAGGATTTATTTGTAGGTGTCTCTTATTTGCTTGTGCTTCATTTATTGGCCATAAAATATAGGAGTTTATATCCTATACCACCCCACCAGCAGATTGATAAATATTGAAAATACTTTTCAATATCTAATTTGTGTTTTAAAGTGAGTAGGCCAATTTACTTTGCTACCCAATTTTGTAAAATATAGGAGTTTATATATGACAGGCAGAGTCAATCCTGGTCTATGGCAACCAATTATGACTCTTCTTGTTGGTTAATTTTGGATTAATTCCTATGCTGGTCAAAACTGACACTGGTGGTTGAAGTTGGCCATTCTAGTCTGCACCCAACTTTGCTCCACTTTGTATTTTTTTATCACAGAGCTGGCAAAAACAGAGTTTTCGTCAGAAATTGAAGTGCTGGTTTGAGTCCCAGTGAAATTATGTCACAAAAGAAGATAAAAAATATTTTTGCAGATGAAATAAAGACAAGAATTTCTTCAAGGTCTATTTTCTAAGTGGTTTATATCATTCTTTGTACAAAACCTTTCCCACTTAGAATTTTATCATGACACTTTGCTTAATTTAGCTAGGTCTAGAACAAGGCTTAAGTCGGAAGTTCTCTTTGGCAGCAAGTCACATGGGATTTGGCAGATCCTCCTGCTGTCTGGTCTTGTCTGCATCTCTGGCTGGCAACTCTGGACCTGGGTCTGGTCACTTCTGACATGTTTGGGAGACCCAGTGTTTCCCCTGCCTTCTAACAAGAGTTCTTTTTTGTCTGGCTTTAGAAAATTAATTATCTCTCCAAATTTGGGAGATCACTTTTCCTATGGGAAATGGTCGCAGGTACTGATCAGCCCCAATAACTCCTTTTTCTCTTATTTGTGCCTTGCACTATCACTTCCCAATGGGCATAGGCAATTCCTCCATCCTTCTTGGTACCTCTCCTATGCCTTTCACCTCAGTTGTCATTTTGACAAATCTGAGTTTTAAACCTCATAGGAGAAAAGGTTGGACTTAGCCTCTGGTCATTAATTAGAATTATCATTTGAATTTTTCATCGGCAAATTTTTCCCAGCCTGGTCTTGTTCATAAAATCAGAAATTTACCAGCTGTTTCCTCTGGCAGCTATCCCCATATCTTGTTAGCTCAATTGCACTTTAAGAACCCTGGGATGGGTCTTTATATAAAGAAATTCTATTTCTTAACTTGTTTACAATTTTCACTTTTTGATAGTTGAAATAAATCAGTTTTTCAATTCTTGCCTTGTCTTTAAAAATGACCAAATACTATCTTTTCAATCAGCTTTCTTCTCTGGCTGGTCCCTAGGAGATGTTTTTGTAACTTCCACTTTAAGGCAGCACTATCAATCATTTGTCAGACCAGCTTTTTCCAGATGGCCTCTGTGGTAATATCTTTCCTTAAAACAACAAAATCATTTTCTTCAAGCTGTCTCTGCTTAAAAAATAGACTTTCAAAGTTAAAAGCAATTTCACTTCTTTCTCTCAGTTTATCTATCATTTCATTCTTTAACCCTTTTCATCTTGTTCAAAGTTATATTTTAATGTTAACACTTTTCTTTCTGTTTGCGAGTGTCACATAGTGTCATAATATCCTATAGTTTATATTTAGTGGGAATGGACATTGTCATAAGATAAATATCTCATCTATAACTGATAACTTCCTAACCTATTATAAACCTATCCATACATACCATAGTGAAACACAATTAGACTCTAATTTAAGTATATGTTGTGTCAGAAAATGATGTAAAAGTTCATGTTTAATGATTGAGAAATATGTATTAAGATCCATGTCTCTTTGTAGTGTTTGTTTGTTTGTAGCTTTGTGAGATTTAAGGAAATGGGTAAATAGTGAAACAAAGAACAAATATGTTAAACAATAACAAAGGATTTAATAACATAATTCATGAATGAAATCAAAGTTCTTATAGTTTGTTAGAGTTGCATAGTAACTTTTATTTATTCTGTACTTGTTTTTATTTATTTAGGAGTATTCATTTTTGAATGGATAAATGTATCTTTTGCTAGCAAAAACTGTCTGACCAAAATTTTGTCTTATTTGTTTATGTTCTTGTACAGTGTCTTTTTTCGTAAAAAAAGGTTCAAATAATCTTATTTTGATAGAGGATATTTGAACTTATATTAAGTTAAACTTAATAGATACTGTCAGTTCCCTAACTAATTCTACCTTAACATATATATTCGGAGCTAATGCCCCACCTATCCTACACTGATCCCCACACCTGGAACCCAACTGCCATCTCATCATTCTAAATTCATCTGATTTTATTTTTCCTTCTCTTTTTTATCCCTATTTCCTTATATGCATTGTCTTCACCTAGACGCCATAATTTTATTTACTATTTATTTACATTTTCCTGCTTGGGAATGGGTTTCCCCGTTCATTTTAAAATCTACTTCAACTCTATACTTCTAATGTCTCCACCCGTGCTCTGAAATTTTTCTTCATGAATTATTATTTTCTATTCTTCATCCTTCTCTTTCAATAGGAGTAGACTTTCGCCTACTGACCAGGTCACTCTCCTCTCCGGTCTTTTGAACAGAAGTAGTTTATCCTTTGTTCTCTGTTCAGTCTTGGGTTTTCAGTTAAAGTCTACTTCAAATCTATACTTTTAAAGTCTCAAACTGAACCTTGAAAATTTATTTACTAATTATTTTTTCTTCTCTCTCAATAGTAGACAGGTTTATCTAACATCCAGTTCAAACTCTTCCTTGTTCTTTTGAACAGGAGTAGAGATCTATCCATTGTTTCCTGTTTAGGAATGAATTTCTGGCTCCTTCCATGCTATACTTCTACCGTCTCTAGCTGAACTCTGAAATTTTTATTCACTAATTAAATCTTGACCTCTTCAAATATAAAGTTAGCTGTTATCTTTCCTGCATAGCCCCAAGAACATCACTCCTTGCCCTTTCTTATGCTCATACAACACCACACACTAACCCGCTACCTTGAGTGGATCTTTGGCCATATATTGGGTGAAAAAAAACTTGCAAGCATGGGAAAGTGTATTTTCACAAAATCACAAGTGTGTACACATATATGTTGATATGAACAGATTATAGTATGTCTACATTTAATAAGATAAATAGTAGTCAAGTTAACTAACCATAATGGTTATTTAAATTATTTACATTTGAACTAATATTCTTCTGTTTGGCTTTAAAGGTTATCATGAAATGAAATTTGCTAAACTGTTTTTATAGAAGACAAATAATTTCTAGCAATTCTTCTGTAGTTGACATTTTTTACTCCAAAAGCTGAAGTGATGTATATCATCAAAACGATTTTTGCTTCAAAATGATGGCTCAATTTCACATTGATGCAGCTGATGTGAAAAAAGAAGAGATTGTGGTTTAGTTCATTTCTATTTATATATCAATTTGCAATGTCACTTTAATTTTGATAGTTAAAATTTGATAACAGATATTTTTTAAAACAAAGGAGCAAGTGAAATATGCAGTTAATAGTAATTTAGAATTGGAGATAGAAGATACATATTTGTTCTCTCTGACATGTTTCCATAAGAGTACCGTCTTTGAGTTCATTAACCAGCTGGGCATAGAAAATACTGTACCTGGTTTACACTGGTAGTTAAACAGCCTAACTTGTGGGGTGCTGTCGGTGGCAACATATAATAGGGACCATATGGAATATAAGGCACCAGGTAGCACTACCTCTAACATAGATGGGGACAATTGTTTTGATTTATGAGCTAATAGCACTGACCTCCAAATTATTCCATTTAGCCTTTCCACCTGTCTGTTTCCCCAAGTGTTGTAATTGGTTATACAGCTGGTAGCAATTCCTTTTGAGTGTAGGAAGTCTTTCAACTCACTTGACATGAAGGAAGGTCTCCTATCAGAATGTATGTAGTGTGGCATGTCAAATACTATGAATAACAAAAACATTCAATCACTGTGGCATCACATATGAATGCAAAGGGAAACCTGCTGAACTCATCAATGACCATAAGAATGTAATGGCTTTTCTTTACAGACATCAGGAACAGGCTTTTAAAATCCATATTTAGCCTTTTTGAAAAGGTTGGGCTGCTTTGATCAGTTTCCACTCAGATTTCCTGAATCATGGTTTTTCACATGTACAGGTTCTGCATTGAGTTGTAATTTTGCAAATGTCCTCCACCAAATAGGGAAGGTTTTTGATGAGCACAGAATGAACCATACATGTGGTTCCTGGATGACAGAGGGACTCATGAATCTCCTTTAAAACATCAGTAGTGATATCTGCACAGTTTGCTTTTGCTTTCTTATGTTTGAGACCAAAATGCCACTGCATGTCCCCCTTTGTTTAAGGTTTAAGATAACCACTATACACGGGTTGCTTGTATCAGTTTCTACCTGAAAAGCTTTATCTTCATTGATAGTAGTGACCACAGCATCTTCCAGACTTTTCTTTAATTCATGGAAAGCTTTTTGTATTTCTTCTGAAAGGAGGAATGTCATATTTTGGTTTAGCTTTAGTATTTTGTTGAAGTGATATCAGATCTATTTGCTATAGTATGTAAAGTATCCCACAATTCTTTCCTGGGTTAAAAGGGATGTAGGTTTCTGAAGGTCTCTTAGTGGCTGTACCCTTTCCAGATTTGGTTGGATCACATTATTTTTTATTTATAACCTAGTACTCATAGTTCTTCCATTGCTAATACAGACTTCTCCTCATTGAAGGTGAACCTATACCTGTCTGCTACCTCTCAGTCTTCTAAGGTCCTGGTCATGTTCCTTCTTATTTCTGTCACAGGTGGTAATGTTACCCACATAAATAAACACATCTTTTAAACCCTCTAACTCCATGTCCATTATCCTCTGGAATCCAACATCTTCATTAGTAGCTCTGAAGAGTATCCGCTTAAATATTGTAAAGGACTTATCTTCCTTTCTAAGTGGGACTTGGTTATAGGTACGTTTTAGGTTCAAGAAACTATAGACAGTATACTTCAATATAACCTGAACCTTATTGTCTATTCTGAGTAGGGCTACACATCCTGGTTGGTGAAATGGTTCCCAGTTTGTGAATAATCAAAGATTCATTGCCTCTTGGGGTTTTCATCTTTCATGACTAGTGGCTGATCCCTCCATGGCGATCGACTCAGTTTGATAATACTGCTCTTCAGCAATCTAACAACTTCTTCCTCGATGAACTTTGTGTCTTTCCTTGAGTAACACTTAGATTTTACTGTTATTGGCTTCCAGCTTGGTGTCAAGTTGTCAAACAGTGGAGGAGGTTTTACTTTTAGGGCCATTAACCCACATACTTTCAAAGGTGGCCGCTTTCCTCCATAGTTGAATTCAACCCTGGAATGCAGCCTCTGAAAATATTTATCCATTATAACATCAGTACATAGGTTTCTCATAATGCTGTGAAAGATCTTGATACTCTGACCAGAGCAATGAAAGAGAAGTTGAAATATTCTAGGTACATTTATCTACAACATATATCAAAGAAAAGGAAAAAATTGATTTTTTGCGTTACATTTTAAATTTTTTTTGGTTGAATTAACAAGTAGAGAAGATCGAAAACAACACAGATGATTAAAATTGGAAGTGCGGTGGCCTATTTTTAATTTTGGTCAACTTATTCATTGGATGGCCTGAAGTAGAGTTCAGGATAGGAAGGCAGCCATGGTAAAGCAAATATTATGAGTAATGTTTTCCAGAAATGGGGTGCCAAAAACATTAGTCTCTGATAATACACCAGAATTTAGTGATGAAACTTTGTGTTTGTGGTTTTTCTGATGAAACACCCCAATACCACCCACAATCAAATGGAATTGCAGAAAGAATGGTGAAGATGGTGAAAATGGGGTTGAAGTCATTTTTCCCATCCAGACACAATATAGATATCTCTACTGAGACTATTACTGAATTATAGAACTATTCCACATGCTGATAGAATGCTAAGTCCCTTTACATTGATGAGAAGACAAATTAGATCACCTATAACAATAAATGAAAAAAATCTGATACAAAAAGACAGAGGATCAAGTATTTTATTGCAAAAAAAGGGGGGCATAATAAAGCTATAATAGTAACAAGTGGACAGAATTTATTGGCTCATTCTGATCAAATAAAACCTACCTTACACACAAGCTGCTAGTCGCCAGCAGATGGCAATGTCAGCTGTCCTCTGGTGGCTGCCATCGGTGGGCCTCTAGTAGTACACCAGTGGTAACATTGCTGAAATGAAAATGCCAGCAGCCTAACAGTGGGTTATTGGCAGCAAACACTAGTGGCATGCCACCCAGTAGCAGATTGGTGGCATGCGTGTAGGGTAGAAATTGAGATGGAAATAGAGGAGGAACCTGAAAGGGAGGAAAACATGGGTGCTTCTGATGAAGAAAGCAAACATAGTAGTAAAGAATCTAAGGAGGAGAGTTCACATGATTAGAAGACATCAGAGGTCTCCTATGTCACAGACTAGAAAATATCACAACATGTTAGTATATGAGTGTATTCCTCAGCTGACCCATATAGTTAAAAAAAATAATTCAACAGAAGTCAACCTACAGAAACATTATAAAGACATACTGAAAAATTTAAGTTAGGAGTTAATTGGAGGAGGTGATGTGAATGAGTTATCTGTTTGTATTGACTTAGGAGATACCCATTTGGTATACAACCAATCTTGCTACATGTTCATAGATCATATGCTGGCTATAAATCGCTTAATGTCAGCAAGAAGGGATCAATTACTCCTGTAACCCCATGATTAATAATCCTTGTTATTGTTCAACTGCCTTTTCTTTTTACATTATTTGGAAGGATCATCATTCCTATGCATTTGTATACAGCACCCATATCCTGCATGGACAACCCAGTTAAAGACATCATCAGCTGACCTGTATAAATCATCAAATTAAAAGCATATAGGAAGAGTCAGAGGTGAAGTAGAAATGACCAAACAGTCTAGAGTTGGCTTCTACAATATCCTCAGAGTCATAGAAATGGGTGACTACATCTATTACAAAGAAATAGGCAATTTACCTATCTCTACAGAGTGGATACCTTCTGATTACACAGAAAAGTTTCATATATGTGGATCCCTGTGTAATGCTATCTGCCTAATAATAGCTGCAAACCGTGTTTTGCAATTCACTTGTTTTGGATTTTGTAAATTTGTAGACATTCAATTATTTTCAGTTATTTATATCTAACATCTGTAAAGAAAATTTAATCTCACTTTTTGTTTTACATTTTACCTATTTTGATATTTTATTTTAATAAATCCCTTTCCTAGATGTATTGATTGACTTAAATAGTATGATTTGAACAAGAAAAAAAGAAAAAAGACAACATGTTATCAGCACTCAGTCATATTTCTGTAATTTCTAAATAAACTAGCCCTCTTTTCAAGTAGTAAAAGGGGTAAGAAATGGAAAGAAAAGGAATGGCAGAAAAAAAAACGAATGAAAAATAAGGCATACATATAAATATTCATTTAAATTTCTTTGCTTTTTCTTGAGTTGTAAGCTTCAGACCATCACCTAGTTTTCATCAAAAAAATACAATGCCCCTTTCACTCATCTATTTCCTCTTCCCATCCACCTACACATCTATCCAATTATTATTACTATTAGACCTGAAAGAGCTTCCCACCCCATATGCATTTATTCCTCTAGCCATTATCCTACCATGCAATTGACTTCCCCCTTTCACTTAATAAATTCTCTCCTCTCACTGTGTTCTGTTACTTTTATTTTCTCCTTCCATGGACACCTGTTGTGGGAAAAATATTTCTTCTCCTTCCACAATGTTTCACACCATAAATAGTCAAAGCATCACTCACTGCGTTTATGAAAAAAATAACCATCCTAAACTCATGTCTACTTAATTACAACAGGGAATGCCCACAGGGATAAAATAGCCATCATAAATAATTTATTAAATAGATTCTTTATTCTCTACACACACAATATTTCTTGCCAAACTCAAAAACATAAAACAAACACTAATTAACAATAATTTCCCTGAGCACATTATAAGAAATCTAATGCATATCAAGTGCTGAAAAAAATAAAGAAATTAAACTCATAATTTATTACCAAAACTAAAAGCCCACAACATAGTAATCACCAGTAACACAACAAGAAAAAAATTCAAAACTCCAAGAAATAATGTTGTTTTTGAATTCAAATGTGATTGAGTAGAGAATGTATCTCTAATATGGTTTTTGTAAATTTTGATGCCTCCAAAATAAAATGGTTATATTTAGATCATCATAGAGAACAATTTTACCTTCCATCAGAATGGCCAATGCTAACCTCCAGAAGAGCAACTCATTGCTCCTTCTTGGTCTCACATTTTTCACTGAGGATGAAGTGGAGTGATTAAATTGAATCAATTGCTAGATCTGCTGCTAGGAAAGTTGGTTTACTGTTGTGCTAGACAATTTTTCACCAGAATCTATCTTACACATTTATAACATGCATAGACTTACTTAAGTTTAGACTTACTTAAGTTTACCATTTATCTGTGTTTTGAATATTGCTGCCACATCTGGTCTGATGCTTCTGCTATGTATTCTTGATAGAATCCTCAACAGAATCTGCAATTTTATTGGTTCTGACCTGGTATCCTGGCTTTAATCACTTTCCCACCACTGTAACATATCTTCCCTGTGCCTTTTCTATAAATATCATCTGAAATGATTATTTCTGGAATTCCATTCCTAGTAAATGTTGATATACAATTCTCTTTTACACTAGCTGAAGTGCTTATCTGTAGATGGAATCCAGCTGAAAAAATAATCAATTATCAGGAGATATCTGTGTTCCTTGAATTCGAAAAGGTCCATTCCCACTTTTTTCCATGGGTATTCAGGTAATTTGGTGGGTTGTAATGGTTCTGGGGGATATTTTCTTTCCTTTTCACAGATGCCACATCCTTTGACCTTATCTGCAATTTTCTTAGAGAGGCTGGGCCACCACACACTTTCCTGGGTTAGTGCTAGGCATTTGATGATACTTTGGTGTCCCTCATGTAGAGGATCAAGTATGCTTTTTTAGACACTACTATGATAGGGAAAAGCCAGTAATAATACCGGTAGATGCATCTAGCATAAGCCTAGGAGTAGCATTAGTGCAGGAGGGGAGATCAATAGCATTTGTCTCAAAGGCACTAACTTCAGCAGAAACCAGATATGCAAACATCGAAAGAGAATTACTGGCAGTGGTATATGGATGTGAGAAATTTCATAACTAACTATATGGCAGAAGATTATAGTAGAAAGTGATCACTGCCCATTAGAGCAAATTCATAAAAAGAATCTACACAACACTCCAGCCAGAGTACAACAGCTACTCCTCCGATTACAAGCATACGACTTTACTCTGACCTGGAGACCTGAGAAAGAAAGAATGATAATTGATACTCTAATGTGCCTATCTGGAAATGATAAATACAAAATAAATGATATGGGCATCAAAATACACAATTCACATCCCCATATTATTTCAGAGGACACAGACTCATTGAGAGACATGTCCAAAAAAAGAAGAAATCCTTAGAAAATGCAAGGAAACAGGGGAAGACCCATGTTTCGCCTTACTCTGATTGAGAGTGACACTACTCAAAGCAGATATGAAGTCCCCAGCAGAATGGCTGAGTTCCAGAAAATAGAAGACCACACTACTCAGTAAGATCAATCCTCCAATAGATCAGGAAGAAACCAGAAGAAAACTGCTAATCAAGACAGGGGTAAACAATATTACAATAAGCATGCACTTCCCCTACCCAAATTATTCAAAGGACAACATATTCATGCAAAACTCAATAAGGAAAACGTGGAGACCAGCACAAATCCTTACCACTGCCAATACCCCAAAATCCTATATCATTACAACTGAATCCTGAAAACATCTCAGGTGAAACAGAACACATATTCGACCAACACCAGAACAAACAAGATACAAAAGCAAAACAAACATTCAGATGACTCCTTTCACAATGAGGGAAGACAAACCCATTCAACAAACAGACAACTACGATTCCCAATTACCAACACATATACAAGAGCAACTACCACAGGATCAAGATGAAGAAAAAACATCCTACTACCCACAAGATTTAGATAAAAAGAAAAAAATGGAGAGAAGAAAGCAGAACTTCATGAGAAAGAAGGATGTTACATAGAGTAAGAAAAAAAAGGGAAGTAAGTGAGGTCCCAACACGCATGTGCCGGAAACAGTGTAAAAAAGAAGACAGAGCCAGGATTTTTCATAATAGATGATGAGACTGAGAAATGTGCAATGTAGAAATGTGTATGTAGAAATAAATATTGTTAAACATCAAATATCGATTTTAGTTATTGTTCAATAACTAAGAAACATAACAACCTTTATTTTGTGATGACCAGGTCCATACAGACTTTTATTGGTTGGATGAGTGGATAATTTTTCATGAAATATCAGTCCAGAACTACAGTCACATCTGTGCCCATGTCTAGCCTGAAACTGATGCTTTTGATACAAACGTTAGTGGTGACCTTGACCATAGCCTGCCAATTTGGTACATTGTCATTGTTGACTGCATATATATTTTCCATAGTGACTGAACCTAGAAAGTGTAAAGTCCCATCTTCCTCATTTATTTCTCTCACTTTCACCTTGGCAAACAAATTCTGCAGTGTGATTCTTTTGCTGGTAGTCATTCCTATTATGGAACGGAAGTTTCCTGCAATGTGTACATTTGTTGGGCATCGTTTTTGACTTCGGTCGCTGTTTGGAGAAATTATTTTTAGTTTCTCTTTGTAACCTGGTTAATTTGAGCTCTGACAACAACTTCTCTCTGATGACATTTTTGATTGCTGCACATTTCCTGAAATTTTAGCTACCCTTATTACTCATGGCTTTCATTGCAAATGACACAGAACACAATGATGATAACATTTTTCCAGTTCATCTAGTTTAACAATTTTGTTATCTCTATGGACTTGTCCTTTGCAGATCTTTGCATGGCATAGGACTTTGCAATAAGTATGAAGTTCTGAGTCTGCTCAGTTTTCTCTAAACCAGGTGAGTTAGATTGACAGGAAAGCTGGAAGCAGGGACCTAGTGTAGCCAAAGTTCAGGGCTGTTGTAAGCTGGTCCATTAATGCCAATCAACCAAGTGAGTTAGATCGAGATAGGGATGCCGGAAGGAGGGACCAATGTATAGCCGGAAGTAATAAAGCCAGGAATGCCGGAAGTAAGAGTCCATGGTAACCAGCAATAATAAGATAATAAGCTCTGTGCCACTTCCCACTTATGATCTCCAGTATACAAATGATGCACAAAATGAAACAGCAAGGGACACTTCACCAGCTGTTGTCACTCACAAAAGTCAGTGCAACAAATAGAAATATATACTGACTCATCTGATTCTGACTCAAATCCAGACAATCAAAATTTTTCCTGGACATGATCAAGGCCAAGGATCCCTACCATGTAATTCAGTTTTCAAATGAATTGCATACATCTCCCATTAACTCACTCAATTCTGATAAGAAAGCTAAACCCTGGACTGTAAATCTTGACACTAATGGTTCTATGGTTAATTTAAAAATTGACTCAGGTGCTGAAATAAATGTAATTCTCAAAAGAATATACAACAAACTTCACCAGCATCTATAACTAAAATCATTCTCAGTCACTCTCACTGCCTATAGCAACACTAGCATTCCAGTTCTAGGCAAATGCATAGCCTCTGTAACTTACAAAAATGTAATTTCTCCAGTTAAGTTTATAATGGCTGACATAAATTCTCAAGCAGTTCTTGATACTGATACGTGTAAGAAACTTCAACTGATCAAGAGGATTTTCAATATCAAAGCAAATCTACCATAATTCCTTGGAAAATACCAAGTTTGTTTTGGTGAAATTGGAACTCTAATCACAACACACCACATAACTGTTGACCCATCAGTTTCCCCTGTGATCAATCCTCCCAGATAGATCCCCTTTGTATTGAAAAACAAACTGAGAACAGAACTGGATATAATGACCAAAATGGGCATCATCAAACCAGACAGTGAACCTACTGAATGGGTAAACTCGCTAGTGATCATTGAAATGGCACTCTTTGCATTTGTCTTGATTCCCACAATTTAAACAGAGCAATAAAGCGGGAACATTTTCAACGTCCTACTGCAGAAGAAATATTTGTGGATATGCATGGCGCTAGATACTTCTTAAAGATTGATGCAAGTAATGGCTCTTGGCAGATTCCTGTTGACGAGAGCAGCTCAAAACTGCTCACTTTTAACTCTCCCTTTGGTCATTACAAATTTACTCGCCTTCCATATGGAATTCATAGAGCAAGCAAAATATTTCATATTGAAATTGGCCATGCGATAGAAGGAATTGAAAGAGCCAGAAACATTCAGACCTAGAAGAACACTACCAGAGACTGAAACTGGTATTTGATTGTATCAGGCAACATGGTCTAAAGCTTAATAAAAACAAATGTGAATTTCTCGCTACTGAACTAATTTATTTGGGACATAAAATCGCCACAGAAGTACTCAAACCTGACTCCTTCAAAATAGAAGCAATCAAAAGAAGGCCAAATCCTAAAAACAAAGAAGACTTGCAATATTTTCTAGGCATGTGAAACTATCTATGCAGATTTATTTCAGACTACTCCAATGTCACTGCTCCACTCCAAACACTACTCCAAAATGAAGTTGAATGGTCTTTTGATCAGTCACAACAGAAAGCCATCAATAAATTGAAAGACTGACTACAGTTCTATAATCCTTTGCTTCCTTTAAAAATGTCAACAGATTCAAGTAAACTTGGGTCCTTGAACAAGAAGTGAGAGGGGTTGGAAACCCATAGCATATGTATTGTGTGCCACCTCTTTAGCTGAGCAGAACTATTGCTCTTTGGAATGAGAGGCTCTCAGAGTTTTATTTGGCTGCAAAAGATTTCACGAATTTGTGTACATCTATACACTATCACATGCATATTTAGATGCCTGCACAACTGAAATTTCCATTGAAGATACAGAGGCACCTATGAAGCTGATCAACGAATCATTACCAATGATTGACAAGAAACTCAACACTTACTGAAAAAAAACAGCAACTGACAAATCACTAAAACTCCTAGCTACATATACTCTTCATGGTTGGCCTGAAAAACCAAAAGTAGAACCATCGGTAAAATCGTTCTACAATAGCAGAGAGAACATTTCAATGCTAAATGGTTTATTGATAATAGGGAACAGAATAATCGTCCCAACTAACGTAAGTGGAGAGGTCCGAAATATCATTGACTCAGGACACCAAAGCATTGAGAAGTGTCTCACCTGAGCGAAAGAACATAGCATTACAGCTGAGATCAAAGATATGGTAGGCAACTGCAGCACCTGCCTTATGAATGCAACCAACAACCTGCTGAACCAATTATACCCCATGAAATTCCTGAATCATCATGGGCCAAAATTGGCAATCTTACAAGGGAGTATCTAAGGGGAGACTTTGCCAGAAGTTTCTCAATGATGGTGATGAACATTGTCTTTGTTGCAATTATGCATGCAAACAAATCTTTTTTGTATAAATTTTGCATAGCTCTATCTGCCAGAAATCCATACCCAATATTTGCAGCATCTTTATGCATGTTTAAGTTTGAGAAATGTTTTACAAATTCATTCAGTTTGGAAAATGGATTTATCATTTACTGTGCCTTTTCTTTACAAATCTTAACAGTTTCATGACCATGCTATAAAAGATCATCTGCAAGTAAAATAAGCAACGATTTATCGCTCTGATCAGAAATGGTTCAATCAATGTCTTTCAAAACAGACACAAAAATTTGTAGTTTCACTGGAAATAAAACATCATTCATGTTTGACAGCACCGCAGAGAAGGACTTGGGCTGGGGTCATTTTTCTGTTTATAGATATATAAATTAAATTTACAAACTTGATGGCACTTGGCCAAATGTCTAGGAGTCGTTCACATGTTTAAAACTAAAAGCCAAATAAATTTTATTATTTTTTCACACTTACAAAAATAGCTAGATACAGGTCATTATTAGCCACAAACCTTAAAAATAACATGCTTTTTATTTTTTTAGAAATGCATTTTCTATCCTATCCTAAGTTCTATCATCCTTCCTGTCTATATTTTCTTTGAGTCAAATATTTGATTATTAAATTTGTTACTCTTAACAATTTATTTTAGACAAACGTAGTTTACACAGATATTGACACGGAACACATAAAAAGTATTTATTTTTCAGAATGAACTCACCCACCGCTGACTAGAGATCAAAAAAACTTTTTACTTTTGAAATTGACATGTGAATAAAATTTCAATTGTTCAAATTTTAAAAACACTGATAAATTTTTCGAGATTCTACTAAAAAAGTAAAATGTGTTTTTACTAAAATAATTTATTTCCTTTCAACAACAAATTCAATGAGAGTGAATTAATTTATCTTTGACGGAGATGTTTACATGTCTCTGACGCCTTTTATTTTTGCTTTTCCTTTTTTCTTGTTGAGTGAGAGTAGAAGCTAGAAAACACGCCTTCATATTCTTTCCTTCTCGTAACCTAGACGAGAAAATACAGAAGTAACTACGATGTCATGAACTCGTTCTAATCAAGGAAACAAACCACCGTTCGAAATAATTGCCAAATATTACTGATGACTAAAGAACACTTTCTTAAAGGAAAATTTTAACTTGTAAAAAAGACAGATTTCTGGGATTTTTGCCACTTTGACTTTCATGCATTGAGAAAAGGATGTTTGGGTATCCCAATTTAGCTTTGCTGTTTTTCCTGGACTTTTCAAACCCTGAAAAAGTCCCTGTCAATATTCCAAGACTTGTCTTTCGTGGGATGGAATATTGATAGAGAATTGTTTTCTGTCTGTAAAAGCCATTTCAGAAATTGTATACAATTAAGAAAGAAAAAATATTGTACTTATAGTTCTCTCTCTTTCACTCTTTTTTTAATTTTTTTTTTGCTTTGGAAAATATCGGTTTAATTTGCAGATTGGGACCCACGCTCAGTTTGCAATAAAAATTTCCCGAATACTTACATTTAGGTGTAAATTTACATGCTTCATTTGAAAATGACTTGATAAATTTAATAAAATCTACCGTTTTGGAATTATCGACAGTAAAATTTCGGATTCATTCGCATCGTTGGCGGCAGCCATTACTGGCGTTATTTGCATACATTTGCTGCGGAAAGCTAAGCGTGGAAGAACGTGGTTAACGGCCTTTTTTTTTTTACTGTTCTTACTCGTCTCAATTACTGCGCAATAGAGCTATATTGCGTGCAATAATCAAGACTAGTTATTATTCCACAGCAAATGTCCTAATCTGCAAATTTTAATACATCGATTCCGCTTTTTTCTTTTGCAAATTATTTAGATTAATTAATAATACCTTTTTTTTAAACCGGTCTCCACAAGTTCTATCCCGCTCCCGACACCATAAAGTGGTAAATTTGCTTTTTAACGCCCAAACGCCCGCGCGTTAAATATCTCTTAAAATTTTCCAAAATCATCATAATTCCGTGTAAATTTTGGCCTATTTACTTCTTTTACAGACTTTCGGTGCAGAAAATCACTACGCACTACCGTTAAAAAATGTAATTTTCTTTTTTTTGGGGAGGGGTAAGTCAAAGTGTAATTTTATTTATAACAAAAACAAATAATAGAATAGAACGTATTTTCCGTGTAGAATAGCAATGGCAAATTAAAAGAACAAATTAAATAATACAATAAAGCTTCTTTTTTTAAAAAAATTAAAAGCGGACAAATTGAAACGAAATAAGAGTTTATTGTATTATTTAATGTTTTTTTTCTAGCATTTTTTTATTTTGTACATAATCATGCTCTTTACAAAGTGTTATGTTTTATGGGTTAAGTTTAGGGTTAGGTATTACGGTGTGGTGGCACGGAGCAAGCGAAGGACCGGATATTAACCCTCAGAGGTTTAGACAGCAAATGACCAATACTGGTCTCTGCGCACCCGGCTCCACGCAGAATTTCCGGTGGAAAACTAAAAAGAAATAAAAAGAATGATAAGCAATTTTCCACCAATTAAACGGCTCCGCGCCATACCCAACAGTTTGTTTCAGCAGACTGACTCTGATCCGAAGGACACACATAAATAGAGCGATAAATTCACTTCTAGGAGAGAAAGCTTTGAAGTACCGTCAGTGAATGTCGCTACGCTTTTCTCACCCATCAAACCCGATGCCTTCAGCCTTCCTTCACCAACGGAGATATCAAAGGACTCCTACCAACCCATTGACCTCACCTTTCATCTCCTGTGACCAACACGTCATGAACTTAAGTATTAACAAAAGACACTTATATTCTTTTAATAATCGGATTTCTCTTCTATGAATGAACATTTTGTAACGGACTTTGTGCGTGTAAATCAAGAAACATTGTACTATTCATTGATGTTGCATTTAAATACAAAGTGTTTTTGATATACCCTTCTCTTTCGTATGTTATTTTGTTTATGTTATGGTGACCTCAATTTGATTGCTTGTTGAACCTTTAGGCCAAACTAGCGTCTGTCCCGAAGGACTGCTACTATTTATCTACCTTCTGATACAAGCAACAATTAACAACAAGAACTCTACCCCCCATCACCATAAGTGGTGATCACGGCGTGATTTTAACACATATATATACACGCACGCACAAAAAAAAAAAAAAAAAATTGAACTGTCACAAAATTAGAATTTTTATTCAACACAAACCAAAAACATGGCAGATGACGCTGAAGAAACTACAATTAATCAAAACCAACCAATCCAAGCTGTTGCGATAAAACCACCAAACTTCATTGAATCAAACGTAATAGCTTGGTTTGCGATAATGGAGGCGCAATTTAATATTGCAAATATAAGACAGACCAGTCAAAAAATTTTTAACACTTTGGCAGCTCTCCCTGTGGACATAGTAGGAAATATACAGCCAACTATACTGCAATCAAAAGATTACGACGCACTAAGAGAAGCAGTGACGGGCGCTTACGAGAAAACAAAACCAGAGATGCTGGACAAATTAATGTCGTCATCGACTGTAACAGGTCGTCCCTCAGTATACCTGAATGAACTTATGTCATTAGCAAGCCGAATTGGCGTAGGGGACGATATCGTACGTCACAAATTTATTCAAGCCCTACCTCACTCCATTAAACCAGTGGTAGCGGCACAAGTCGATTTAGACACAGATCGCCTTGGAAGAATGGCGGATGACTTACTATTATATTTTAACAAACAAGACACCGCACATATTCGACAGATTTCGGGGAAGCAAAGGGATGAACAGCAAAATAAAAATGAAACTAAAAGGATACATGGCTGTTCCCACAGTGAAAATAAATTCCCTACCAGTGTTCGCCCTTTTAACAAGGACCAAAAACCTCTAATTTGCCGAGCGCATTTATACTTTGCGGAACGTGCAAAATTTTGTAAGCCGTGGTGCAGATGGCCAAATAAACGGAATGTTCAAATGCAACCCAACTCTCGCCCAAATTCACCAGTTCCTCGTGAGATTTCGGAAAACTAACTAGGCGAGAGGTGTTAGCTTCCATTTCCTCGCCGCTTCTCATTGTAGCCGCACGGTTAGGAGCTCAAAGTTTAAATTTTATTGTGGATACAGGAGCTGCCGTATCTATACTTCCGAAGAGATATTTAAGCGGAGCTGTAACATACCCAACCAATATCTCTTTAGTGTCTGCCAACGGTCAAAAGATTGAATGCTCAGGACAAGCAGTACTGAATCTAACACTACGGAACCTCAGACGAGAATTTACCTGGACATTTATAATAGCCGAAACTACTCAGCCACTCCTAGGATACGATTTCCTAAACCATTTCGGGCTAATGGTGGACTGCACAAACAATAAGCTGATTGATAAAATGACTAATAGACAATCCGATGCACATCCATCGTCTATTATCATGAATATAGATTTAGTACCGAATAAAGATGCTAACAAAATGGTACGAGCAATTCTGGAGAAATATCCAAACTTAATTTCTCCTCATCGCGACACGAATGCAACAAAACCAAAGATATTCCATAGAATAGAAACTGGTAGCAACCCTCCTACTTTCTCCAGAGCCAGACAATTATCAGCTCAGAGATGTGAAATTGCAAAAGAGGAATTCAAGAAACTCCTAAAGGCAGGAATAATTTCCCCTTCAAACTCTGAATGGAGTTCAGCCTTACATATGGTACCGAAGTCAGACGGCACATATAGACCTGTTGGCGATTACAGACATTTAAATACCATAACAAAAGCCGATCGATATCAAGTCCCAAATATAAATTCCTTGTCTTCGAAGCTTCATAATAAGAAGTTCTTTTCAAAGATAGACCTGTCGTCTGCTTATCATCAGATACCTGTACATCCGGAGGATGTTTGCAAGACAGCCATCTCTACCCCTTTTGGGTTATTTGAATATAACTATATGCCTTTCGGACTACGGAACGCATCATGTACTTTTCAGAGAATGATGGACAATATCTTTCGTGATACTGATTATACCTTTGTATATATCGACGATATCCTTATATTCTCAGAAGATGAAGAAACTCATTCCAAGCATATCGACCTAGTACTACAAAAACTGAGTGAGTACGATTTTAAAATTTGTCTCTCCAAATGCATATTTAGTGCTGATGAATTAGACTTTTTAGGATTTCATATTTCTGCTAGTGGTCTCAAACCCAGTGCTAAAAAGTTGAATGAATTAAGTGAATTTCCTCAACCAAACGATTCCAAATCACTACGCCGATTCATCGGAATGGCAAATTTTTACAGAAAACTTGTGCCAAATTTCAGCGATATCATACTACCTCTCACGGAAAAAATACGTTTAAACCAAAATTCCAAGTCATTAACCCTAACAAAGGAAGAAATTGAATCTTTCGAAAATATGAAAAAGTCTTTATCAAATGTAACTGTTTTGGCTTTCCCCAGCTCGAAAGCTAACAACTATCAACTTGTAACAGACAGTTCGAATTATGCGGTGGGTGCAGCACTTCATCAAATGATTGATAATCAACCCATCCCCATAGGTTTCTTTTCAAAGAAATTATCCCAAACCCAACAAAAATATTCTACTTTTGACAGAGAACTACTAGCTGCCTATCTAGCAGTACTCCATTTTAAACATTTAATAGAAGGCAGAAATGTAATGTTACTGACGGATCACAAACCACTTTGCAGTGCTTTTAAAAGCCAGTCTTCCTTAAAATCAGATAGACAACAGCGTCACCTCTGTTTTATCAGCGAATATGTAAATGACATTTCACATATAAGAGGTTCACAAAATATAGTAGCTGATTGTTTATCACGACCTGTCAACGCGATCACTATTGATATATGTGACTTACAAGAAATAATGAAGCATCAAGCTACTGACAATGAAATTCAGGCATTCAAAGATCAACTGAAACCATACACAATAAATCAAAATGAAACCATATTATGTGACACGACATTACCTTTTCCACGACCTTTTGTGACTGAAAAGCTCAGAAAATCGGTATTTGACAGTCTGCATAATCTATCACATCCAGGAATAACATCTTCAAGAAAAATAATAAAATCCAGATACTATTGGCCGAAGATGGACAAGTCAATAAAAACCTGGTGCACAGAATGCCAGCACTGCCAACAAGCAAAAATAATAAAACACACAAAGAGCAAAGTAAATCCATTTGAATTACCTTCCAGTCGTTTTGAAACGGTGCATGTGGATATTGTCGGTCCCTTACTACCAGTAAAGAACCAAACTGACCCTTATTTTTCACCATATCGATATTTATTAACATGCATTGATAGAAATACGAGATGGATAGAAGCTTGCCCAATAACAGAAATTACGGCAAAATCAATATCAACGGCTTTTGTCAATCTGTGGATCTCCCGATTCGGGGTTCCTCTTCATGTCGTTACGGACAGAGGAAGCCAATTTGAATCCGAATTATTCTCAGAACTATCAAAAATAATAGGCTTCCACAGATTACGAACAACGGCGTACCATCCGCAAACGAATGGATTAGTTGAGCGAGCACACAGAACTTTAAAAACGGCTATTATAGCCAGGAAAGAATCGTGGTTGTCAGCTCTTCCTATCGTCCTTTTGGGAATGAGGATAACACCTAACGAATCAAACTATTCTTCATTTACTGCAGTAACAGGGAGTCATGCACAAGTCCCCCGATTGTTAATTGACTCTATCAAGAACGAGAATAGTGAAATGACAAACTCGCACGTTAAAATTCTAGCCGACGAGATGCAAAAAATTTGACATGGACAAATTATCCAGGGGACACCTGCATACAATACCTAATTCTTACATTCCAAAAGATTTACAAACATGTAAAAGTATCTGGCTAAGAACAGACAGAGTAAGAAAGCCATTGGAAGCTCCATACACAGGTCCATTCCAAGTATTAAGTCGTCATGAAAAATATTTTACTATTAAAAGATCGGATGACGTACATAGTAATGTTTCAATAGATAGACTAAAACCTGCATATATTTCTGAAAATATAAAATCAAAAGATTCCATTGGATCAAGACCGGATTTGGATAACTCCCTATCTTGTTCCGAAGAAACTAATGATAACAAACCAGAAACTAGAACGAAGTCCGGTAGAACGGTTAAATGGAAGAAAGAAAACACATATTTTTATTACTAAAAAAAAAACAACAAAAAACAAAAAAACAAAACAACAACAACAACTCCGTTTACTGGGGCGAAAGTTATGTGGTGGCACGGAGCAAGCGAAGGACCGGATATTAACCCTCAGAGGTTTAGACAGCAAATGACCAATACTGGTCTCTGCGCACCCGGCTCCACGCAGAATTTCCGGTGGAAAACTAAAAAGAAATAAAAAGAATGATAAGCAATTTTCCACCAATTAAACGGCTCCGCGCCATACCCAACAGTTTGTTTCAGCAGACTGACTCTGATCCGAAGGACACACATAAATAGAGCGATAAATTCACTTCTAGGAGAGAAAGCTTTGAAGTACCGTCAGTGAATGTCGCTACGCTTTTCTCACCCATCAAACCCGATGCCTTCAGCCTTCCTTCACCAACGGAGATATCAAAGGACTCCTACCAACCCATTGACCTCACCTTTCATCTCCTGTGACCAGCACGTCATGAACTTAAGTATTAACAAAAGACACTTATATTCTTTTAATAATCGGATTTCTCTTCTATGAATGAACATTTTGTAACGGACTTTGTGCGTGTAAATCAAGAAACATTGTACTATTCATTGATGTTGCATTTAAATACAAAGTGTTTTTGATATACCCTTCTCTTTCGTATGTTATTTTGTTTATGTTATGGTGACCTCAATTTGATTGCTTGTTGAACCTTTAGGCCAAACTAGCGGCTGTCCCGAAGGACTGCTACTATTTATCTACCTTCTGATACAAGCAACAATTAACAACAAGAACTCTACCCCCCATCACCATAACGGTTTGGAGGGGTTTGGTTAGGGTTCTTTCTGTGTAGAAAAGGGGGCAAATTAAAAAAAAAAATTAAATAATACAATAAACCGGGTTAAGTTTGGGGTTAGGTGTTAGGTTAGGGGTGGGATTTTCTTTCTGTGTAGAAAAAGGGACAAATTTTTAAAAAATTAAGTAATACAATCAAGGCATTATTTCGTTTTTACTTTACCAAGTTTGCGCATTAATTATTGTTTGTTTTATTTTCAATTTTAAAATATAAAAAATGCTTTATTGTGTAGCGATTACTACTATGTTTGACACGCCTACATTTTTCTCAACTCTGATTGGTCAAATAATAAATACTAACCATCACAGGACAATTTACTGATCGCATTCATCACACTGGATTTTTCCTACTGTTAATTCACAAACATGCTTTTGTTATAAAATCACCGATTGGGTAATTTTTCATCCAATCAGATATTTTTTGTGTGCTCTCCCGCCATTGTCCTGGGAGCCTACCCATGGTTATGTAAACCGGAATTCGTTCCAAAAATAGACAGTAGAAGCAGAACTCAGTAGAACTCAGCAACTCACACGCGACTACATAGAATATTCATTCTACTCACTGCACGCACGCACGCACGCACACACACATAACTTAAATATCATTCACCATCAGTTCTATGTAACAAGCCAAGTTGCAACAGCTCTGTTAGTTATATCTAATCCACAACTGATTTATTACATGTTCTTCTAAAAACATCATTCTAATACAAAACTTTGAACATTCTTTCAGAAAACTTGTTTATTTACATTTAATCTTTCAGCTAACAGATAAAGGGAAACAACTTCTCCTATCTTATTGTTTTACACATGACAAAAAATGTTTTGTATTTGTTGATTTTAATATATATTTTATCGTTGAAACAAAAATCGGTTTTCCATTATTTTTCCTTGATACAAAAACGTATAATTGTTACATGCTATTCAACACGCAGCCACATCAACCTTTTCAACACAACCAGCATTTACAATTGTATTAATTTGTTCTTTTAATTTGTCATTGCTATTCTACACAGAAAAAAGGGTTTTACTGTATTATTTAATTTGTGTTTGTTTAAAGTTTTCTGTTATAAATAAAACTACACTTATAAAAAAAAATTGCTTTACGATAATATGTAGTGATTTCAAAAAGAGATATAGCTGTAGTGTAAAAGAAGTAAATAGGCCAAAATTTCTGATTACGCCAACGGAAGTACTACGCAGTGAATCAATGGACATTATGGCAGTAATGGGGAACGAATGACCAACAAGAAGTCCGATTTTTTCTTGTCGATAACTCCAAAACGGTAGGTTTCTTCATAATTTAATGAATTGTTAATTCGAGTTCAGCATGTACAATGTACATGCTGAACTCGAATTAACAATTCATTTTCCCGAATCGTCATAATTCCGTGTAATTGTACAATGTACAATTACACGGAATTATGACGATTTGGGAAAATTTTAATTTAAGCGTTCTACTAGGCTGGCATCTCGCTCACACTCTTTCACTGTCGAAACTAAATGTAACCGTCTCTTCTACTCCAATAGCTTCATGTCTCGCACGTGGAACTCCCTCCCCCTCTTCCTGTTTCCCTGATAGCTATAATCTCCAACTATTCATATGTAATGTCAATCGACGTCTCCAGATGCCCTGATCTATCCCCTATCCTATCCCTCCAACTCTCTGTAACCCCTTGCGTGCTAGTGGCTTCCCGCCTTGCTTGGTGTGAAACGCTTAAAAAAAAAAGATATTTAGAGCACGGGCGTTAAAAAGCAAATTTACCCATAATGTTACCGACTGGATTTTAAGAAAGACGAAGGGAGCAATATATCACGCTAATTGCTGATTATACATAATACCCCCCCCCCAAAAAAAACTGTCCCCTAATCGGTGAACCTTAAGGGACATAACTTACTATTATTGTAGCTATCTCTGTCAAACCTGCTAAAGTTATCTGTATTTTTCATTTATTGACGACGACAACAGTCCTACCAAGAACATTTTCAACCGGGAAAAGCCGCCTCCAAGTCATCTGATTATTTGTTATATAATCGGTACGTGGTAAAAATTGTTTGGCGCAAGTATCAGATTTTATTTGATTTCCTTTTTGTTGTCTGACTTTTTTAGTTAGTGAACACAAGCAAATTTTCTCTTCTGACACATATTTTACAAAGTAGCTAAGTAGCACAAGTTTGAATGTAACGGTTTTACTTTTCAGTTTTCACTTTTATGAATTTTTTGGTGTAATTTTTCGTTTACTTTGTTTTAGTAGTTTGTGAAGTCATTTTTTTTTTTTTAATTTTCAAGAAGTTGTTTCAGCAACAGCATAAATTTCCAGAAATAAGAATTTATTGTACTTTTTTAAATGCATAAAATAAGTTTTTTTTTTTCTGTGTTACCTCTTTCTTTATTATATTTTCAAATATTAAATTGTTTTTAATTTTTTAAACAATTTTTAAAAAATAAACCAAGAAAAAAATCAAGCGTCAAATGCAAAAAAACTGAATTTTAAAATGTCCAGGTTCTTTGTTCATGTTGCGTCTTCTTGGCATACTGAATTAATTTCATCTTTACCTGACCTCATCACTTTCCAGTAAATATGTTTGGGATTTTATTTTTAGAACCAAGTGGGTATTCAGTTGAGTTTTAAAAAATGTTGCTCCTTGTGCACTGGGAACTACAAAAACAAAACAAAAAACCCCGATAGATGAACTCCTGCTACATAGGGAAACCGAAGTAAATTAGGTGACAGAGAGTAATTATTGATCACCAGAAAAATTCTGTGCATCAACATGACACATACAAAATATATATTTCAAAGTAAATAATGATGTAAAACCAGAATGGTGCTACAAGTAAAAAAATGATACCCATCCTCTATGAAGGATTGCATGTAGGGAGGGATGTTCCTAAAAGTAAGTGAAAACAGAAATATTTTTCCTGCTTCTGTGAACTTGGGAACCGAAAATACATTCTTATTTTCAAATTTACTGTTTGTATTATAAATTAATTAATCCATTACTATGAACCGTAAATTAAAATTTCAATTCAAAATCGCATTTTTCGTACACAACAGTATTTTTCGTTTTATTTCTGATACAAGTTTTTAGTTTTTCATATCCAAAAATGGTAGCTCCGATTTTTTATTTTCATTTTGCAAACTTTTAAAAGAATGGTCAAAGAAATTTTATTAAATTTTTGGAAAAATGCTTGCTTATAAAATGAGGATAGGGACAAAAAAATTGGGTCGACCACAAGTTATGGAAGAAGAGAAGAGTAAGAAGACGATTCTTTTTCTTTTTGAATTCCTTTTTAAAACATTTTTGCTGTCGTTTTACTTTTAAGAAGGGTAAAAAAAAAAACGTAAAAAAAATGTAAAGTTATTTTTACAATTTAATTTTTGTTTGTAAATCAGGTGCCTCATTAAATTATTTTCTTTTTTTACCTTGAAAGTTAGCTTTTTTTATTTTATAATCAAATTGTTTAAGTAGCGTTTTTTTTGTATTTAAAAATAAGGCATTCTCACTTTACTTTCAATTACTTAATGTTTTTATCCAGTGTTATACAAACTAAACAACTCTCTTTATTTTTTAGTTTAACACTTATGATTTTACTTATTTGTGAGCTTTTATATTTGATTGTAAAAACTTGAGTTTTGGCGATAATAGTGGGACAGTAGTGGATTAAATGATAAATCATTGGTTCGAGAATTTGCTGACATAACTGAATTGTGAGTTCAATCAATCCCTGTCCAGAGTAGTTCAGACTGTGAAAGCAGGGCGAGGAATAACTGAGCAAGCTGAGATATACCTGGAGAACAGTTTAAATGAAGAGTTCAGTTCTAAATTTCCTGACATTTTAGCTTGAACATAAATAATTTTTCCCCTTTGGAAGTAAGGGAGTACATAAACTGTCCGTACCGTCCATTGTTCCAAACGCTTTCGGCCACTTCCTTGCACATTTTCAAGGGGGTACTTTTGTTTTGATGTTAGTTTCTTTTCATGTTTTGGCTGTTTGAGATGTATTTTTTTGTAAATACTGAGCTTATTCTTAATTCATTGTTTTGAATTTGATTGTACCATTTATGATTTATTTTTATGAATGGCATTATGATTTTTTTGTATTTTGTTTTCTTTCTTAGTAGTATTCTTATTTTCCTTTTTGTTCAATTAGTATTTCCACCATAAATTTCACTTTAGTTGGCACACATTTCTTCTTGCTTTTTTAGATTACCAATTATTATTCAGTGGCCTTTGTACATTTCCAAAGATCTTCTATCATGCCTAAACGTCCAGTCTCTTCTGATACCGATTCTGAGCATCCAGTTCAAAAGGTGAAAAAAACTGATATGCTAGAACTCGTGAAACAATATCGGCTTCAATATGGCAAATCCATCCTTGATTGTAAATTCAACAAAAAACGTGTCCGCATGTTAACAGATGTAGATGAATTTCCACAAGATGCAAATGGTGGTGTTCTTTACTGGATGGTTAGAGATCAAAGGTTACAAGGTATTGTTCACTTTTTTTTAATTTTTTTTTTAAATGTAATATTGCTAAAAAAATTTATTAAAATGATGAAGTTAGTTGGTTGAGAACCTGTGTTGAGTTATTTAATTTCAAATCTTTTAATATGAGGCAACCTATAAGAATCAAACTCACTACTAATTAGTAATGATCAACCAGACAAACATTTCCTACACCCCAAGACTCAATTTAAATTTAATTTCTGGTTTTTCAAAAATCCATGCTTTGTCACTATTTTCTTTTCTTTTTTCTTTTTACAGACAATTGGGCTATGTTGTTTGCTCAAAGACTTGCACTGAAAGAAAAAACAAGCCTTCATGTTTGTTTCTGTCTGGTTTCTCCTTTTTTGGAAGCCACAGAACGTCATTATGACTTTGTAATCCAAGGCCTTCAGGAAGTGGAAAAGGTTTGTTGTATATGTGGAAAATTGTGATGGACAACAATTGTACACGAAAATATATATTACAATTTTAAGCAAGGCAGAATATTGTTGACTTAAGTTATATGAAATTTACTAAGACTTTAACAAACCTCTATAATTTAACTTAAATTGCAATCAATAAATGAAGAGCATTTTGTGTGTTCTTTTGGAAGTAATACAATTGAGCATTCTCATTTTCTGATGCTATCCTCAGTCCATTTAGTGTGTCAGTTTTTGGTTTCCAGAAATGATTTTGAGTACAGCTATAAATGCATCCAAAGAAGAACCAATTTGTTTTGATAATCCAATGATTACTCTTGCCAGTATTTTGTCCCTGATACCTCTGTAAGCTTAGTAATAAGTAATTTGCAAAAAAGAGTAAACATTGATAGGGAAAGAAATATGGTATAGAGGCAAGTAATATTTATAGAAAATGACAGAAGTATAGTATTTATAAAAAATATAAATGCTATATCTTAAAAAGTAAGCTAAATTGAAAAAAGTTTATAAAGTCATTTTATATTAAATATTGATTATGAATCATTTTGGCTTGAAAATTTCTTTTCAAATTAGAAGAAATATTTCCCTTTTATAATATTAATAGTATTTTATCTTTATTTTTTTAAAATGATTAATCTTTCTTAAAAGTACAAATCTGACATGTCATCAGTGTATAAACAGATGTTTTTGGAAATTGTTAAAATTTTAAAATAATGGTTATTGTTTTGTTTTTTTTTGTTGTTTTTTTTAGGATTGCCAAAAGCTGGATATAAATTTCCATCTCCTTCAAGGAAATCCTACTGAAGAAGTTTCCAAGTTTGTGAAAGACAAAAATATTGCTGCTATTGTGACTGATTTCAATCCATTACGCATTCCTCGGCAGTGGGTTGATGATCTTTTGCCTAAACTACCCAAATCTGTTGGCCTGTGTCAAGTAAGCACTTTTAATTTTTGTTTGTTTCTACAGATTTATCTGTTTATAATTCTCTTCCCTATGCATCCTGTGAAGTGCTTTCAAGAATTTCTGATTGTATAATGCAATCCTTATTTTTTTTCTTTCTATAAACTCTCTCTAATGCCATTAGTATCAAATCAGTATATTAGAATATCTAATTTTTTTCCCCTCTCTCATGTAGCAAAAATAATCACATGATTATATATCTGGAAAGAAATTGCTTTATGTAGGTACCTCCACTTTTGCAGAAAAACAGCATAGCATGATGATAAAAGGCCCCAAAACGGTAATGAAAACAAAGTTTTATCATTAAAATATTTGTTATTAAGAAGAAAGACCAAAATATGTTTTTTAAATTTTGTAATCGTTTCTAGCATGTTTAATAATTTTGGTTAAATTTTTTTTTTTTTTTTGCGTCGGTGGTTGTTTAGTGTTTTAGCAGCTTTTTTTTCAGGTGGGAAACACATTGATTTGGAAATTCTTGCAAAAATCAAATAATTGTCAGATTTAAATGAAACTTTCAGGACTTATTCACAAAGGAATGAAATTATTTTTGAAATTTTTTTCTTAAAAAAATCTTTTCATATATATATATATATATATTATTATTTTTTTTTTTTTAAACTACTATTCATTTCCAAAAAATGTGCTCAATCAAAAAATTAAAAATACAATGAAACTATATTATTATTTAATTAGAAAAGCTTTTCATTGCTTTTAAAAATAAGATTTATTAATGACACTACTGCCTTAAGAAAAATCCTTTTTGATGAATTTTTACAAGAATTCTTGTAATTTTTTTTTAATAATAATAATTTATAATATATAACGCTTTTAAAACTCATCGGGTTAGGTGATATTGTTATTATTAGAAAATTATATTTACTAATCAAAAATTGAAAAACTTATTATAAACCATTTTGCACCAAGAAAAATTATATAAAAAAGTATCTCACGTCATTTTCTTAAATTATGTTTTACAGAAAAATTCCCTGTAGGACAACAATCATTACATCAGCACTTGTCAATGCCTCGTCAGTTATGTAAAATATGACAATGTCATTTAAAATAAACAGCTACTGTTTTCTTTTTAAAATTTCTGTGTTATTTTAAACTTAAATATTTTTCAAATCAGATTAATTATCCTTTAAATCAGTTAATATTCGTCAAATAAAGTTTCAGAAAAGTATATTCTATTTTTGGAAGATTCTTTTTTAAATACAGAGAATTACATTGCATTGAAAGACTACTAAAAAGAGTGCTAACCAGCTATTTTAGAAAAAAAAATCACTTTCTATAAATATAATTTCTGTTTGAAATACACCATAGTATTTTGCTTACAGGAAATAGTAAATTTAATCCTTTCAAGCTAAAATGAAAGCTACAAGAAAGCTTTTTCATTTATAAAAATTCATTTTAAACCAAGGTATTGAAAATTAGTGGAGGTACCTAGCTTTATGAAAAAAGCTATTTCAAGCACTTATTTTTCACCTGATATTCACATTAAGCATAAGAAACATTTTCATTATTTACTTGAATTAAATTCTTTGTATGCAAATTGTAAAATCTAGAGAATGGCTTGCAAGATATTTTGTTACAGATTATATATTTTTTTTATTCTATGACCCTTCAGGACATAGGCAATCCTGGCTCTACACGGATTCTTTCCTTTTATTAACTATGAATTGCCATGACTTCTTGGAAAAGATAGAGTAGTTTAAGAATTCAGTTTTTCTTCTCTTAAAGTGGCTGCAACCACTTGGGAATACCAGGTGCTGTAAGCTTGGATGTGTTGGTGGTGTAATTGATAATGGCTAGGAACTGTTAATCAGAGCCAAGTTCCAATTTCAATCAAGTTCATTCTATTCACTTAGATGCAAATACTCTTGTGGAAAGGTATGAATCCACCTCTTCTCCATCCAGCTGGGGGTTAATTAGTAAGACTTGTATCTTTAAACCATTATCTTCGAAGAAAAAAAGAAAAGAATTCTTACACTCTAAAAATATTTCCTGCAAAGCCATAGAAAAAGATTGAATCTTAAAGTGGTTACCATCCAAGGCTAGAGAGAAGAAAAGTTTATTCTGCTATTTAACCCATAACTAAGGAGAGAAGAAATGGATTCATTCCTTTCCCAAGGAAAGGGAATGCTACAGACTAGGCCAAAATTTGAACTCAACTCGCCGATTCCACCACCCGTATTGATAACCATTGCACTAACTGCCTATCTTTATTACCTAATTATGTAAAAAGAATTGATTTTCAAGAAAATCTTTAACTAATTACCTGACCTTTTGTTTGATTATAACAGCTTTGAGATTATAAAATCTAAGAATTTTTGCTTACTTCTCACTAAATTGGAATTTCTTTCATTTATAATAGCAATACCTTGTGTCCTGCTTCTAGGGGCCTCACTTCACTAGTCAACCTTCTCAACTCATATTGTATTATTTTATTTATTTTTTTACAATGATATTCACCCTGTACAAGGCCCAAGAGTCACTTTAGGTTGAGGCTTACAGAGTAAGACCTCTAGTTTATGGAAATATGAGGAAGATAGCGGTCAACCCTAGATACAAACAGGTTAAGATTGTAGTAATCAAGGAAGCATTCTCTTGGGAGTCGGTTCCACAAAGCAGCAGTTTGTAGGAAGAAGCTGCTTGAGTGGAACTTGCATATCACCAATGGAATATGAAGAGAATGATGGTGGTTTGCTACATGGTGGGTGTTTAACAATGAAGATTAGAACTAAGGAATATAGTTTATCTGAATACTTTCCATGGAAATAGCAATAGAGCAGTGAGAGGATTGTGATGAAAGGGATTGTAGGGTGGAAAAGAATTTATCACCCACAAGGGCATGGACATGCTTTTGGACTTTATCAAGACAAGAAAATGTTACGTTTTTGATCTGAAGAAATGATTTGGCAGAAATCTATAACTGACAGTGTTGACCTTGTGGAAAAATAGTTTTGTAGTTGAGAACTTGTTCTCTCCAACAGTTTTATTGTATTCTCTGTACTTTTAGTTTCTGTGGAAATAAATAGGAGACATGACTGTCAAAGTGATCTTTGTATACTATGCAGGAAATGTTGCTTTTTTTTTTTCATTTTCAATGTTAGAATAAAGAAAGAAAATATGAAAATTTTGATAAAATTTATTTTAAAAAAAGAATGCATTTTCATTGTGCAACCAAAGTAAAGATTACTTTTGAATGAAGTATTGAATAAAATAGTCCTCAGGACATCTAATCACAAACTATAAACTGCCCAAGTATGCATGTTATTTTACTTGGTTTGTTTGACATCTTACGTTTCTTTCCAGGTTGACACCCACAATATCGTTCCTTGCTGGATTACCTCCCCTAAACAGGAATATGGTGCCCGTACAATCAGAAGTAAAATTCACAGTCAACTGTGTAATTTTCTTACAGACTTTCCCCCGGTTATTGTTCATCCCTACAAAGCTAAAGAAATTGTTGTGGTGAGTTCAATGACATGATTGAATCAATATACTAACATTTCTGTGAATTTTTTTTTTCCTCTATTGATAATCACTCATTTGTTTTTCCTCTATTTGATAATCACTCATTTGTTGTCATCATTTTTGTTCCCAAGACAACATTGCTATTGTTACTATTTAAAGTATCACTTTGTTTCAGTTATTGCTCACAAATATGTTGCATGTTGGATGTATTTTGCAGACACTTTTATCTCTTTCAAAATGAATAAAATTATATTATCTCCACTTGATTTAGTAGCATTACAATATATTCTAGTTGAACTTTAGAAACTCTTCAGAGGATTTATATGAAACTGAAAAAAGAAATGTTTGCTCCACATTTGCATGTGGATCCTGAACTGGATCCTAGTGAAAGTTTGGATCAATACTTAATTTTTCTGTTAGCATTGTAGTTTTTGTTCATTCAAGTGAAGAGTATAAAAATGATTCTATCCAAGAGATAATTTTCTTTAAAAAAATCTCTTCAAGCCTCATTTTGTCAACAACTGCTGGGATATAAATCTATGTATTCAGAAGAGCCATTTCAACAGTCCTGTTTGTTATAATTAACAACAAAACTTACATGAGACTCAGATATCCACTTAATGCAGCAATTTCCAGTGATTTCAGTCCAAGCAGACGGGAAAAAATTCTGGCCAAATCTCACATTTTTAAGTGTTTCTTTGATAGTTTTGAAAAGTATCCAAGGTGTAGACACCTTACTAAAGAAACTAGATATTGGATATTATGCCAAAGTATTTAGATTTAAAAACAAATCTACATCTGCAGATACTACACTTGCTGCTATATTTAGTTGAATCACCCTAGATCTTAACTAAATGTTAAATATTCACCTACATGTTAATTTTTGTGAGTTAAGAGGTATGAGTGGGGATTCTTAACAGCTAATGACATTATTTTAATGGCAGCCACTTGGCTACATTCTTCATTTCTTGGTCATTACATATCAAATATTGTTTTCACAAATATCAAAATGTGCAGGTGATCATTGTAAATGACTTATGTACAGACAACAGGCATCATATCTTTAATTAACACCCCGGTCGATCATGGTCAGCAGTGACCAGACAATATGACCCTTGTGACACAACCCTATACGGGAAGATGACTTGGTCCTCAGGGTGGTAGGACGACAAGTTGATTGCAGGGTCAATCCCATGCTGGTCAATACTGTCGCTGATCAACAGATTGTTGGTAGTCTTGGTCCACACCCTGCTCCAGTTACGTTGTGTTTCTTGATCACAGAGCTGGTGGGGATCTAGTATCATCAGTAAATGTAGTGTTGGTTCAAGCCACAGCTAATCTGTTATGAAGGGGAAAAAAAAAATAGAAATGTTCTTGCAGATGAAATAAAAACGAAGAATTTTTTGTGTTAAGTATGACAAAATTAATCCTTCCTACTAAAATCTCTATAGTGACACTTTGCCTATCAGTGATAATTCTTGGAATAGGGCTCAAAGTCTGGACTTCTCTTGGCAGCAAGTCACATGGATCTCAATAGCACCTTTGTCTGCTCTTTGCCTCGCTCTCTGTCTCTCTCTGGGTTGTCTAAGCACTCGAGACCAGAGTGGGGTCTGACGGTATTTGGAAGTCTATGGCTTCCCAGGTTTCTGTATCCATTTGAATAAAAGTTCTTGTCTTGTTCACAGTATTAACCTTTACCACACTAATTTCTTTATAGAATTGTTCCCCTGCCACTGCATTTCTTTTGAGTGTACAAAAACAAACTCCTACTGTTTTAAAATTGTTATAACTAACTTTGTATTGTGTGTATAGATTTTATTTTTTGTGTGCTAATAAAAGAATAGATAAGTAATATTTTGATGTAATGCATCACATTTTGCATACATGTTTTGAGGTTGAAAACAAAAAAATTGAAATCTGGAATAAAAAAACAAAAAATAAAAAACAAATAGATTAACAAATACATAAACAATTCAACATACTTCAACTTTTATTATTTCTTGTGGAGTTTTGTGGTGCAATAAGAAGCAAAATCATTAAGGTTTTTTATTTGTCAAAAAAGTGACTTGCTTCTCATGTTTACACATGAGAAGGCACCAGCATTTGTTTGCTCTTTCTTTCACCTATCATATTTTTAAGTTATTATTTCATTGTTTATAAATAGACTCAATAATTCACCTTTAGAAAGACTATTAAGTATATTGATGATCACCAGTAGCTTCCATAAATTAGTCAGCCATGGATGATAGTAGTCAGTCAGTATCTAGTAGTCATCATTGCTTTCCTCCATGTCACTAGCGTAGTTATCATCTTTAACCACTTCACCGTCAATATCCACTTGAGTAAAGCCTTCAAAATCATCATTGGAGTCTGAATCATAAAAAAAATCCTGAATAAGGCTTCGTTAGATGCAGCCATTTTTGTTTACAAAAAATCACAAAAAAAATTAATGTGGGTTTAATCAATGTTACACCTCATGTAGAGTATAGAAGAATTCAAAATGGCATCGAAAAACAGAAGTTTAGCCTCATTCCAAAGCAGCAGTAGGCGATTTCTAACTTAAAATACTGGAAATAACAGTTGACAGGTGTTTATTTATAGCAACCATCTTGGGGTGACATAATGCATCTAGGGCAGTAAAAGGAGAGAATTCTATGGTGACAATTTTCACCTCCAGCATGGTGAAGGTTAATTATCTCTCCAAATTTGGTAGAACCACTCACCCTCCTGGTGGTGGTTGCAGGTATTACCCCACCCATATAACTCATTCCTTCTCTTATTTATGCCTCACACCATTATTTCCAAATAGACAGAGGTAATTTCTCCTTATTCTTCCTTCTCTCTTAGTATCTCATCTAATCCCACTGCTTTGGCTGTCTCTTTGACAAATCTGATTTTTAAACTGAGTGGGGGAAAAGGCAGGCTTTACTTTTAGTTATTAATTGTAATTATCTTAATTTTAAACAACTAATTTTCTCAGCCCCTGATCTTGTCTATGCAATCAGAGATTTACCAGTTGTTTCCTTTGATCCATAATTAAAAAATATTTGTCTTCATATCTTTTCCACTTAATCTTATGAACCTTATACGTCTGTTTCTTAATTTCTTTGAGCAAAGGAAAAAATTTCTCGATTTGTTTACATTTCCAAAATCAGTGAAATTTATGCTCTTTGACAGGCAGGCATAAACCAGTTTCTCGATTCTGTCTTCATCTTCAAAATTACTTTATATTATAACTCAATTGACCCCTTCTTCTGTCTGGCAATCATGAGACATGTTTTCATAACTTCCACTTTAAGTAAGTGGGCATAAATCAATTTCTGCTTTTGCTTCCAAAGTTCTCAACTAACCTCAAATGCACTTTCACTTTGAGACCTTCCCTATGGCCTCTGATAATATATTTTCCCAAACCAAACAGTCATTCTTTTCAGGCTTGACTTGTCTTCCTTCTTTCAGTTTATGTTATTCCATACTTTTAACCCTCCCTGTCTGTTCCAGTTCATATTCTAAATTAACCCTTTTCCTTTACCAGTGTCACATAGTGTCACACAACTACAATCTTACCAAGAAAGTTCCACACTATTTGATAATCCTCTGTCAACTGGAAACCTATAGCTGTGAAGTTGAAACAGTCCAATGCATGCTTTATAGATTAAGAAATCAAGAGATTGTTGGCAGACAGTATCACAGGAAACTGATGCTTACAAAAATTACATGGAGATTCATTATTCTCATATAAATATTGGATGCACATCCCCTACCAAATATTAGTGACTTGGTAGGAAAATGTCCAAATACTAAATGTTGAATACAATTGTCATGCTTACTATCAAATTCACTTCTTAGAAAGCAAGCATCAGGTTGTACTAGTTTTGCTGCTTACTCTTTGAATCGTTGCACCTCAGTTATAATCTGGAATGTTAAGGATGAATATATATGAAGTATACAAAGCAAGCATCATAACATTCAGCTGCTAAGTGTTTCAAGCTAACATTCAACAGTGATAAATATACATCTAGATAAATGTCTACCAACCCATGGCTAATGGTAATATTAAACCTAGTCCTGACTACTTACCAGTCCTCACAATTATGGCTTCCTTGGGTAGATTTATCTTACACACAGACGTATATCCATTTTTCTCAAAAGATCCATCCAATAGTTGGGTTCTAGGAATCTCCTCTTGAAACTTCCACTGGAAAATTTGTATAGTTTTAAACAAGATGTTGCTGACCTTTTGGTGATTGAGGACAATTCCCCATTCATTTCTGTGACTGATGCTTCAACTCTATCCACATTACACTGAGCCAAAATGAGAGGCCACTTGCATTTTGTTCTGAATTTTAGCAAAAGGCAAATATTCATCAATCAAAAAGGTGTCATATAGAATCATTATTTTGTGCAAAAGATGGCATTATCTCATTAGTAAAAATATTTTCAACTGGACGCTGACCAGAAATCTGTTTAATTTATATTCAGTAGGAAAAATGAAGAGCCAGTTTGCCAAATGAAAAATTGTGTGTGATCAAGCAATTGTTGAAATATATTTTATTGTCAAAGTGTGTACAATCATGCTGCTGACAACATTCTCCAGAATTGACTTTAGATTTGAAGGCAGACCATCATGATTCTTTATGCACGCCATACAAGCTAATTTGTGTATACTTTAGTAAACTTAGTAGATTTAAAGAATACTAGCAGTTTGTCTTCTTGTGTGTACAGAAATAAAGTCCTGTTTTACTCAAAGAATCTGTCATGTGGCCACAGTCACACTACCATTGAATGTCAACTCAAGTTCCCCTTGCCAAATACAAACTGTAATACATTGACTTTAATAGATAACTACAACAGGTTCCCTTTTGTATTTCCTTGTAGCAACATGACATTCCATGCTGTTATAAGTTAGCTCCACCATTTATGCTGTACTTCTTAATATAGTCAATCAATTATATCCAACATTATTATGTTGACACTGTATAACTTGCAGTTGCCCGACTGCATATAATTCTCATGGAAATTTTTAAGCAGAAACATGTTATAGTATTGGAAGACCATATTATTTACCCTTCAACACTATATTTAAAGGCTGCCCTCTAAAAGATAGTGTTCCCACCAAAGGAGAAACTTGATCTTTGGTTGCTGTCTCAACCTGAAACAATTCTGATGAAGAGACACACATTCCTAAAATAAAATTGAACTGTATATTGATAAAGTTCAGTTGCTCAAAGCCAACCTGTAATATGCTCATGTGTTTTCATGATGAACAAGTAACAGTATTGTTGAGACATTTTTTTTTATTTATTTGGGGGCACATACCTTTCATATGATACATATGAACAAGCTTCTCCAGTGGAAGCCATGAACCCCACTGTAAAATTGACACATGAAAGTGCATATCAGTTTAGTGATTAGGGATATAATCCAGTACAGTACGAAAAGCTAATTATCAATATGAGCCCTATGCATCCAGTAGTCCAAGTTCTCATGGTTCATTATCTAGACTATTCAGCTTTCTTCTTTCAAAACATGTCATGCATAAATCACAATAATTTTGAGATTATTATAAATTGTGTTGATCTTAATCATTGTATCAGTAAGCATTACCAGAAGTACTTCATTGGTGAATGTAGTGATAATCACTTATTCACCTAATTGTTATTACTGTTATCACCATCTATCACTACTACATTGTTACTATTACTCTTAATTTTTATAGTAATATCCATTTCTCTTATTGTTAGTGTTGCTCAAGTGTACATTAATGTTCTTTGTTTTGCATTTCATAGCCATTTGTCTGTTTCAAGTAGAATAAATCTTCCCACTCAGTTTTGTTAGCTTAGAACCATTATAATATTGTTAGATTAACCATTTCTCTTTTTTTTTTTTTTTCTTATGCCAATTATTTCGGTTTTGGGGTCTAAATTCATGTTGGAATTGTTTCAGACATAAGCATCAGTCAAAATTAAGTAACATTTTATTAAAAACATTTTATTAAAAATAAATATAAATATTTCTTTAACTTTTGGGTCATGGTGTAACTGTGTGAAAATAATATTACTTTATTTATTTATCATATTTTAAACTTTTTTGGATGTGAATTTATCAGTCCCATAATTTGTAACAATATTTTGTACTCATATAAATAATGGATTTAAATGCAGAATTAGTTTTTCTCTAGTTTGTTTTGTTCTTATTTTAATTTTTTTCTTGTAACTAAATAGCCTGTTGATTGGATGGTAGCCAAAAAGAAACTAAAGATGGACACTTCAGTCAAACCTGTTGACTGGGCAATTCCAGGGGAAAGAGCTGGATTAAAAACTTTAGAAATCTTTTGCAATGAACGATTGAAGTATTTTGCCACTGAACGGAATGATCCCACTAAGGCAAGTCTCAGTAATCTGTCTCCATGGCTACACTTTGGTAAGTAAATTTGTTATCTGCTTCATTATGTGTGTAAAAAGAAATTAAATCAGCTGCATCCTTGCTGCTTTTTATTTTGACTAAAGTTGAAATTGGCTAGTCTTCAAGGATACAGAAATTTCAACTGAGCTCCCTAACTAAAAGAAAGTACAATTATATTCCTAATTTCAATCTAAAAGTTAAAATTATTTGAAAATTCATTATTTTTGTAATTTCTGTCAAAATGAGGAGGAATAACTCCATTATTGCAATTTTCAATTTTAAAAATAGCATTAATACTATCAAGATGGTTGACACCCAGACAACATAAAAATGCCCTAAAATGTTTAGGCATGAGTATGTATGATATATACTCATTTTTGTTATTGTAAAACTTAGTAACTTAAATACAAGAAAAGTTAATTTCTGGGAGAGGATGTGGGTCCAAAAAATCAATATTCCATTGATGATACTGGTGAGAATTTAAAAAAAAATTTTTTTTTTAATCATTTCACCCCAAGCAAGACAATAAATCCACAAAGTGATCAAGGGGTTACTAAGTGTTAGAGAATATGAGGTAAAAAAACATTAAGGATAGAAAACAATAAGAGAACAAAAATTAAGACTGAAGATAAAGATTGAAATTGCATTTAAATTTTTGAAGTTCAATGTTGGCTAGAAAGCAAGAAGCCAAAAGAGACATGTGAGAGAAGAAACTGTTAGTGTAGAATTTACATTTAGCCACTTTAACTGTAAAATGAGACCTTGCTACCAATCTAGTACTGCACTTAAATTCATAAAGTCTAGGTACTCATTAGAACAATATAAATTAAAAAATAAAATGATTTTTAACATATTCACTGCAGTTTAGTATGCAATATATGATCAAAATCTATTGTCATTTGAAAATTAATTAAAAGAATAAATTTTATGCATGAATTAATACAATTTATTAAGCTTAACTAACTTTGGCACAAAGCCATAATTGGACTGTTAACACTTGACTTCTGGTGCCTTTATGGCAGTCTTCCTTCATTGGTATCAGGATTCAGTGGGTAGGTTTCTTTGGCAAAGAATAGGCAAATGACTGGTAGATCAGATGAGCCCTTTTGCCAGGGAGTTGAATTGATGGCAGTTTATATAGTGTGTTGAAATAACTTGTTGGTTGAAGTTGCATGGATTTTTTTTCTTTTGATTGGTCAGAAAATGACTTTAAATTTTTGTTGTTTTTTGGAATTGGATATGTAGAGCCAACCTAAAATTATGCTGGTTTGTGTTATTTGAATGGTGGCTGTTTGGGTGAGCACTTCCATTTTCTTTATAAACTTGAAGTTCCAACAGGTTATGCCATATCCAGTGTTTTTGTTTTGTTGAATTTGATTCCATTATATTTTGGTTAGTTCAGATTAATCTCTTTGTTTTATTGCAAAATTCCAGCTGCTGTACCTGCTCCCCAGGCCTTCCTCAGGTGTCCTTCTCTAATCTTGCTCTGAAGGGACACGTGCTTCTTCCCTTCTCATACCCCCCCACACACACACACACACTTCCAGTGATCAAGATGAACCTGATCATCATCCAGTTTGTTTGGGGCATACTTTTGGAACCTCAAATTCATTAGTTTCTTATGAGAAGGTCAAAGGTGTAGTGTACTAAAAGCATACAAAGACAAATACCGGGTGTGATGTGTATGAGGTAGGGGTGGAAAGCACTTGTTCTTCAGACACTCGAGGAACGCTGGAGGGAACAGAGCCCAAAATACAATGATAAAATATGAAACTTTGACTAAAACAAATTCTCCTTTTTGAGCTATCTTCCTTGAATAACTATACTGACTTTATTTTTACTAGCTTACTTTTTAACATTTAAATGAAGACTAGATAAAGTGGTAATTTATCAAATTTGTATAAGCTATTTTTCTGATAATTGAAAAAATATTGCTTGCAAGAGAAGTTGTAAAATAATTAGATTTCAAAATGTAATGCATGTATGTTAATCTGAATTATGTTTTATTTAATAGGCCAAGTCTCTGCTCAAAGATGTGTTTTAATGATAAAGAAGTTGGGAAAAGCACATAAAGCTAGTGTTGATGCATTTATTGAAGAAGCCGTTATCAGAAGTGAACTAGCTGATAACTTTTGTTATTATCAAGAGAATTATGATAAATTAGAGGGTATGCTTCTAAAAATTTTTTAACTAGAAATTGATAAACTAGAATAAAAGTATTTATTGAAATTTTTCCTAATTTTTTCAAAAATGTATTTAAAATATGTAATTATTACTTTTTGATGGATATAATTGTTAATTTTTTTCATAGTTCCTATGAAATCTTTGGTTTTTCTTGTCCATTAACAAGAAAAAGTCGTTATAGTAAATTTTCCTTTTGTAAATGTTTTAAGAATGAATTTGTAAAGCTATTTTAAAATCAGCATTAACAAAGAATTTTACCAATAAATATAATTCTACTCAAAAATCTGCAAAAATGTGAAGCAACTTTATTACTAAAATATTACCAAAATGTCCTTTTTTTTTTTTTTTTTTTTTTTTTTTTTTTTAATTGTATAAAGTCTTTTAAAAAAAATTTTATTTTGATCTTGTAAATGTTCTATTTTTAGGGGCCTATGATTGGGCCAAGAAGAGTTTGAAGGAACATGAAAAAGACAAAAGAGAATACATTTACACTAAAGAACAGTTTGAAAATGCCAAGACCCATGACCAGTTATGGAATGCTGCTCAGGTTTACTATTTTACCAGTTTTTATTTATTTGCTATGTAGTCTTTGTTAAATACAGTTGCACTAATCTCTTTTTATTGGCTCATTGTTTTTTCTTTTTATCATCAGTTCAGCTGAAATATATGGTCTAGACTTATCATCATAGAGTATGTTCCTCTTTTCTCTAAACTAATTCCAAATATCTCCCATCAACTGACCTCAATTGATCTAATCCCATTATACAGATATCATTATTTTGTTTAAATGAAAACCAACCTTTATTACAGTTAGCAGTTTTGTTTACTCCAACACTTAAACACTTTTGACACTTAAAATAAATACTGTCACAATATAACTAAAAGTAAATATTTTTGATAAAAACTTCAATTAACTAATTAAAACTAAATATAACTAATACCATTTAATGACAAAAACAAAATTTGTCAAAACAAATTAAACAAAAGTGGTAATAAAATGGGAGAGAAGTTACTTCCATGAATATTGTCATTGAAAATATTTTTTATTTCTTAATGAATACTTGATCAAAAACCTATGGTTAATAAACTTAGGATAGCCTTCATTTCATTCTTGTTTAGTTCTCCAAAAGTGTAACATTGTACTTTAGTGTGTTGGCCAGACAAGAGATATGAGGCTCAAGTTTCTGAGTCCTTGTCAACAATGTAGATATATTCTGAAACTATAGTAATTTAAAATGTATTTCCATTTTAAAACTCATATTTGGATAAACGTATTTTTAGGCTAAATATAACTCTTCATAAGGGAAATTTTTTTTTTTGTCAACTCCAACTGAGAGTACATTTTTGTTTATGGTGGTTATTTTTTGTATTTATAAAATTTTTGATATCAAATTAATATGAATAGCCTTTGTAAAAACAGAAAATTTCCCTTATAACTTTAGACTTGATCATTGTCAAGATAGAAAACATTTCATCAGTTACTAAAAATAGCACAAAAAAATCTAAAACAGTTGCTCTTAGGTTTGACATTTCAAAACTGGCTAAATCTTTGGAATAACAAATTTCATTTTTTATGTTGCAATTAGTAAATCTTGTAAATTCATATTGAAAATGTTTCTAAACATTGAGTCTTTTTCCCCTAATTTTTACCATAAAGATATATATCAGATATTTGAATTGATTGTGATTAGAAGAGTAAGACACAATAAGAGAAACTGCTTTGCTTGCTTCAAATCAGAATTTTTTTTTTTTTTCTTTTTTTAAAGATCCAGTTATTAACTGAAGGCAAAATGCATGGCTTCTTGCGAATGTATTGGGCCAAGAAAATTCTTGAATGGACAGCAAATCCTGCTGAAGGTCTTCGTGTGGCCATCTTTTTAAATGATCGTTATTCATTAGATGGCATGGATTCTAATGGCTATGTTGGTAAGTTATTTGGGAAGATTTTATTTATTTGGCCAAAAAGTTGATCTTAAATAAAATAATATTAATGCTTTTTCTTTATTTCTAGTATTAATTTTATTGAACAACATATTCACTATTTTGTTCCATCATCTCAGAACTTTTATTTATCTTTCTCTGCAAAGATTTGCTCTATGTGCCTTTTGCAGTCTTCCAGGGGAATGGATTTTTATTTCTTTTCATTAAGAGAATTCTCTAAAGGCTAGAATAAATAGTAATCCAAAGGTGAAGTTAGTGGTTTTGCTTACCCCAACACTCTCTTATGTTCCTCATTGTTGTGAAGTATTCACTTTTCATCAGTTGTCAGAATTTGTTTTAAGAGCAAAACCATTACATACAGTCTCGTAGGAGTTTTAGCTTAGTTTATGTGAAAGCTACACATCAAAGCAAGATGGTTTAAAATTTCACAAGCAAAATTTGATCATTCACATTACCTTCTCTATAAACTACATTATTTGCATTTAAGTTGCATTCACAACTCTTGAAGTTAGATAAAAAAATATAATATTCTAAAATTGTTACTTATTTTTTTCCATCTTCTACATTAGAATCAATAAACAAAAATGGCATTTTTGACAATTATATATATATATATATTTTTTTTTTTTTTAACCTAGAATTAAAATCATGACCAGAAATCTCTTCTCAGCTCATTTAATTGAAAACCTTTAGTGAATATTTCTCCTCTTTTAAGGAGGGCATTCATTTTTCTCAAAGCCATGTTAGAAAATTAGTTGATCCCTATTTAAGTATGTATATAGCCTTATATTATTTTGCATAGCCTACTTCAAAAACCTGTTTTATAAAAATAAAATAATGAATTGTCTAGATTTTTAAGCCTGAGTTTCTAACACTTAAAATCCAATTTCACAGTTTATTTGAACTGATCATTGTTGCATAGATTTCATTACTTTATTAATATAATCGGTTTTTGTAACCTTTTATTTATAATCTTTTTTTTTTAAAGTTCATAAGGTTTCTGTTATAAGCACAAATATTTTTAATTGGTTTACTTATATACTGAAGCTTGGGTTAAGCTTGTTAAATCATAAATTTTTATAGTGTGATGGGGAAATATTTGAGAGAAGTTTCTGTAAAAATAAGGAATATCAGTTGTGTTTAATATTTTGGATTGTATCTTCAGGATTGCAGGATGTTCCAAAAGTTTTGATCAAGAAGCAAAATTTTATTAGTCAGTTTTATTGCAGCAAATACTCAAATTGATGGCCTTGAACTTCACAACAATTTGAAGACAATGACTAAAAGAACGTTGAATATCTTTTAATGTATCAATTGATATTATTAGATGTAGAGATGATTTCCTCTTTTAGTATAATTGTTCTGAACAAATTTCAATAGACTACTGATTTAAGATATTCCCAAAGAAAAAAAAAAGGTCAGGTGATGTTAAGTATGGAGATTTGCATTTGATCTACATGCTTGGAAAATTCTCGCATCAATAGCAAAATGAGGTTGGGTGCAATCTTGACAATAACCTCCCACCCTCCTGCCTCTTTCTTTTCAAGATGGGATGAAGTGGCTTAGATGAAATGAGGTTTCATATCTGTAGAAATCAACTTAGATCTGAAATATTGAATTATGAAGAAAAATGACTATGGATATAGACTTTTAGGACACCTCATTGTTGTTCAAATTATCTTAAATTTGCATTTGCTTATTGTAGCAATAAAATATTAATTTAAAAAAACTTAATCCAATTTTATTTTTTGATGAGCTTTTAGTTATTAGATTATTTCATTTTTAACTAAAAGAAATTCTTTCACAAACATATCCAAACTTAAAATGCTTATCTATTTGTCTCTTTGTAGGCTGCATGTGGTCGTGTTGTGGTATGCATGATCGTGCTTGGGGTGAACGCAATATCATTGGCAAAATCCGCATTATGACATTTGCAGGGTGTAAAAAGAAGTTTGACGTTGATGGTTTTATACAAAAATATTCCAAAAGAGAAAATTAAAGAAAATTGATTCATTTGAACTTTTTCCTCAAAGGACCAGATCTTTGTTTTATATTGTCTATTAAAAGAAAATGTATTTTTGTAATTTCTGTAATTTTCTGTTTAGAATAAAAGAAATATTAAAATATTTGCATATTCATTTTTGATTTGTGTAAATTCCAAATTTTGTAACATTTTTTTTTTTATTGAATGTTATAAATCATATTTTTATCTACTGCATTCATGTATTATAGAGGGCATAAACTTTAAGTTTGGATTTTTGTTTTATTTATTCTGAAATAGTTCCATCAAATCTGAACAATATACAAAAAAACAATTGTAGCTTTATTATTTTTTTAATTTTGTATTTCTAAAACATATATTAAAAAAATACCCATTTTGAATAAATAGTAGAACATATGAATTTGTTTAGTGTTTTGTTTTCTCCTTTGTTAATCTTTTCTAAATGATGCAAAACTAATGTTATTGCTTTGGCTGTAAGCCATATCAATGTGTTGCTTTAAGGCTACTGTTTGTAGTTGCGTTCTGAGCAGAGAGATATGTATTTGGAAAATGCAATACATAAATTTTAATATCTGCAAGTGCAAATATGAAATAATTGATTACAGTCCAATGGAAATACTTTGACTGGCCTTTCTGTGAAAGGCTTTCAGTTCTAGCTCATAACATTTTTTTAGTTTATATCTATAAACTAAAAAATGTTATGAGCTGGAACTTTTTATTGATATTTCATCGAGATTTCTTTTGAATTATTCTAAGCTTTGGTTATCTACTTAATAGGAAGTTATAAAATAATTTTGCAATTCACTGCACTCTGTTGTTTTCCGTCTTATCTCTTACTGACAGTTTACTGATTGTATCAGGTGTTGCCCTTGTAAGAACATTGACACAATCCTGGCCACATCAACTGCCATTCCTAGGATATGATATATTTATTCAAAGAAGTATAACTTGAGTTTTGTGTATATTGACTGAATCAAAACTGGATTGTTTACCTATTTTTATTATTTAATCAAACAAAAGGATGAGTTGGTAACAAATGTGATAACATCCTAGAAAAAATATGCTTTTTGATACAAACGAAAGATATGTAGGAATTTCAATTCAAGGATATTATTAGCATGCATTTGATTCAAACGCATGACAACTCAGATAAATGAACAGCTTAAATGCAAAACATTCGTACCATTGATTTTTTTTTTAATTCTTGATTAAAGGGAACTAACTCGTTAAAGCGTATAGTAGGCTGTTACGTCCCTTAGATATTTAGTCACGTGACTCTCTTTTTTTTTTTCTATCTCTATACGACGATGCTGTCCTTCTATCTTCGCCCGTCTTCTGTGTACTGCCACATGAGATAGCAGCCTGATCCGCGGATGACAAGTTCTTGGGCACAAGTGGCAGTGAAGCATGCCCGGTGCGGAATTCGCAGGTTGCAGATGACGCTGGCGTCACCTTCACTCGAGCACTCTTCCTCGAAGTGTGCCATTCTGGCGAAGCAGAGAGACTGCCAGCCAATCCGATCCGTTGTGAGGTTCTCCAATTGTGTTGGGTCAATATTGCAGGAGACAAGAACACATTTATGGTAGTTTCGAAATTGGCTTCAATTGTATTATTCAATTTTTGGGAGGCAACTGCCCGACTATATATCTAAAGGAAGTAAAAACCCACTGCTACCTGTGTGAAGTCAGTGTTACAGAGCTAATACTGGAATGGCAAAATAATTTTGAAGCTTCATTGTCTCTACCAAATTTTTTCACTTATTTTCTTCATACCACGTAATGACGTGCCCGATAAGTTGGTCGCGCCTCTCTTCCTGACCCGCGTGCTGGATCATCTGTATCACTATCACCTTGCCTCTCCGTACTGTCATCGTTATCCGATGAGTCATTTGCTTGTACATCCAGGATGTGCCGAGGGGTCCCATCTACAGCAGCATTATTCTATGACTGTACTCCAGTCACCATTCCCTGTCCCTATTGCATGGTGCAGCGAGCACCAGGCGGCTTTATCCATACCTCCTCTCCAACTTGAATTGAACCAGGTCGCCACATTGCTGCACTCATTTTCGGGGATGACCAGTGGATGTCTCCACTTGTACTGAAATATTGCATGCTCTGGCACAGAATCCTCCTTCTGGCCTACCCAAAGGGACATGTTATACCAGTAGACTGCCTCAATTGGTAATATTTGACCACCTCTCAACTATTGCCTTCACAGTCCTGTGGTGCCTCTCTACAATGCCGTTTCCACTAGGTCTGTATGCAGCCCTCTAATATGCTTGCACATTCCACCTATCCAGTACTGCCTTGACTGGCTCTGACTTGAATTCCGTGTCATTATCCATTAGGACCTCTTCCACTGGGCCTCTCTCTAGGCACAGCTCATTCAGTATAGATGCAACCACTGTCCCCATTTCTCCCTTTAATTCCCAGCATATGGCTATGCTGCCGGGCCCACCATTGACAGATATGACCCATTTTGGTAATGCGTGACTTCAATCGCTAGTCTTGCCCAATTGTTTGAGACATGAACTTCACCAGCCTCATGCATACTCTGCATTGGATCAATTGATTGGCATAGTTGACATGCTCGCACTACTCTATGCACAACTCCACTAGAGACAGTTGGGTCTACCTTCCTGGCCAAATACAGCATCCTCTCAATACCTATATGGTGCATCTTGTGCAATTTCTTTAAACCTCCAACTTCAATATTGTACATGGCATATTCTTTGGTTGCATCATGGGACATCTTCATCCAAGCTTTCCTCACTCCTGTGAGCATATCAGCCAATTGAGGATACAAGACTGGCTTTAACCTGTAGGACAAACTCTTTAATGACATCCTCCAGAATTCCCAGTCTATGCTTTATGAGCATCTCTGCTACTCCCTTAGTCTGTATTCTGCTCTCCTTCGTGATAACAGACTCAACCCATGCCAACACTGTTGCCAAGTTCATCTTCACCTCTATGTTTTTCATCTTCCACTGCAGTGCCTTTCGTTACATTTATGTGGTTGGCATCTGTTTTCTTCCTCAACCAAGCAGAGTCCACAGCTTTGACACCCCCTACTTCTGTCACTCACTTGGTCATCCCAACTTATCTCCTCTGCCTGTCTTTTTATATAGCTGCATGCAACCCTCGACCATCCAGCCACAGGGTAATGGCTCATCAACTTCCTACACTTCAAAAACAATACTTGTTTGCTCATCCATCACAGGTGCAATCTCATTACCCCTTCGGAACGCTAACTCTCCAGTTTCTTTATCCTTCTGCAACTTTAGCCTGAGTGCTGCTTCCCTGTCAAGTGACTCTGAAGGTTTTGATATTAATCTATATTTTTTGAGGTGGCATCTTACTTTTTCTGTGTGCATAACTGTTTCATCCACCAGGATGTCATCAATATAGGAATTTGTGGCCTGCCCTATTGTCTCCTTCTGCTTCAGTACAGTCTTAAGCACTGTCGCCATGATTTTTGGTGCAACATTCAACCTAAACCCCAATCTAATAAGGCAATAGGTGGCCCCCTTGTACCTTACAAGTTGGTACTGCCACAGCCTCTCTGCTACATGTAATTGCAGATATGCTGATTTCAGATCTACAATTGTAGCAGCACCCATTGTCTGTCCCCATTCTCACATGGTTTCTCCACATACATCAGTATCATCACTTCCTGTCTGGCATGATATGTATGTATTCAACTCCCTAAAGTCTAGTACTGGCCTAACTTTGGTTGGTTAACCATCATCAGTGGTAATATTCCACTGTGGACTTCTTCCTTCCAGAGTACCAGGATGCATTATTCAACCCATCTGCCTACCTCCTTTTCAAACTCCATTCTCTTCTTGCATGGAATCCTCTTATATGCTCACCCTGTTCTTTAATATGGGTGGTCCGCTTGTCCACTTTTTGCCATCAAATTCGACACAAAAATCCCTATTCTGAATTTTTAGTCCAGTTTGACCACCACCTTGCAGTTGCAGATCTGCTGCATTTGGCAACCCATCAAATTTTACTCGGTTTTGATTAATGGTGACTCCTCCCAGCTTATCAATTGTGTCCATTCAATGACGACATCAATGCCGTCAACAATGTGCTCCTTTATCTTTGTGCATCTTTATCTTGAACTGCATTTCTTCTACCAATAATGTCACAGTGCTAGAGCCCTTGCATGCAGCCTTTCTTCCATCGACTGCTTTGATAAGCGTTCCTCCATTCAAACTTCTCACCAACCAGAGAGTCACCAGAGTCATAGTGCATCCAGTATCTACTAGTGCTCTTGCTTTCCTTCCCTCTACTACAACCATTACAATTGGGAAGGTTTGGTGTCACACCACTGTTGATCCATCGGGGCAGCTACTGGTGCAGTAACTCCCCTGTTGCCTGTTTCCCTGGGAACAAAATCTGACAATGTGTCCCTTCTTTCCACATCTGTAGCACATCACAGCAGGCTTCAGTCGTTTCTTACAATCTTTTTCCATGAGGAAGCCCATGACGCCAAAACATTGTCTGCTAAACCTTCTTGTCTGTTCCATTCCTGGTACTTTAGCAACCAGGCTTTGTGCCACAGCTCCTGTTCCAAGGGATTCTCCTGCTCTGTTCATGGTTAGCACCCTAGTGGCAGTTATCAGCTCACTCATCTCTTTAGTTTCTGCCTGGGGCAGCTGCTGAAGTGCAATCGATATTGGATCTGGGAATCCGTGCACGAGTACCAGCTTTACCATCCTCTCCACACTCCTCCCCACAAATCCTGCTAATCCTGTCAATCGCCTTATGTTAGCATAAACATCAATGGATTTGCCAGTCCATATGGATTTTATCAATTTTCCATATACTACAAAAGGTCCCTCTGTAAAGGCCTTGAGTAGCACTGATTCAATCACCTCAGCATCTGTCATATCAGTCTCATTCATATCCACATAGAGAGCCAATGTATCCCTCTCGAGATACAGTGGAATCAGACTCGCCAAGTCAGTAATATGTTGCAACCTAGCAACCAATTTCACTTTTGTGAGCCATGCCACTACGTCTCCCAGTCCATCAAAAGGTCTAACCATGTCACTGGCCACATGCATTCTCTTTCTCTCTCCTTCCATGGTGAAATGCCAAAATAGCTTGTTGTCTCGCTGATATGCAGAAACGATAGAGAGAAAATAAACTCTTCCTTTCCTCTTTCTATTGTCCTTTCCTCTCCACTGTCCTTCACTTGTTGACACTGTTTGTAAAGGGAAAACAAAAATCTCCCCACCCATCATTCTTTTTGGCTTTTATACAACCACCACTCACCCATAAGGCATTGGCACTTCCCTATATAAGTGTTCTTTACACTTTCTTAGCTTTTCCACTTCTGTTGTTAAGTTTCCACTTTTTTGAGTTCTTTTTCCCTCTCATCTATTTACCGCATTAATATGAAAATCCTGAATATTTATATGCAATTCAAAGTTTTTTTTGCTTGATTAATAACGCTATGCACAGTTTTTTTTCTAATAGGGAGCTAATTGCCTCTTAGGATGATTAGTTTTGTTAGTCAAAGGATTTTGAAATTTAACCAAATATGAATGAGTAGATTCAAATATACTTAGGTGAATATTTGTGGACTTAATGCCATTCAAACCTGCAACTAAACATTAGTTTTTCCTCCATTTTAACAACAGCTGTAATCAAGGTGTCTGGGCAAAAACACCAAAATTTGTAGCATATCATTGCAGATGAGAAACAAGGTCATAAAATTTTGATCTATTTCAAAACTAGTTTGGAGAAAAGTTTTTATTGCTGAGAAGGAAAATGGTTAAGCTAAAGCCTGAATGAAAAATAATGATGTGGTACATCTTCCATTAATCCAAAATATTAAAATATTTAAGCTAAAAGATGTAGGTATAATTTTCCGGATATATTTGTATGTTAAACTTGCTATGTGAATATCATCTTATAGTGTCTATCCTTATTAAAAAAAAGCAAAAAAATAAACTGAAAAAATATTCACCAAAGAAACATATTAACACAATATGCCTGAATAAATTAGTATTTTATGATTTTTAAATGTTATGCTCTCCTTAATATTCATCAATGTTTGGCCTATTTTGATATTTTTAAAACTTTTCCATTGCTTTGAGAAAGTTTTATATTGCTTGCAGAAGTTTTATATTATTTTCTGTATATTTTCTTTGCAGGAGTATTGTTTCCCATTCACATATGCTAGGCTCTTTTAATGATGCGCCCCAAGCATTCTATTACATTAATATCTGGAGAAAATGGAGCCTATTCCATTAATTTGGTGTCTTTGAAACATTTTTAGTTAAATGGGCAATAGTCAACTTTGCAGAATTTGAAAGTACAATGACTTGCATGAATATATTCTTAATTTAAAGTTTCCTGTTTTTGATGTGTGCCTCTCAAATGTCTTATCCAAAAACTTAAAATAATTCACTGTATTTATCTTGATTCCATCAACTTTGAAGAGACCTATAATTTTGATACTTACAATACTTGCCACAAGCATTATTCCATAACCCACTCTGTAGTTTTGTAACTTCTGTTAATTGACTATTTTCATGAAGAACCAAATCTCTAGTCTAGCCATCGGGTTCATTCAATAAATTTACCTTATATATTGAGCAGAAAATTTCAAATACATTGATATAAAATTATAAAAGCAATAAAGTATTCAATACCCTTGTTGGGTTACAAATGGTGATTCTCTCTCTTTTGTTGAGATAGTCACATGAGTCATGTGACAGCCGGTGAATAATGTCAGGAGATAGATTGATGAAGGGCAGCTGTGATATAGAGCCCAGATAAGAAGAACACTCTGAGACCACAGCGGTAGGTCTTACAGGTAAAACCACATGACCTAACCAGGTTTCCCTTCAGGAAATATTACAAGTAAGGTTCCCCTTTCTGACACACTGTTGTTGCATATGTTATAATTTCTCTGTGTGGGACACATGTATATGTGTATATATCTAATTTTGTGTACAACGTAGCATTATAAAACTCTGAGAACTAAGCACGTTTGTTATTCTTTTTCCATTTAGCTATTCCGTTATGTCTGTGAAATGTGCTCCTGAACTGGCACCAGTCCTCTCCAAACTATATAAATATTGCCTCACTGATTCTTGCTTTCCAATCTGTTGGAAGTCCTCATCTGTTGTCCCTGTCTTTAAGAAATCCAGTGACTCTCCTGACCCATCTAACTACTGAATCTTAATCAATACTGAAGTGTTTAAGCACCTTACATCTCATGATCTGCTCTCAGACAAGCATTTTGTCCAGTTCACCACTGATGTGCTCATGACCATAACTGAATTTATATACCAAGCACTTGACAATGATGAGGCTGTAGCTTTAGATATTTCAAAGGCATTTGATAGGGTTTGGCATGCTGGCCTTCTTCGTAAGCTTCAGGGATACTGCATTACAGGATGATTATTTGACTTAAATCACTACTGTCAAACCGTGAAATGAAGGTCATCTCCTCCAGTTCCTTTCACACTGGTGTTCCCCAAGGCTCTATCCTGGGTCCTACAGTGTTTCTGATCTTCATCAATGATCTTCCTGATGTCATCAACTCCCAAGTTGACATCTACACCGATGACACTACTATTTACTCCTGCCTTAATAGTAGATCTGGCATCATTGACAAAACTAACCTGGCCGTAGGCCTCAAGAAAGACTTCCAATCTGTGGTTAACTGGAGCAGGAAATGGCTTGTAAACTTTAATGCCTCTAAAATGAAACTGCTCTCAGTTACCCACCAAAGAGAACTCTCCCTGCCTCCCATCAGGATGGCTGATGCCCAACTCCATGAGAGCACTTCTCTGCACCTGCTTGGTCTCATACTGACTACTGACCTGAAGTGGAACAACTACATTGATTCTATAGCTTCATCTACCACAAGGAAAGTTGGTTCTCTGTGTTGCGCTAGAAGGCTATTCTCGTCAGAATCCATCCTTCAAATCTACAAATCAACCATTTGTCCTTGCATGGAATACTGCTGCCATATATGGTCTGGTGTTCTGCTGTTCATCTTGAGGTCCTAGTCAAAATCCAGAGATGGATAAGCAACATGGTCCTGATCTTGCATCTTGTCTGCAGTCGCTATCTCACTGACATGCTGTGGCTTCTGTCTGCCTTTTCTACAAGTACTTTTGTGGCAACTGCTCTGATGAGGTATTTTCACTGGTTCCCAAATTGCATGAATTTAAGTATGCTACTAGGTTGGCATCTTGGTCCCACCCTTTCACTGTCAAAATGACTAAATGTCGCCATCTCTTCTACTCCAACAGCTTCCTATCTCACACCTCACATCAGTGGAACTCCCTTCCTATCACTTGCTTCTCTGGTATATTTTCAAATATTCAAATGTAATGTCAATAGAAATCTTCTGATGCCTTGATTTTGATCCCTGTCCTTTTTTAATCCTTTTCCTACATACTCTTTATTCTTATTCACAATCTCTGTAATCCCTTGTGTAATCCTGCTTTGCTTAGGGTGAAGTGCTTAAAAAATATTGTTGTTATATAATGGATATAAAAATGCCCATAATGGGAGAAATATAAATGGGAGAATAAATCTTTCTTTCCTAGCTCCTATTACACCGTACATAAAGCTGAAATAGAGCCCAATATTTTGTGGGATGACCTTTGTTTGCATTGATAGCCTCCAGTCAGTTTGTATAAGTAGCCATTAGCTTCAGATACTCTTCTGCCTGTATTTTGGACAACTGTCTGTCGCAGGTCTTTTTAAGTTCAATCAAATTACTATGCTGATGGGCATAGACACAAATTTTCAATTGGATTTTGGTTAACAGACTGACTGGACCATTTCAGTAAAATTGATTTTCTTATTTTCCAACCACTATTTGGTTGCATTGGAAGTTGATCATTGTCTGTTGAAACAACCAGTAGTTGTTAAAGTCTTTTGAAAAACATTTAAAGTCTTGACTGGCATAAGTATCTTCTTGTTTGATATATTCTAGTCCATGTCTCCATTTATTCTTCCTTTAATTATGTGAAGTAATCCTATACTATGAGATGAAAAACAGCCCAATAACATTACATTGCTGCTTCAATTGTTCACAATTGGGATGTTCTCCTATGGCTTTAATTCTTCATTTTTTCTTCCTCCTAACTTGATAACTTGTGAATTGAGGCCAAATAATTCTATCTTAGTCTCGTTAGTCCAGTAACAGAATAACAGAATAATTACAGAAATGTTCATAAGCAATCTTTGAATGTGCTTTGACACATGGTTTTCTTGCTCTACAGGAGTATGCTGCTAATAGCTTGAGATATAATTTGTTCTGATGTTTACCAATGGCTGTGTAACCTAGACCTTTAAAATAAATAATACTAACTACACTATCTCTGTGATTGCTATTGTGACAATGGTTAGCAGTCAACTGTTACATCATACCATCATCCCAAGAATGTAGTTAACTACTAACAGAGTATTCTAGAATAACTTACAGATGTTTAGAACCAGCCACCTAGAAATTGGCATTCTCCAGCAATACTAGTTTACTCCTTTTATGAATGAATGTTACTTTTTTGCTTTATCATTTTTAAATCTGACTTTTATAATTTTATATAAGTGCATTTGTTGAAACTTTTATTTATATTTACAAATGTAATGATATGTATGTGTTGTAATTTTTTAATAAATATTTACTATATGTGTAAGTAAATAATATCAGAAATTGTTTTTGTGGTTTGTAGTGAATACTTATTTTCAATCTACATTCATCACTAAAATTACTGTTGAGAAATGAATTTTACCATATTTCTTTGTGCAGATTATGCATTTCTCTTCTTCATGAATTCTAATAGTTTCTTTACTTTCATATCTAGTCAGTGTTCTTAATATTTTGCACATTTCTTCTCTGTTTATATTTGCAACATAAGTTTATCTAATATTTTCCTGATAGTCAATCCAATTTTCTTATTACATTTTAATTTTTGTCATATCTCTTTTTGTGACATGATTAACATAATTTTTGTCTTGTTTTTATCTTGCCAGTGTTTTGAATTTTTAAAAATTGTTCTATGATCTCTTTTTCATGGAAGACTTTTATGAACTTTTTCACATTTTCCTACATTGTATTCCCATCACTCAATAACTTTGCAATACCTTGTTTATCTTACAATTCATGGCCATCTTTATATGTCTGAAATCAAAAAGTAAATAGTAATAACTGTATATATTTATTTAAAATATGATAAACAACCATTGAGTTGCATAATAAAATCTCATGTCACCAAATAAGTCATTATAAATACTTTTGATAAAAACAACTATTATAAGCTGAAATTTATATGGTATATTTATTATATAAATAAAAGTATATCCTGAAGATTCTATCAATATTGACTTCTTAATATCAATTTTATTGTAAAGACATTGGTTTGCATTACATAATATGACATTATATAGAATAATGATTATTATTAATTATTTCAGATGCTAGATTGCTGAAGCTCATTATTAAAAAAAATCAAACTTGGATAATGAACTTTTCTTTGTTGATTTATGTAGAACTTGTAAAATCTGCAACAAATAAATATGAAAATTGCTTAAAATTTATGTTTCATTATAATTTGGACATTGAACTATCAGTTTGTCTTAAAACTTTTATAATTTGAAACTTTGGCACTTTGTAATCAGAAATTTTAGACTGTCTTATATAAATCTTTTGAACTTTTGAAACAGTTGAAATTTCAAAACCGTTGCTCAAACTTAACAAATTATGGATATGTGCATATACATAGTGGAGGATTGGGAATTTGTCCTGAAAATAACCAGCTTTTGCTCTAAAATGTACAATTCATTTGCCTTGTGTGTTGAGGATTAGACTGTCATCGCTCAGTCCCCTTGTCATATATGGATATGTGTGTTCTGTACTTTTATCAGTATTTAAATTTGAGATTTATATTTCCATTTGAAGCACAAGAATAAATAACAGGGGGTTTGTTTCCTGATGCAAAAGTAATTTTCCTTTCTTTTTTCAATTTTACATCATGTGTAAGTTGCTATAAAATAAATCCTATTGACATTCAATGACAAGAAGTGGAATTTCAATGCCTAATAACTAACCATACACACCTCACATGTCTTATACATACCTGTCCAAAATGACATCTATTCATAAAACTTTTGTGGATACACAGGCACTATTCAAATGTTAATTTCAATGGATAATCTTGAATTCTATTTCATTCTGGAAAGTATCAAGTTGTTAATTGATCTTTCATAGCATATCCTCATCTCTAACAGTCATCTCCATAGTGAAAATTATGATAGACCAAGATGAGATTTCATAAGTGTAACTGCATCCATTGGAATTGGAAAGAATTTATCTTTACACACATCTTTTTAATATCAGAATTTTTCTATGCAGAAAAAAATAAAATTTGTTGGTTCATTATGTATTCAGTGTGAAATTGAACAGAACGATTTTGTTTATTTACAATAAATTTATGTGAAAAGAAATGAAGTGTTTAAAGCTTGCTCAAAATATTCTTTTGGGCGCTTAATACAAATTAAGAAAGGTAAAGAGAAATGTTCATGTCAAGTGCAGACTTACATGAGCTGATAAAATTAAAAATGTCCTTAGTAGAAGGATACGGCAAAAGTTCACACATTGTTGTTAATGTTTTAATTTGTCAGGTGTCAATAGTCAGTTTAATCATAATAGAATGAGGAATGCAGAATTATGATAGCAGCAATGTAGCTTTGAGAAAAACTTGCTCTGTTTGAGGGTAGTTTTAAAAAATTGTCAGTTTTTAGTTCTGATAAAGTTCTTGCTCTCAGCTGAAAATGTTAATTTATATGCTTGGCTCCATCTGTCCTGACTATTCATTCTTACGAGGCGTGAATGAATGGTAATTTTAACTGGCTGACAAACTTCCATATATTTAAGTTGGCCACTTCACAAAGGTAATTTTTCACATTATCATGGGTTTCTTCTGATTGGTGGAAAATAATCTCAAGAATAACTTTTCTTCTAAGTCTTTTTTTGCTAGAATATTCAATTTTTATTACCCTGTGCCAGACACAACATTGTGATAAACAGGCTTAGATTCAAGGCTTATAAAAATAGAATAAGAATTGCATCTGAACACCTCATTGGTTAATAATGTTTTTGTTTGTAAGCAGTAGTAGGTTGTGGAATCATCCACATTATCCTTCACCTCTACTAGCAGAACAATCCATTTTTACACCCACACACACCTGTTATCCAATCAGAACACTAATTTCAACAACTCAGTTTCTCATTGGTTAACAGCCTTGAATCACGTGAAAAATCACTTTGGTGCTCAAATTTCTTGAGCCTATTTTTCTGCCTAAAAACATATAAACAGAAGAAACTCAACCTGCTTAGTTAGTCAGACTCCAGCATCCAGACAGACGCCAAAACAAATCCACGCAATTCAAAACCTTGATTTTCCTGCGCAAATCAAACTCTGACTCAACAACCATTTGGCACAATCTTTCTCTCTGTGTCAAACAAAAACTTTACAAACTTCAATTATTATACTTAAAAAGTGACATCTTCCCTCACTACGAAATAAGTATTAATAACTCAAAACATTTCATACAAACAACAATTAAGGGTACGCAACTTCTATTGACTAAAAAACAATTGTACGTAAACACCTACATAAAACAACAACTGTTTAATTCTTTGAACAAATCTTATTAACACTATCAAAAGGTTTCAAACGTACTAAAAATCAGCACCAAATTTAATACATCAGCACAAAACATTTAACAAGTTTTTAACACATTTGTACATATTGAAATTGTATATAAACCATTATTGTTTTGCATTCAGTTCGCCTTTGTTTTTTAAACTTTGTTTTTGCATGACCTGTTCAAAATTAATGAATATTGTTGAGGATCGAATTCTATTGAACACGCCTTCACAAAATAATTTCCTTCTGATTTAACAATTACATTCACCAATCCCCAACAAAGTGGCAGAGGGTTTCATTTTTTTCACATTGATATTTATAACAAATCCAGTGCCAGTCAGAATTTGTCAAATTTCAAAAGGAATTTTATATCGCCATTTAGTTTATTTCAAATGTTACTGAATCTATTTATCCATAGATTCTTATGTGTCTTGTACTTTATTTGATATAGACATCTATTCTTTATAATTAAAACTGTTATTAAAATGACTAATGAGATTTAAGTTTTGTTTTTCACAGTGTTGTTGGAAAAAGCACAAAGGTTTGAGAAAGCATAGATTCGGTAACATTTTCCAATAGCTTCATATAATTCTTAGTTTTGATGAATTCTGAGTGAAACTGTGTTTTTAGAGAAGTCAAAATTGTGTGGGTGTGCACGCGCGCGGACGACTTCTTCAGCCACTGAGAGTATTGATCAGTGGATTCTTCTCGACTGAGAAAGTCGTTTACTTCCAATTCCAGTGTTCGCCACCTGGATGCAATCACTTTCTTATATGACCCAATCTTGGCCCGTAATAGCTTCCCCTGCGGTGATAGCTGTTAGAGGGGACGGATAAGCTAGTGACACCTGCTGGGCGCCTTGTAATGTTTCGCATATACCAGTAAAAGCGAAAAAGTAACGTTCTTCTTTTTGTGCAGCTAGCTGCTATATGCGTCAAATGAAATACTTGGTTTTATGGCTATGGAAATAACTTTATTGCATATGACAAAGCAAAAAGTCCGGAACAGGTGGCGATGGTTTCTCTATTTATGACGGCCTTCACAGACAAAAGTTGACAAATATTTTTGTTTCTTGATGTTGATTGGCCAAAAATAAAACAGTGACAAAAACAACATAAAGATGAGCCTTAAGTTTTCAACTTGAAATCATTTGGCTGCTACTAAATTTAATTATTCCTAATGAGTTTGTTGTGTACATTCCTAATTGTTGTGTACATTCCAAATGAGTTTGTTGTGATGAAACTGATTTCCATTCAGTTCTCGACAACTACAACACGTTGTCGAGAACTGAATGGAAATCAGTTTCGTCGAGTTCAATTCAATAAAAAGAATGGTGAACAAAAAAAAACAAAACAAAAAAAACAGCTCACGCCAGAAATACCGTCCACTATCAAAATTCTCACATTATCTGACTTTCTACTACTGAATTAAGCAAAGTTTGGTAAACCTGTAAATATTAGATACCGCCGCTGACTTTCTAAAGAAACCCCAAAAACATAGATATTTTATTTTTAAATGACTTCTTTGAACTTAAATTTCGGTTTATTTGAAAGATAATTGTCTCTAAAGCTAATTTGAATTAAAAGAAAAATGAATGTCCGTATAAAAATGAACTTTTAGGAATTTCTAAAAAAAGCATTAGTTTAGTACTTTTTTTCGTCACTCATCGACTCATTTGTAAACAACAAATTTAAATCTCTCTTTTTAAAATTCAATAGAGATGTGTTTCGAAGTTTAGGAAATAAACGCTATTTCAACACAATTACATACTCAGATACATATAATATTAAAACACGCCCAAACTTTATTTTCTACTCCATAACAGACAATATTTACAAAACACGACAAAAAGATATCGGAAGCGTTATTTATTAGAGAACTACGACTACAATATATTAACAGGTTCATATTCTAGCCTCTTTTCTAATCCCCATCCCAACTTTTTCCCCCTGCTTTCAAATCCGGCTTCCAAAGCATTGTTCCTTATCAGAGATAAGAATATATTTTCTGACGAACGAGAGTTGGACATATAAAAAGGAATTTGACCACCATTACCTTGACCATAGTGCGATAAAGTCTGGGGGTCACGCTCACAACTTGTCGGACACTTGCTTCCAAACAGCAGCTCCGAAACCCTGATTCTTATCAGAGATAAGAATATATTTTCTAACAAATGAAATGGCCAGGAAATTTGTATAGCAATTTTGGAGGGAAAAGTCTCCGATATTTTCTGGGCCTCCTAATCTCCAGGAATACGGATAATTTACGCCTGTTTGACAGTGAGTATTCGACCACCGTCTGTGATAACATCAGGTCGGCGGCAGAAAAGCAGTCATCTTCAAGAAAGTACTACCTACTATGGGCTGTCGAGAATGAACGTCGCCTCACTACTAAAACCAATTGAAATCTGCCTCCTTGCATCTAGAAGATATCTGTCGCCGGCCTACAAACTCACTCAACTACGAAATCCGTATCTTCCGACAGTTTCCTCCTATACAAGAACTCTCAACAAATCTTTGAGTGTTTTAAACCTTCAACAATCTACTACTCGCTTAAAGAACATTTTAGGCACCCACAGAAATATTTTGAGCATGCCTTTTTTTGATAAACATTTTTCTTTCTTAATGGAATTTTCTTCTCCCTTTCTTTCTCTCGTAATTTTGTATATCCCTATACCCTTTTTTGTGCATGTAAATAAACATTTTCTTCTTTTATTGTTACGCACCGAGCAGGAGTTTGAGTCCGCCTGATTGAGCCGCCTAAAACAGAGAATTGTCCGTTTTAATCTTTCAAGCCGTTGTTGCTTTTTTTCAATTTTGTCTCATTTTTAAACTCATCCCTTTCATGTGGGAAAGCCGGGACAGATTTCCCATATTTTGCTCAAAATCTGTGTGCTAAGAACAACATATTTGTTTTCTTTTGGAAGACTAGTGCTCGGTGTGTGCGTTAAGTGGAGGAATTTGTTTGTGATATACTTTGTTACTTTTCTTTAAGTTAACAGTTATTTTGGTGGTTCTCTTTTCCTTTCTGGGTATTTTTTGCAGAGTTTTGTGAATTTTGTTTGGTGATAACAACGATTTGTATTTCTGTAGTAATTTTTCGTAGCCCTTTGCTTTGGGTATCAAAGCTCTTAAACCAATTGTAGAGTGCCTTGATGTTAATCCGCGGCGCTGTACATTCGTACGTGCGTCAGTAAGCGACGTGAAGATACGTTAACGGATAGGTCAAAATGGGCTAAAAATCTGCGCCTAAGATTGGCATTTCAACATCGGCGATTGTGAAGGTCCAGACAAATTCCCTTCGTTGTCGGATGTTGAGTGACATGACTCGCTCGCCATAGCTGCTAATTGATGTGCCGTTAGCGGCCTGTAATTTTAATAAAGCTTCCTTGGATGATATTGTTGATTTGTCGCAATTTTTGAACGGTGTCGACCAAAAAATTAGGGGTTACTATTTCGGTCACAAATGTAGAACAAACGGTTTTTATTGTCACCACTGGCAGCCAACGCCTTCAATGGTTGCCAGGCAGGTCGTTTCCCTGTAAGTCTGTTGGGAATGTGTTTCGGAAAACACATGGCGGCTGGCACTTCCTAGCGCGCGCCAAACACCTTGTGGTACCAGCAATTACCATGTTGACGGTGACGGAGGCGACGCGGCGCTGAACGCGGTCTACGATTATGGTGCCGGGCAATTGAATTGCTCCAACTTCTTCTAGGCTTGTTTTGAATTTCATCAAGCCGTAGAGAGAGTTTCTGTAGCTCTGATGTCAGAAGTTGTAATCTTTGATTGAAATCCGGAGTGAGGTCGTCTGACGGGCTTAAGGAGGAGACTTGCCTAGTTGGTGCGATGTCAGATATTTTGTCGGCAATCACTGCTAACTTCTGGATGTCAACGTCATCTGTGAGCGCGGCTAATATTCGTACAACTTCAGGTTGTAGTTTATCCAGCCACATCTGTTTCAGGACAGTGTCAGACATGGCATTGTTGCCGAGTAAAGATTGCATTCGGCGTAAGAGTTGAGATGGTTTGCTAGTAATCAGGTTAAATTAGTCAGAAGATCCTTTATTCCACGTTCTTCTGAACAACCGATGCCCACAACTGGCGTCCGTGCGGGGATTACAGGCTACTAAACGCCCAAACCACCCCGGATAAATATCCAATCCCCCACATCAAAGATTTTTCCCTATCGCTAGAAGGCGCCACGATCTTCACCAAGTTGGATCTGCGGAAAGCACTTTACCAAATTCCGATTGAGCAATCCGACATCCAAAAGACAGCAATAACAACTCCCTTTGGCTTATATGAATTTACCACAATGCCATTCGGTTTGCGCAACGCAGCTCAGTCATTTCAAAGACTCATTGATGAAGTCCTTCGCGGACTATCCTACACTTACGCCTATATCGATGACGTATTAATAGCCAGCAAAACACATGAAGAACATTACGACCATCTTCAAACAGATTTTCAACGCTTACAAAATTACGGCTTAAAATTAAACATTGAGAAATGCATATTTGCTGTCCCTAGCCTGACTTTTCTTGGTCACATAATCGACAAACACGGGTTAACTCCCTTGGGCCAAAAAGTAAAAGCGATGACTGATTTTTCAACACCTTCCATCCTACGTCAACTTAGAAGATTCCTGGAAATGATTAATTACTACCGTCAATTTATCAACAATTGTGCTACCATACTACTACCTCTAACGAATCTCTTATCTAAGCATAAAAAAGAACCCAAAAATTACTTTGTCTGTAGATGAGATGGATTCTTTCAATGCCGCTAAGCAAGCATTACAGAATTGTGTTTAGTTGTCTTACATAACATCCTCGGATGAAGCAAAACTGACTCTCACCACTGACGCATCGTCTAACACAATCGACGCAGTCCGACACCAAGTTATTAACGGAATTGAGAAACCGCTGTCATTCTTTTCTCTTAAACTGAACTCGGCACAGATGAAGTATAGTACCTTCTCACGTGAGCTGTTGGCAGTGTACCTAGCCATCAGGTATTATCGTCATATACTAGAAGGACGTGACTTCACAATATTTACCGACCACAAACCATTGACGTATGCTCTACACGCAAAATCCGAGAAGTATAATCCTCATGACATTCGCTATATGGACTATATAGGACAATTTGCTTTTGATAACCGCTACGTCAAAGGCACCAGCAACACAGTGGCCGATGCGTTATCTCGTACAACCCTCAATACCATTCAACCTGCTACACTCAATTTTGGCTCTTTAGCAGACGAACAGCTAAATGATGAAACATTCTCAACCGTCCGATCTGACACTTCCTTACAGATCGAGAGAAGACCACTTCCGTTTACGGATAAATCTGTATACTGTGACGTCAGCACGGGCAATCCACGCCTTTACATACCGCCAGCAATGCGACGTCCAATATTCGATCACTTTCATTCCCAAGCTCACCCCGGTGCAAAGGCAACGTTCCGAACCATATCGGACAGATTCGTCTGGCCCGGTATGGCAACTGATATTAAACAGTGGTCCCGCACGTGCCTACGTTACGATGCAACCAAGATAGGCAGACACACCAAAGCGCCTGCATCAACTTATCCCAATCCTGATGGACGATTCACCCACCTACATACGGATTTGGTCGGTTCACTGGAGCGTGTAGACGGCTACGAATACATACTCACCATTATAGATCGCTTCACGCGCTGGCCAGTAGCCATACCTCTTCCATCAATAAGAGCTAACGCAATCATTACTAACTGGGTTACCATATTTGGATGCCCTTCAGTAATTACCACGGATAATGGTCCGCAGTTCCAATCCACACTGTTCAGCGAATTCATGAATTTATTAGGAATTAAGCATATCTCTACCATGGCGTACCACCCTTGTGCTAACGGACTGGTGGAAAGATTCCACAGACATCTCAAATATGCGCTCACAGCATCTACAAACGGCCGCATATGGGTAGACAAGCTGCCTATCGTTATGCTCGCTTTGCGTAACACTATCACACAAGATCTACAATGCACCAGTGCAGAATTAGTCTTCGGAACACCCTTAACTTTGCCCGGACAAATTTTCAACAATACCACCAATGATCTCCCTTCCAGTAATTTCGTCAGTGACCTCAAGCAAAAAATGACAGACGTCATCTACACACCAACACGGGCATATCAAAAACCTTATTACGTTCCTACAGACCTGCATCAGGCAGAGTATACGGTCCGTCAGCCTCTCACACCTAGTTATGCAGGACCATACCCTGTCATTTCTCGCACGTCAAAGTATTTCGTCATAGACCTTGCGGGGAAACATAACACGGTCAGTATCGACCATTTGAAGCCTGCATATATACAGCATGATGACCACTCCTCATACGACACATCCAGAACCTTCCAGCACACAACCATTTCCAGCAGCTGACTCGGAAGCAAATTTATCTACCCGTACCAGGTCTGGTAGGCACGTTCATTGGCCTACTAAATTCAAGACATATTTCACATCTTAATACCCATAATGCTAAGACTATTAAATTGGTGGGGTATTGATGGAATAGTCCATACCTACCTTTCACCCCTCCGGTATAATGCACTTTACACCAATAATCACCTATTAACCAATCAGCATCTTAGTTTCAGCAAATTAGACTTTTCATTGGCTCAGACCTCTAAAACTGTAGCAAGTTTAAGCGAAAATATCTTTCCGCGCCTAACGTTTTGAGTCGATTTTTTAGACCCAAAACTCAATAAATAGAAGCGTCCGAATCGATTCGAACCAGTCAGAAATTCATCCTCGAAAGTTGTTAACCTTTTCTGACTGCGTTTTTTGCCACCCGATTTTTTGGAAATTACCCGTATTGTGTTTGAACTTTATTTCTGTTAAGTTGGACTTTATTACTGTCTTTTGTTTTTTACGACTGTTTTGAAAAATTTGATTTTTTCTTTTCCTTTTTTTCCTCCACATTTTTTAATTTTACCCCCTTTATTTTTGCTCCTTTTTCTTTTTATTCCAGTGTTTTCTTAATTTTCTTTTTCCTTAATTTCTCTTTTAATTATATCTTCGTTTTTCTTTTGTTTGTAACCCCTGTCCGTTTTTCGCTTTAATTTTTGACTAACCGTTAATTCTGCATTTCTTTCCTTTTAATATCCTTTAAGTTTTTCGTGTTTTGTTTTTCGTTTCCATTTTTTGTATTGTCTATTTATTCCGTAATAACCCCTGTTCTGTCTATTTGTCTATTTATTTTGTTCTAACCTTTGTATTGTCTATTTTCTTTTGTTTATTTGTTTTGGCGTCAGCCATTTTGCTTTTGTAACTAGCTCCGTCTGTTTTTGTAAGTTTCGTATTTCTTTGTTGCTTACTTGTCTAGCGTTTTCGTTTTTTCTTTTCGTGTTTTCTTTTTTTAAATTTATTGTTTCGCCGTTAGGCAAACATTGTTCTTTAATTTTGTACGTGTTAAATTTTTTTTTTTACCGTTAGGTGAACCTTGTTTTATTTTTTCTCGTTTGTCATGTGATTTTTGTATTTATCTGTTCTTTTTTTTTTTGTAATTAATTCTTTTTGCTTGCTGTCTCGCTTTCGTGCGAGTTTTGTGTTTTTTGATTAACTGCTTTATTTTTGTTGTCATTGTAAACTTTCGCTACTAGGCGAACTTTATTTAGCATTTTTCCCCCGCCTATAGGCGGTCTTTGTTTCTTACCACCCCTCCCCTTCCCTTCCCTTCACGTTGTATAAATTTTATAAAAAATTTTAAAAAATTAAAAAATTAAAGTAACATCGTTCCTTATTAAAAAGAAAAAGGCTATCAAGGCTGATCTCAAAAAATCAATTAAGAAACATTTATTTTCTGTGAAGAAAAAAACACCTGATAAAGATGATCCGGCGGAGTACCCAGTCTTAGCAGATACAGCTGTGAATGAAGACTTGGGTAAAAAAAGTATGGAAGCCAAAAATGGCCAAAGTCCAAAAAGTATGGAGGCCAATAATGGCCATAATGAGAAAAATATGGAGGCTAATAGAAGCCCAAACAAAAACATGAGCAAAGATAATTCAGAGGCCGGGGAATCGCCCTCTTGTTAGAAGTCACCTCCAAACTGTATTATCAATTTAGCGGAGTTCTTGGAGCGAGCTAAGAGTTACGCTCACCTTGTCGTAGAAGGTGGACTCGTAGAAGACCCCATTGAATTGAGAAAAATTGACAAAAGAATAGTGTCAGTTTTCGTCGTCGACAAGCGTACGCGCAAAATTTGTCGCTCGACGAAAAACACAGTCCTTGGGCTTCAAGCTCCTCAGAATAGTTAAGGGAGCCGGATTTTTCATGTGGGCCGTATTGTTACCCACGCCGGAAGACTGCGTTGCGGCATCGACCCGTGACTTAATAACAAAAGATTTTATCTTGCGCACGGAGTATGACGGCCGAAGAAGGCCTTGTAGAAGTATACGAGGTCACTCCTCAGGTTATCTGGGAACACCTCGCTGCGTCTTTGTCCCAGTGTCACGGCAATATCAACCACGATCAACCTGCCCTCCGCATCGACATGAACAAGGTCCACCCTTCCACCCAGGGAACGTTTAACTAACAAGGAAACACCTCTGGCCAGCTGGAATAGACAACAAAGTCGCTAGACAGCATCAACGTCGCAAACAAAGTGCGTTTTCTGAATCGCAGCTACATCTACGCCAAAGAACAAGAGACCACGAAGAAGACGGACAGCCTTACTCCGATCCCTCAGGTCCCTTACATTCAAATTGGCTAGCTTGATAGACATAATTTAAGCCTAAGTCCCTTCAACACAGACTGGTCGGAAATCTATGGGTTCAAGACCCCGACGGATTGTCCAAGGCTTCCTGTTCCAATATCGGTCGTAATTCGACCATCCTTGACAATACCGCCAACGTCCGTCGGGAAGGTTAGTTTAAGCGCCATATATAAAGAGGGGTGGAGACGAACAGTGTCCCTCCCAGCACACAATTGCGATAATTTTTTCAAGTCCGGTGCCCTCATTTGGGCCATCCTAATGTTGGGAAAGGCTTCTTTGGCGATTGCCAGATAGTCCCAGACTCTTAAATTGCCCCCCGTGTTGCGGATGAGCGTAATCACTCCGAGGCTTGTGGGAAATTTCTAGGATCCTCTGTCGACTTCCCATCGACAGTGGTACACCTAACAGGTTTTTTTTGTGCAGACAGGTTACTTTCAATGGCCTGCCTGTCAATACAACAAATCCTCTCTCCACTGGGGAATGGCTTTTTCTTTTTTTTGGGATGGGTTGGGGGATGGGTTGGGGGCGGGAGAAGGAGAAGTCGCAACCTTAAACGAGGAAGCGGAAAGGCTCCTTGTCTTAACTTTGTCCTCTGGGTCATTGGTTTTTGCTGGCGAAGTAGGGGTCGATTTGTTCTGACCTTTGTCACATGATTTCTCCGCTCTACTTCGGCTTGACATTTTTCGTTTTTGGTAATCTCCTCTTCCTCCTCTTCCCCCTCTCCCTCATCCCCCACCCTTATCAATGAGGAGGACCATGTCGCTATCCAGGTGCGACAACTCTGTCTGCTGTTGCTGCTTCTGATGATGATGATGATCTTTGTGGAGTTGAGTCAATTGCCGCTGCTGTTGATCATGTTGAGACAACTTTGGCTGGTCTTTGTGCTTTTGTGATTTTGTTGCTGTTCCTGCTGCTGGTTCTGCTTGGACCGCTTATGCTGCTGTGTTTGGCTTCTGCTTTCTTGCTGCTGCTGAGCTTTACCTTCCTCCAACTGTTTCTGTGTTCTTTCTTTTTCTCCGGAATATACCTCCTAATAAATGAAGGTATTAAACATGAGAAAACCTGTCCTTATTCCCCGCACCAGAACGGAATCGCTGAACGTAGTTGGCGAACACTTTTCGAAATGACTAGATGTTTGCTAATAGAATCTAAGTTACCCAAAAATCTGTGGGTCTCTGCATTAAATACAGCCGTATATATAAGAAACCGTTGCTATAATAGTAACATTAAAAAGACTCCTTACGTGGCTTATACGAACTACAAACCCAACGTAAGTGGTATGCATATTTTTGGTACAATTTGCTACACATATGTCAACCACAGGGAAAAACTAGATCCATAAAGTGAAAGGTATATTCATTGGCTATGACAAAACAAGTCCGGCCTATATGATTTATTTCCCACAAAGTAAAATAATAAGGAAGATGAGATGCGTCAGATTTACAGATTCCTTTGAGCAAGTGGAGGATCCCGAAGAAAAGAACATTAACTGCGAGGAACTGGTCCAACACGAACTAGTATAGCCTAATTATGAGATAGGGCCTATAAACCCGTTCAAAATCCACAATTAAAGGAAGGTGTTATACCAGATGATATAGACGAAGAAAAATCAGACGCAAACCTTGTTAAAAGCAGATACAACCGAAGAGGAGGGGCAAATTTCGCGTTATCCGACCAGAAATAGAAGAAAGCCATATTATTTTGGAATGGGTCAATGTAATATCTGTGACATTGACTGTTGCTATTTGGTGCAATGTATCCAGAAGAACTATCAAGAAGCCATAAATTCTGATAATTCCAAACGATGCATATACACCATATGGGTGTTAAAGCAGCGTATTTAAATGCTCCGATTGACTATGAAATATACATAGAACCGCCAGAAGGTTTTGAAAAAGGTGATAATTATGTATGGAAACTCAAAAAAGTCACTATATGGGCTCAAACAAAGCGGAAGAACGTGGAATAAATTACTACATTCCTATTTAATTGAACAACATTTTGAACCCTCCCCAGTTGACCCATGCCTGTACATGCCTGGGTAGGACGTAAAACTGCATCCATTAGTTATTGTCTTAAGAGACATCAGTTTTTGGTATGAATGTGAGTCCTTAGTTTCGGGGTATAAACGTAAATAGTCCTACTTTTAGCCCAATCCTCCTCTGAATGACTCTCAGAATCACTCTGACCCGGAGTGATAGTGCCTGTTTTAATGGGACCCAGCTGTGGGTAAAATAACAACTTTTTACACTTTTTTTGTGATCACAATCCAAATTTATAATATTGTTATTAATGTTTATTAATCTGAAATACTTAACAGTGGACAAAATGATATAACTAATTTTTGTGGATATTAATTAAAAAAAAAAGAAAAAAAATTATTTTATGAATGCTAAAGTATTTGTTCCATATGAATATTGACATTACTAATATTTTGAAAGAAGATTCCACAATGTACCCAAAATGGTGGCAGGTGTTGGAGTTTTTGGGTACCCTGGTGTACTAGGAGATTTATTATGTCTTTAATACATAATACATAATTGTGGCACAAGGCCGAAAAAGGTGAGGGGTAGAGGCTGGTCTTTACTAACTATCTTATACCTAACTAATCAGATTCACGACCCTTTCATACATTACAATTTCCACATTCACCAAAAGAACTCGTCCGTCACCATTCAATCCTCCACACACCATAATACCGCATTCTCACAAGGGGGATCTACAAAACGCGCCACACACCATGAAAATATAATAATTATATATATGTAATTAAAATTTTATGGATGAAATAAAATGTGAGGGAGGTGAACCAAATAACAAACTAAGAATAAACAAAAAAAACAAACTAAACATAACTGATGTTAGTAGTGCCCGTCCAACCCTCAAAACAGAGAAGCCACTGTATTTTTCCCAGGGGACAAAATCACGTGGCTCTCTCGCTACGGGAGTGGGAAAAGGATTTAAAAAATTATACGGACAAGGGGAAATAAAACGCTGACGCAGTCGAGATAAAAGGGGGCCAAAAACAAACTGGGGAGGTTGGGAATCTCGACTTGGATCATAACCAAAGATGCGGCCTGGAACAAGCCAGGAACAACACTTAATCACATTAACTAGGTACACAAAAGCTTGTCTAACCTAACCAAGTGGAGGGCTCCACAGGAAACCACCCCGATGTGACATAGGTTGACCTAAAAGAGAAAATCAAGGCTAGCCCCGTTCAAACGAACCAAGCTCACCTCAGTCACCCACCTTTCGCTGAAGACTGTCGAATGAAGGCGTTTTCTATCAGTTCTAATCTTCATCTTGTGCTGATGCTCAAAGAATCGGATCAGGTCCTGATGAGAAAGACGGGTGTCTCGCAAGACTTCCTCCTGTCGCGTCGTCCAAATCACCATTCGGGCCGTGGCTAGCAGCGTCAGAAACATCATTCGTTTCACCCCGGAATACGCGGGCGACACATTGTCACACATATCACACATATCAATGAGCAAAAGTTCTTCGGGAGCGAGACGAGCCGTCAGATCGCCGACATGGTCCCATATGGGGCGGACCCGGGGGCAATGGTAGAAGGCGTGCGAAGCCGTTTCTTCTAAACCAAGGCCACACCGTTCACAGTCTGGTAAATCCGCCAAGTCCCATGTGAAAGCCTTGTTGTTGAGAGGCAGCCAATTCCGAGCCAATCGCCTGGTAAGCGAAAACTCAGGGTTACTGAGGTAATCCGCCGCTGGCGCCCAAGACTAGTAGAAGCGAAACTCATCCTCCGACAAGCAGAGCGTATCACGTAGGGGATCCTCCGCGGGCACCTCCACTAACAAACGATAGAAGACCTTCCTAGGCCGTGAAAGGTCACTGGACCGCGGAACATCCAACAAGGCCGATCGACACTAGCAAAGGAAATCCGATTGATTCCGTGGTTTACGACGGCGCTCAACCTGCGAGATGGGGGGGACTGATAGTAAGGCAAGGGAACGTGTCTCTAACAATCCCCGCCAGAATCGGATCTCCTCCTGTCAACGCGCGGCGTAGGAAATCCAACCTCGAGGCGAGTTTGTGGCTCCTCAAGTGTGGCATTCCCAGCCCCCCATGACATGGACGTTTAGTGCAGATTCGTCTGTCGACCCGATTCATGCGTCCCCTCCATAAAATGGAGGATAGCGATTGCTTGAGCGCCTCCCTGTGGTCGTCACAGAGAGGAAGTACGGACAATCGATAAAGAACAAGAGGGAAAATATATGTAGCACACACCTCCGCCCTGCCCTTCACGGACAACCTCCTTCGACTCCCAATCTGACCGGCAGAGTCGACTTTTGCTCGTACTTTAGACAAATTTTTCTCCAGCTGGAGGTCGGGTCCAAACCACACTCCAAGAATGCGGACAGGACCGTCCGTCCAACCGAAGCGGCATGGAAGATTGACCCCTTCCAGGCGCCTAAGCGCAAGCCGGACGATTTGTCGCGGTTTATCTTGGCCCCTGTCACTTTCTCATACCGATCAAGCGCCTTCTGTACCTACTCAATGTCGCTGCGGGACGACACGAAAGCAGATACGTCATCGGCGTACGCAGAAAAACTGACTCGAGACCCTCCAGGAACGGAGATTCCGCGTAGGGCCGGACAGCACGCCTCGTCCCTCAGCCGGCGAAGGAGAGGCTCCAACGCCAAAGCATAAAGGAGAGGCGACAGCGGACAACCCTGACGAACCGACCTAGACAGCACAAAAGCGCTCGACAGCTTTCCGTTCACCTGTACCACAGCACTGGGGGAGCGATACAGGAGGCTAATCCAGTGGCAGAAGTCGGGTGTGAATCCGGCGGCCTGCAGGAGCAAGGTAGCGATGGTCAACCCTATCAAATGCCTTGGACTGATCCAAATTGATCAGCGCGGCCTCATTTACACTCTCTATGATCGTGCGGACCAGATGCAGGTTGCACCGAATTGTTCGTCCCCTCACAGAACAAGTCTGCTCAGGACCCAACAGAGACTCGGCAACTGACTGCAAACGCTCCTGCAGGATCTTGGCCAAAATCTTTAACTCTGTGTTTAGCAGAGTTATGGGCCTATAATCATCTAGTTCCCCCCCCCCCCCCAACACCCTTGCCCTTTTTCAACATAGTGATCACACCCCTGGAAATCCGGTTGGGGATGGACACTACAGTAAAAATCGGGACAAAGATGTGCGACAGCCTCAAGTACAATTCATAGGGCAAACCATCCAGACCGGGCGACTTGCCTCTGCCGACCTTCTTCAATGCCACGTAGACTTCGCCCTCCGTGATCTCTCCCTCGCAGCTAGCCTCTTCAGTCGGCAAAAGCCGAGGAAAATCAGCCAAATAGCTACGAAACTCCTCCTCATGGAGACCAAGCTCCTTGGTAAAGCGGCTCTCGAAATGCCGCCGAAAGGCCTCGCACATGTCGTCAGTGGCCCGAAGAGTACGTCCCTCTGGGGTATCGACTTGACGAATGCAACGATCGCCGCCTCAACAGACTTCTTCCCTGCGTAGATCTGCGCCCATATTCACAGCTTCGGAAGACATCTTGCTTAGCCTATGTCTAATTACCCGGCCCATGTAGCGCTCGTTATTCGAACGTTCCAGGGCCTCCCTAGCTAAGACCATCTCTAGGGGGTCACCCCTTCCAGTCACCGTCCGGGGGAAAAACTAGCTTTAAGTGTCTTCACCTTTTCAGCTCTATCTAACCATTTGCTGAAATCATCGGGGAAGTATCTAATCCTATCCTTAAGTCTCTCCCACTACCTATTCCCGATAACCGCCCCCACTAGCTCCCGCTGCACTAAGCTAGTTAGCTTCTCCTGGAAGTCCCGCCTGTCCAGTAAAGACAGATTGAACTTCCAGTAACCAGCCATTCTAGGCCTATGATCTAGCGCCACCCGGGCACAAACAAGTTTGTGATCCGAATAGCCTACCCAGTGGAACGTGGGACAATCTATGTCGGCTCTTCTCACTAACATTCTGTCAAGGTAGCTAACTACCTTGTCAAAAGGCCAATTAATAGCCCACGTCCACATTTTCCCTCCGGGGTGATCGACCCGGTATCTATCGACGAGACCAAAATCGTCAATCAGATCAACCAGGCTACGATCGCCATTTCTCCTGCTAGCACCCCGCCCCCGATCTAACTTGGGGTCCAGGACGGCATTCCAGTCCCCCATTAGAACTAGGCGCGTTGAATCCACTAGGAACGGCCCCAACCGCCGATAAAACGAAACCCGCTCCTCCCGGTCGTTGGGCGCATAAACCGCAACGCCCCGAAACGAACCACTTTTCACGGCAATATCGGCCACGATTAACCGGCCCTCGGCATCGGTATGCACAAGGTCCACCTTCGCATCAAGAGTACGTCTAACCAGCAAAAACTGCTCTGGCAAACCGGTCCCCATATGCTGAATAGACGACAAAGTCATCCTCCAGCACGCACGTATCGGAACTGCAAGCAAAGTGGGTCTCTTCGATCGCGGCGACACCCACACCGAAGGACAAGCGATCCCGGAGCAGGCGGGCCGCCTTACTCCTATCCCTCAAGCCCCTCGCATTCAGACTGGCTATCTTAATTGACATCTTTTAGGTCTGCAAAAATAAAAAAAATAAAATCTGAGTTTGTCAGGATGCCGATGGATTGCCCTAGGCTCTCTACACCTATCTCTGACGTCATTCGCCCTTCTAGGGCAATACCACCGACATCCGTGGGATAGGTTAATTTTAAACACCTATATAGGGAGGGGTGGAGAATAACAGGGACCCTCCACAGTATTGGCGCAATTTCCTCAAATAAGGAGAGTCTATTTCTGTAACTCTCATGTTGGAAAAAGCTTCTGATACATGCTTCCAGACCTTCAGATAGGTCCCAGTCTCCCTTATACAGGTATTGACTCCCGGGGCCTTTGGGAAATTTCAGGGATCTTCCACTGATTTCCCATTTACTGTTTTCATTTTGTACAAGAGACCCAGTTGGGCTCTCTTTTGGCTGGACAGGTCCTTTTTGTAATCATCCCTGTCCACCCTACAAATTGCTAATGGTCCAGAAAAGAGTTTCCTTTTTTTTTCCTTAGTAGCTTTGGAGTGTTGTGGAGGGGAAGCGGTTGACGAATGAGGGTGTGTGGATAGGGAAGGGAGAGGGGGACGGAGCCCGAGAAGGGGAAGAAGAGAGGCATCTAGATTTGGGTGCTTCAGGTTTGGGTGCTTCAACCGATTCTTCTGGGGAAGCAGGGGCGGAAAGGGACCTGGTTTTGTCCATGCCCCTCTACACCCTGCTCCTCTCGGAGTGCTTATGTGGTGTTGTTTCCACTTCCTCTTCCTCCTTTTGACTTCTCTTTTGAGAGGTTGCTCTAGGTGGAGGCATTTTGTCGACCTCCATCTCCACCTCAGTTTGTTGCTGCTGCAGCTGCTGCTGCTGTTGCTACTGTTGTTGTTGCTGTTTTTTTTTGGTGACTGCTTCTTCTCTACTTCCTTTTCAGGCTTTTCGGCCTTTTTGTTGTCTTCCTTCCTTTCTATATTTTGTTTCTTTTCCATATTTTCTGTTTTCGCCTGCTGCTTTGGTGGTGGTTGAGGCTTCTCTGTAGTCTCTTTTTTGGGAAGAGACGGTAAATTCTTCGCCTTCCTACCACTTCCCACCTCCTTCCAGGCGCCATCGGTATTTTTGTCCGCTACCCCCTCTTTCTCGGTCGCTGTAACTACTGCTGCTTCAGATGTAGGTGTAGGCTGAGTTACAGGCTGAGGCCGTTTCGCAGGGCATTCTTTTGCCATGTGTCCCAGGACGCCACAAAACCAACAATTGGGTCTCCTGCCTTCTACCACGACCCACATCTTCCTCTCCCTGCATACCAAAGTATTGGGTATTAGCTTAAAGCTTTCCTGGTTCAAAGTCACTTGCAACTCGACATCTCCTGTCGCAATACCGGACTTGCCTACTAGAGCCTTCACCTCTTCCACTTTTCAAAATTTTACGAAGAAGGCTCCCATCCGGTCTTCCGAAATATCCACGGGCACACCGTGGACTGTTATCTTTGTCCTACGTGTGCCCATATATTCAGTCTGCAAATTCAAGTTCCTTGTTATCAGCACACTGCCTGCTAACTGCTTAGCCTCCTGTTCGGTTGGTAGGAGAATGTCCCATATTGCGTTCGTTCGCCTTGCCAACACCTTCGGGTTAATTTTTAAGGTCTTTAAGACCTCTTACATTGTCTCCCTGCTGACTCCAGTTAATTTACGGCTTTTGACGTTGGAAGTCGGCAGGGATATTATTCTAGTTTTCACTGCCTCCAAAGCCTCTGGGATCGTGAGGAATTCATTTTCCTTAAATGACCCCTCAAAATACTTCCTTTGTTCTGCATAATAATCTGCGTCTTTTTTTTTCCTCGGCCTATTTTCCGTCCAGGCTGTTTTTACTGAAGACGCCGGCGGTGTTGTGTTTTCCTCGTTCTCGCTCATGATGGCCCGGAACGACCACCACCACTGAACGGGTCTCTTTTTTCTTTTCTTTTTTTTGTCAACGAAACACAAAACAATGACCAGTAGGAAATAAAAGGAAAGACAAACGTGGACAGCCAAAATAATTCAAGCAAATAATACGGGAAAAGAAAACGAAAATAATGCAAACAAAAACAGTGAGGGAGAAAAAGTTACAAGAAAGGAAATAAACAAAAAAGGAAAAGAACAAAATGCACAAATACAAATAAACTGAAAACTGAAAAAATTAAAAGGAACAAAAAGTTTTAGAAAATAAAATCAAAACTTAACAGTTCGTGCGAGATTTCACAAAGGCTTGTCAAACACGCTCAATAAACAATAATCCAACAAACGACCGGCACCTTGGTATACTAGTGAGCCAGCCAATATGAGCTGATTCATTTTATAGTTCACCAATAGAAAATGTTAACCAATCAGAAGACTCAAAATATTCAATACAACGTGTATAAAGGCGGCCATGTTTTTCCGGAATATGTACAGCCAGCCTTTGATATCGAAGAATTACGGAACAGCTGCTAGTAGTATTGGCGATATAGTCAGATTCAGTAGGGTGTCGGACTCGTGAGTGTTAATCTTTAACGTTGTTTCATTGAACAGATTACGTACTGCGCTGGATTCTATATTCATAGACTATGGTGAACTTGGTCAACACTTCGCAGGCCTTCTACCATTGCCCCCGGGTCCGCCCCATATGGGACCATGTCGGCGAGCTGACGGCTCGTCTCGCTCCCGAAAAGCTTGTGCCTGTTGATCGCGCATACGCGTGTGACAATGTGTCACCCCCGTATTCCGGGGTGAAACGAATGGTGTTTCTGACGCTGCTAGCAACGGCCCGAATGGTGATTTGGACGACGCGACAGGAGGAAGTCTTGCGAGACACCCGTCTTTCTCATCAGGACCTGATCCGATTCTTTGAGCATCAGCTCAAGATGAAGATTAGAACTGATAGAAAACGCCTTCATTCGACAGTCTTCAGCGAAAGGTGGGTGACTGAGGCGAGCTTGGTTCGTTTGAACGGGGCTAGCCTTGATTTTCTCTTTTAGGTCAACCTATGTCACATCGGGGTGGTTTCCCGTGGAGCCCTCCCCTTGGTTAGGTTAGACAAGCTTTTGTGTACCTAGTTAATATGCGTAAGTGTTGTTCCTGGCCTGTTCCCGGTTGCATCTTTGGTTATGATCCAAGTCGAGATTCCCAACCTCCCCAGTTAGTTTTGGCCCCCTTTTATCTCGACTGAGACAGCTTTATATTTTCCTATGGCCGTTTAATTTTTTCTCCTTTCCCACTCCCTTAGCGAGAGAGCTTCTTGATTTTGTCCCCTGGGCAGAATACAGCGGCCTCTCTGTTTTGAGGGTTGGACGGACCCTACTAACATCAGTTATGTTAAATTTAATTTGTGTTAATATTTTAGTTTGTTATTGGGTTCATCTCCCTCCCCTCTCATTTTTTTCATCATAGAATTTTAAGTATTTATTATCATTAAATTTTTATGGTATGGGGCGCGTTTTGTAGGTCTCCCTTTGAGAGGATGCGGTATTATGGTGTATGGAGAATTGATTGGTGATGGACATTCAATCAAATACCAAAACAACTAAAGGTACACAACTCTTACCAACTTTGGACATTAATTTAAAGAAACATACGCATACACACTATTGACTGAACTCCCACAAAAGACATTTTTGTACACAGCCAAATACTGTTTAATTTCACACACAAACCTTAGTAACAGTTTCACACACACTGAAACTTGGCATAAATACACTACATAATTCAATTCAACCATTCACACTTGTCCAACAATATCTGATTTAATTGTGTATGTTAATTTTATATAAATCAATGTTATTGTTAAACTTTTAATTATGTTCTTTTCACTTTGATTTCTCTTGAATGATTTGCCTCCAATATTCCTGTTTCTTAATTTGTTGTGGATGAATGTCTAAGAACACCAACATCACTAATTCTTCTGATAACCTAACCTTAAAATACATTCGCCAGTCTGCAAAAACTTCTAACTACTATGGTAGTAACGTAAACATCGATTTGCTAGACATTATTGTGGGGATTTGTACCCCAAAGCCTCCAGAATCATATTGTTTCCTTATTTTAGGCACACGAAGTCGAAGAACTTTGGGCTCTGAATATGTTATAAATTTAACTGTAAACTTCCATTCAAATGTAATTAATTCTTTCTCTGGCGGGATATGTTAGATTATTTAAACTAAAACTTACGCGTTGTCAGTAAGTTCCCTTTAATAAAATTTCGAAAAATGTACTTGCTCGTTGAAAGCAAGTTTCAAATTTTTGAAAAACTTTGATCATAGGCTTCCGTACAAACCAAGGCCTCAATAATCATAGAATTCCAGGCTGGTATTGATTCCTCATTTTTATCCCACGTAGTCATAGGACTTTGGGTTCTGAATATGTTATAAATTTAACTGTAAACTTTCATTCAAATGTATCTAAGCCTTTCTCTGGCGGCATGGGTTACATTATTAAAATTAAAACTTACGCGTGTCAGTAAACTCGTTGGGAGCAAGTTTAAAAATTTTGTTTAGATCATAGGAATTCGTAGACCTTTAAAGCCTCCAGAATCTTAGAATTTTAGGCTGGTATTGTTTCCTTAATTTAGGCCCACGAAGTCGAAGAACTTTGGGATTCAAATGTGTGATTAATTTGATTTACTCTTTAAAAATAAGTTTATTAGTAAAATTACATTATTGTTTTATATTTTTCTCAAGTGGGTTTGTTAGATTTATTCACGTAAAATTAAACCTTACACCTTATGTAAGATTTATTTTCTAAAATGCTTCTAAAATAAATGTATTTTAATTGGTTTATAATTGGATCAATTCATCCATATCTTACTCCATTCGAGCAATCTTGGGGGTGGAAAGATGGGGTTTTGTTTCTGCAACAAACTGAAGTTTATTGCATCTTTCTTTGGCAGGAAAATATTAGAATTTAATTTGAGAACCACGACTACAATATATTACAGGTTCACATTCTAGCATCTTTTTTTCTAATCCTCATCCAAACTTTTTCCCTTGCCGCCTGAAAAGACGCCTAAAAATAGAGAATTGTCCGCTCTGATCTTTCAAGCCGTTGTTGCGTTTTTCAATTTTGTCGCCTTTTTAACCTCAACCCTTTCACGTGGGAAAACCGGGACAAATTTCCCACATATTATGATAATATTCTAATTTCATATCTCCTATTCAGTCAGTATGAAAAATAAAATTATATTCTGAAACTATTAACTATATTATGGAAGTTAAAAGGTTGTATATTTGTGTGTATTTTATGGGGGTGCGTGTTCGTAAGTAAACCATTAAAGAAGAAGCATAAAATAACTTGGGGTTTCAACCACGGACCGTTTATTCTCTGTTTTTTATAAGCTGTCATGAAACCAAATTCTTAATGTCTCTTAGGTAATGTCCGTTTTCCTTAAAATTTATACAAGTATTGTAGGTTTTTCTACTCTGTTGCGTTGAATTTATTACTGAAAGTGGTGATTGCTTCAAAACATCTTGTTTTTAAATATTTTAATGTAAGCAACTAATTTTATGATGCGACGAATCTATTACTTTCAGCGACCAATTCCAAATGGATATCCAACTCACTACGTCCTGGATCATCAGAAATCTCAGGAAAGTCATCGAGAAATAAATCGCATGAAAAATGTTGTTCTAGACATTTGTCATATAAGTACTCCAAATCAGCCAAGAAAAAAAGACTTCCTAAAGTGTGGACCAAAAGGTCATGAAAGATCTTTTCAATTTAATTGGTTTGACAGCTACACCTGGTTGCATTATGACGAAGAAAGAGTCCGCATTTTGTTTTAACTCTTTAAAAGCTTCAGAAGCTAGATATCTCTCAGCTCAGTCCTTGGTTTAAGGAAATGCCTTTGCAAAGACACGATTTTCTAATTTGAGGAAAGCCCGTGAAAAATCAAAAGGGTTCGAAAAACACCAAACCTCAAACGCTCATCAAGAAGCCATGGAATATTATGGAAATATTATAACTGCCTAATCAAACGATGTTGTAAACATGATCTCGTCTGAGGCCGCCAAGAAACAAAGTCGAAACCGCCAGATGTTAAAGATTCTCACAAATATTAAATACCTAGCTCGATAGTCACTGCCACTCCGAGGCAGTTGGATTAACAAATCAGGAAGTGAAGTTGTTTCTAACTTTCATCAGCTGCTTTTACTAAGATGTGAAGATGACGAAATACTAAGCAATTGGTTGAGTCGAAGAACAGAGAAATATACGAGTCCTGAAATTCAATATCTCTAGACAAATACAACCAGCCAAAGATTTTACGATTATGGTCAATGAAACAGTAGATATATCGAATGAAGAGCAGGTAGTTATATGCATAAGATGGATTGACGAAGGATACCTTGATGGTTCGAGAAGAATTTGTTGCCATGAAACCCGTGGAGCGTTGTACCGCTGGTATGGTTGTTGAAATGATAATGGACACGCTTACTCATATGAATCTAAAATTGGAAAACGCAAGAGGACACTGTTATGATGACGCTGCAGTAATGGCAAGCGAGAAATCTGGTGTGGTCGCTCAAATCAAATCCTTTAACTCAAAGTGTTTGTACACCCATTGCTGTGTGCATGCACCCAATCTATCCATCAAAGATGCCTTTACAAAAGTTCAATGTTTGAAAGACACTTGACATACTGCAGAGGAGGTTTGTAAGTTGGTGAAAAAATCTCCGCAAAGAGAAACATACTTGAGAAAATTGAGATTTGAAAGCGGAAATGAAGGAAAGAGCGTCCACGTCTTTTGCCCAACAAGATGGACAGTGTGTGGGACCACTCTCTTTCTTCCATCATTTCTAATCATAATGAGTAGATGTCGTTATGGGAGCAATCTCTTTTGATCACAAAAGATAGCGAGATGAAAGGTAGAATCATTTGTGTGCAGACGAATATGAGAAAGTTTGCATTTCTTTTCGGTTGTCTACTTGGCGAGAAAATATTAATGCAGACTGATAATCTCAATCTCCTGAGGTTTCAGCGGTTGAAGCCCACCAGTTAGCCGAAGTGATACAAAGTTTGCAGCAAGCCACCCCTAGAAGATTGCCACTGCCTACGCAACAGAAAGTTCACGAAGAACTGAAGCGTCTGGCGAAGGATGACATAATCTGTCAACTGAAATTGCGAACGGATTGGTGTGCCCCCCCTCCCCAATAGTCGTTGTCTAAAAAAGCAACGGTAAAGTCAGATTGTGTGTCGACTTTACCAAACTAAATGAAAGCATGAGAAGGGAGAACTTTCATCTACCCACCACAGATCAGCTACTAGCCGAACTCGACGAATCTACAATATATAACAAGTTCGATTGCAACAGCGGTTTCTATCAAATCGTCCTCCACGAAAAATCACGGGAACTTACCACATTTATAACGCCATATGGGAGGTACTGCTTCAAACGGCTTCCATTTAAGATAACAATGCGGCTGGATGAATCCAACAAGAATCCAACGTTTACCCATGAGGCTAATGAGATCCTCTTATGATATTATGCAGACAGTAGGAAACGACATCACCACAGCAGACACTTTGTCTCGTGCACTCGGGAGTAGTCCAGTTATACAGAATATCCAGCAGGAGACGGAGACAGACTCATTTATCCGTACAATCATAGTAAATATCTCAGTAAGCGACAAACGCTTGGAGGAAATCAGACTGAAGCAAAATGTTGACAGTGTCTGCAGTCATCAGCTATTACAAGAGGGACGATTGGCCTGAAACCACAAGGCGAGATCCCGAAGTAAAACAGTTCTGCTTCCTTAACTAATATACCAGTGCCGACGTCATCTCTGCTGAATTCTAAAAAGACATACTTGAGCATCTACATGAGGGACACCAAGGTATCGCCAAATGTCGAGCACTAGCTCGGGAAAGTGTGTGGTGGCCTGGCCTCTCTAAGCAAATTGCAGACAAGGTCGGAGCATATGGCATCTGCAAAAAGGAAAGAAAATATCCCCCAGAACCACTACAACCTACAAAATTACCTGAATACCCATGGCAAAAAGTGGGAATGGACCTGTTCGAATTTAAGGACACAGATATCTCCTGATAATCGATTATTTTTCTAGGTGGATCGAAATAGCCCATCTACAGACAACCACTTCAGCCAGTGTAATAGAGAATTGCAAATCGACATTCGCTAGGCATGGAAACCCAGAAATAATCATTTCAAACAATGGTCCCACATTCAGTGCAAGGGAAGTCCAGAATTTCTCAAATGTTTTTGGCTTTCTGCACCTCTCAAGTAGCCTCCACCATCCACAAGGAAAGGGAGGGGCTGAACGTGCAGTCCAGACTGTTAAAAACCTATTAAAAAAAGCATGTGACCCATACGTAGCACTGCTTAATTATCACAGCACTCCTCGATAACATGGTAAGAGCCCCGCAGAGCTACTGATGAACAGAAAATTGAGAACGTGGATCTCTTCCGTTCCTCACACCAATTTCTTCGATCAAAAAAGTATTAAGGAAAATACATCTCAAAGCCAGCCAGAAATAAAATTATAACAAACGTCATCAGGCGAAAGAGCGCCCTTCCTTCAAAAAAAGACAGCCAGTCCGGGTCAAGACACCCAATGCCAGTTCCGCTACAATAAGCAAGACTTTGTCACCAAGGTCACTCCTAGTTAAGACAGATTCAGGACTATACAGGCGCAACAAAAACGATATTTGCCTAAGGAACAGAGACATCAGCTTCCCTCAAGCGGTTACACCATAGGAGATAACTACCTTACCAAGTTCTCCTCGATACGAATTCATGTATGGCTTTGAAGACGAGTCAACAGGTTTCCCTAACCAAACAAACTGTCAACAAAAGTACACCAGAAGCGGTCCGGTCACCTAAAAGACTCGCCTTGCAAAGAACTCTATGACCGAAAGGAGAGTGTAGTGTTAAGTTCCTTAAGGTTCACTGGTTAGGGGTCAGTTACGGCCCCTGGCAGTCAGCAGTTTGATGTATGACCAGCAATAAATTACTACTGTGATATTCTCTCTTCGTTTTTCTTACTAAAACCCGATCGGTCACGTTACAAAAATGAATGATACATCATTCAATTTGTTTTGGGAATATGTTTCTGAAAAGAGAGAAGAACTTGACATCAATAATGCGGAACTTCTAAGGGAGCGGAAACATCCAAAACGTCTGACAGATTTCTTTGGCTTTGTGCACGCAAATGAGCAGAACTTTCCCTCCGCAAAAGAAATGTACAGAACAAAGTTCTTCGAAGCATACAATTTTGTCACAACATCTATCGTAGCCCTTCGCTACTCCGATCACGTAATCATGGCCGACGTAATATTTTCGTCTAAACATTGACCTTTTCTTCATTGCGTTACCTCACTCAATATAGTAAGTTTATTTAGATTTAAAATCAACCTAATTTCTCTTTAAGTTAATAATAATCTACCAACTAATCTAAATACGCTTTGTGAACATTTTTATACTTTTTATACTTCATAGCAACTCTGGATTCATTTTTAAAAAATGAAGTAGGTATGGAGGCCCAGTTAATGTTATTATACTCCCTTATCATATAACCTGACGGAAGAGGAAGAGGAGGAGGTTTTCTTTTCCTCTTTTGTCGAACTCTCTGCCTCCGGACAGAGAGGAATCCAGACAAAGCTATGCCGAAGAGCAGAATCTCGTTTGGAGAGGTAGACAAACCCGATCCCGTGTATACGGTATCTACGGGCAATTTTTACCCAAGCCTACGAGCTCAGAACGCGCCACGTTAAAAACTGGCCTTGTGCCACATCTTGTCTTGTGGGGAGGTTGGTAAATAGAGATGAAGAAAGCGGAAGAGAAACAAAGTCCCCCCCCTGGCCATTGCGGCCAGGGCGCTTGGATGTTACATGCCCTTTTATTTTTGTTTGCCAACTGAATGCTAGTTGGGCTTTCCTGTTCAGTCTTACTTCCACTCTTGCCCTTTATTATTTCCGGCTACCACAGACTTATCTTCCGGCATTCCCCGTCTTTATTACTTCTGGCTACCACGGACCCTTCCGGTATACTTGGCCTTTATTACTTACGGTCCTAATCTCAATCTAATTCACCTGGTTGATCGGCGTTAATGGACCTGCTTACAACAGTCATATTACTTCCGGATATGCATTGATTCCTACTTCCGGCATCTCAATCTCAACCTAACTTGCCTGGATAATCGGCGTTAATGGACCTGCTTACAACAGCCCTGAACTTCTGGCTACACATAGGTCCTTGTTTCCGGTTTTCCTGTTAACCTAACTTAACTGGTTTAGGAAGTTGTTGCATGCATATCGTCCAGATTTCAAATAACCTATTCCGTACACTTCGGTTAAGTACTACCGAAGGTTTATCATTGGACTTAACCAGCAAACTACCCGGACATTAACGCCATTAACTATTATATTCTCGCCGTATCATCATGGATTTCATCAACGCCTGCACCGGACAGTCCAGCTATTTCAGCCAAGCTTCAACTATCAACTTCCGGCGTTTCCTGTCAACCTAATTCGCCTGCTTTAGGAAGCTGCTGCATGCGTCCAGCCTTTAACAACCTATTCCGTACACTTGGTTTAAAAACTACGGAAGGTTCGCCATTGGATTTAACCAGCAACTAATTAACGCCAGCACCGGACATTTAAATTGAACTCACTTCCTCTTTGGCGATATCGTCCAGACTCAAACAACCTATTTCCGTACTCTTCGGTTAAATACTACGGAAAGTTCTTCATTTGACGAAGCCATCAACCATTCAACACTTTCGCCGGACATTTGAACTGAACTTTCGAGCTGTGGACTTACATGCAAACTTAATTTACATGGACTCTACATTTTTACATTTAGTTTCAGTTATATTATCTAGATCTTCTACCCGGTCAGTATTCCTTCATTTATTTAATTCTGCCTCCATTACCTGATTCATTGTTGGTTCATGTTCCTTTAATCTAAATACTACTTTTGTATATGATGCAAATAAATTTTGTTTTCATTTTAAGTTTGTCATTTTGTTATCCTCTTATCGACCAGTCAGATTTCACGTCTTTTATTTTTTAAATGTTAGCGGTACTCCTTTGACATCTTTATTTAGGGCGCACAAGTCATTATATATCGCGCCCTCTCCAGAGGGTCCACTACACATCTATTACTGACAGGTTTGACCTATCTGACTTCGTAGTATATGGAACAATTCAAAATGTTTTTAAGTCTTTGCATGGGGAAGAAGATCCAAACAACGAGGTACACTAGAAATTAATTGAAAACACTTCTCTTGTTTCAATGTATGAGGGGGATATTGACAAGTCCCTGCTGAATATTCAGCTCAAACTTTTACCCAATTTATTGAAGATTGATAGAACAAATGCAAATCTTCCAACAATATTTGAAAAGGTGAAACTTCTAAGTGAAGCACAAAGAAGTATTATTAGTGAAGTCTTAAAACTCATTCTCTTAGCGCGTGCTACAAACGCTGAAAATGAAAGAATCTTTTTCAGCGCTTAAACAGTTAAAACACATTTACGATCAACTATGGGTGAAAAGTGATTTGTGGTTTGATGGTAATGCATGTACACAAGGACGCGACTGATTCAATCGACGTAATAGAAGCTGTAAACTTGTTTTCCGAAAGGAAATCACACCGAGGTCTCCGATTTGGGAAATTTTCAAGACACGATCTTCACCAAAACACGCAGTATTGGAATACAGATGGGACAATAACTTAAAATGTTCTTGTTGTAGTTTTATTTTTTTAAGACCCAAATAAAGAAGAACTAAGTAAAAAAAACATTTTTCCTTCATTAATGAATTTATATTTTCTTTGTAGACATTTAAAAAAGATGAAAAGTTCTTTCATTTGTAACATAGACGATTGTCAAAGATGATTTCTGCCAATCTAGAGGGACTAGAAAATTTAAATTTGCTTGCCGCTAACCATGTTGGTGGCCTTGGATAGCTTAAGGCTAAATTCTATAATTTTTGTCCCCCCCCCCCCAAAAAAAACATTTGTCTCTGCTACGGCCCTGTACTTCGAAAAGTTCACAATTCAAAAAAGTTTCAAACGTAGAAAGTCTAAGTTCGAAGGGAAGGAGAAAAGGTCGACTTTTCTGAGTGCTTTTGACGAATATTCAGATTTTTGGAACAAGCGTTCTCAAATTTAAGATAAACTATCATGGGCTTATAAAAAATATTTTACTACTTTAAATTCTTTTTGTAAACATTCTGCTTCAACGTTGAAATCTAAGCATATTTTGGGTCCCGAAGTGCCTTTGGTATAAAATTACTTATATTTAAATTTTAAATGAAGGTATCTTTACTGGAAGATTATGCAAAAATAGAGAAAACTTTTAGACTATTAAAAAGGAGACGTAAGATCAAATTAAGGATTGACAGGTGAAGGCCAAATATAATATTCTAAAAGTTCATCACTCTGGTCAGTAGCAAGCAATAAATAAATCGTCGGAGACAATTACTGACCAGATAAATGATATTTACATTGATTGTAATACCGAAGAATCAGAGACTGATGATTATACTTTTGAATAATTTCAATGTGATGCAATGCAATGGTGGAATTAGCTAAGATAGGTGAACGAATTATAAAAATGATGATAGTGTTGTCGTGAAGGTAGAAGAGGCCTCTAATTCTGGTATGAGTTCTTTCGCTCCCAAACTTAATTGCAAAAGATTTAGTGGTAAAAACTGTGAAGACAAGTTTGCCTTCAAAAACTTTCTAACACAATTTGAAAACTGTATGACAGCGGTAAAATCTAAGACTGTCAAGTTACAATATCTAGGAGGAAATCTAGCAGATTATACCCTGCAAATTATCCAACATTTAACCAATGAAAATTACGATGTCGTTATTCAGTTGTTAAAATAGGAATATTGGGATTACGAGTATATTGTGAAGAAAATATTGAAGCAAATAAGTGAAAATAAGCTTGTGTTAGACTCTGATTTTGAAGAAATAAAACAATATTTGACCAAAGTTAGAGCAGACTTGGAGTTTAAAAACTCCTTCAAACTAAATTTCCTGGAGGATAACTCTCCTGGAAATAAATGAGTTATACTATTTTTTCTAGGTTGCCCAATGTTTTGAAAAGGGGGAATATTTGTATTGCAGGGATTAATTACCCTTTGCTGAGACATATTTTCGACAATTATGGCAAAGTGATCAAAAATCTCGCCATAACGAAATTTAAGTATAGCACTAATAAAAAAGTCGAGGTTAGATCAGGTAAGGCATCAAAACAAATCTTGTTTGGGGTTACAAAATGTCAATACCTATATGAAAACTATAATTATATGTAAGTTTTGTGGCGCTGAAAATCATACGAGCACTTTGTGTCATAAGTTCCTTTGTCTGGAATCTAGATTAGCTAAATGTAAGGAAAGAAGTTTATGTTTTTTTCGCATGAGTCCCAAACACAGAAGCCAGGAGTGTATTGCAAAAAATAATGCCTTACCATTTGAATATCAATTTCGTAAATCCAAAGGACACGTATGTGTCCATTGTCTGCAGAAATTTAAAGAAAAAACTGGCCACCAATATGTGTTACAAAAATAGTGGCAAACTAATAAGTATAATTTTACCCACAGCATAACAGTCTTTGACGGAACCAAACCTTATAAATTCAATTATTTAGTGGATACTGGAAGTCAAAGACCTTATTTCTCTCAATCTGTGTTAACAAAAAGGCAAAAATGATTTAATTCCATTGATGGAGTTTAGAGTAAAATCATTTTTATGTACCAAGCAAAAGAAACTAAGATAAATAATATTCAATGTCGAACCGAATGATATTCATCGTTCCTTACCTTTTCTGGTAGATGATGAGTTTGATACTGAATTTTATCGTGATGAATTTCATAATGTTGTGGAAAATCTAAACAAGTTAAATTATAAATTGGCAGCTAATTTTGAAGGAAGTAAATATTCATTTCTCGTTCACGGTCCTCTGGGTGGGGATTTAATTCAGCACATGGGACCCATGCAAATGATTGAATGCATGAATAGATCTGCTTAGAAAATTCCTGAAGGGATAATTCCCTTTGGGAATGTAAAAAATTTCTTGAATCCCTAATCAAATAGTTGTTTTTAAAACCCATAAAAATTCACCGAAGATAATTTCTGTACTGTAATTTCTCAGTATTCTTGTAGTGATAGAAAAATATAAAGTTCACTCTTTCAAAAATAAAAATAATAGAAAACTAAAAGTTGGCAAACCAAGAAGCCAAAAGGTTATCATTCCTAAATGTAGGTGAAGAAAAAGGGCTAGTCATGACTCATGAGTCACAACGGTGATCCAATCAAAAATCATGAATCAATTCTAGAATGAATTCCATTGTCTCGAAAAAAGTGAAACGACAGACAGTGACGACCAGGTAAATGAACCAGCCGGTGAAATAATTTTATCCGTTCTTCCATGCCCCAAATTTTCTGATACCTAAAAATACCACAGAGAGTAGAAAGGATTACTATTATCAAGAAATAGTTACATATCTACATACGCATTTTCAAGGACTCTCCTCTCTCTCAAATTATTATCTAATAAATAACTTAGAAATTTTCAACACGAGAACTTTCTGATAGGAACTTATGAACTCTTTGAATATGGTATATTTTATTTTAAGAGATAAAATTTTATCACTAAATACAATATATATGCTTGTATTAATTATCTTTGCATGCATTTTTAAAAGGCCATAAATTGGCTTATATTTGGATTAAGGACGTTATCCGAAGATAAATACTTGTAAACTTATAACCCCCACATTCTTCTTGCCACCCTTACACATGTGAATTTTGTATTAGAACCAAAAGGGGAGTATGTAGATCCTTTTGTGGAAAATTTCAATGAAAGTCAGGAAACATTGTCCTGATAATAATTATATTTGGCATTGAAACTGAAAAATTAATATACATTTTTGTGTCTGTCTATATTTCTGAGATGAGGTATTATGTACAGTATTTACATTAGTCGGATTATTGTCCTCATCTTTGTCGCCATATTTGTCACAACGTTTCGGCCGTTGTACGCTCCGGCCTTCTTCAGGTGGTTGGAATTTCGAACCGATCCCTTTATTTCGATCACTGGGGTAGACTGTTCTAGTTCCACGAGCCATTGTTATCATTGCTTTTCTCTGGCACTACCGGCTGACAAAGGTAATGCGACTGTAGTGATGGAAAAATCAGAGTATACAAGAAAACTGGAAGACCTCATTAGCAATGGTAGCTACAGCAAAGTGAAAAAGGTTCCTACTATGAAAACGGAACGCAAACTGTCACAGATCCTAATCAAGAACAAGGATCACTTCGCACCCAAAATGTATAGGCAGTTATCGCAACGTTACACCAAGCTACCTCACATATACGGTCTCCCTAAGATTCACAAAGACGGTATTCCGCTCAGGCCGATTGTTAGTTGCCAAGGCTCTGTGTGCCACACTCTGAGTCGCTTCTTTGTAGATATAATTGGCCCATTGATCGGAAAGTCTCCTTCATATGTCCTAAACTCAGCCCACTTCGTGGAAATAATCAAAGATGCTCCCATCCTATCTAACCAGATGGTGAGCTTGGACGTGGCGAGTTTGTTCACCAAGGTATCCACGGAGGAGGCACTCTCAGTAGTCAGAGACAGATTGACCTCTGACTCTTCCCTAGAAGAACGGACCAGTATCCCAATAGATAATCTGATGGAGATGTTGACTTTCTGTACACAAACAACACACTTCGGAATGGGATCACACATATATCGACAGGATGAGGGCTTAGCAATGGGCTCGCCATTATCACCAGCAATGGCGAATATACACATGGAATACTTTGAAGAAATGGCATTAGAATCCATATCTCCAAAGCCAACTATATGGTTAAGGTACGTAGATGACACCTTCATACTCTGGCCACACCAGGAAGATGCCCAGGTTCTACTGGACCATGTGAACTCAATAAAACCTTCGATACAGTTCACAATGGAGAAAGAGAGTAACAACACACTCCCATTCCTGGATGTACTAATATCTCGAACAGAGCATGGGTTCAAGACATCCGTATACCGTAAACCGACATTCACCGGACAGTACCTCAATTTCAATTCCCACCATCCATACAGCGTAAAGAAAGGGATCGTCCGTTGCTTACAACACCGAGCAAAAGTCATAAGTGGCGACCCAGAGACGTTAGATAAGGAATTGGTCAGTATAAGTAGTACCCTACAACGTAACAACTACCCTGGGTACATGGCAGCAGCCCCCCAAAACTGGGATAGGCGGGTACAAGAGGAGGAGGAGGAGGAGGAGGACAACAACACTCAGAAAACAGTCTGCCTGCCTTATGTGAAGGGGTTATCAGAGAAAATACAAAGGATCTGCGGTCCATATAACATCAGGACAACCTTCAAAAGCGTGACAACACTTCGCAGATATCTCTCTCGAGTGAGACCCCCCATAGAGGAGAACACGACTAAAGACTGTGTGTACGCTATCCCGTGCAGCTGCGGAAAGGAATATAAAGGAGAGACAGGCAGCCCCCTCAAGGTAAGGCTTCAAGAACACCAGAAAGCTGTAACGCGAGGGGGAGTAGGAAAATCAGGCGTGGCTGACCACATATGGAGAGAGAAGGGAGATCACCGTCCCCTGTGGGATCATGTTGAGATCATAGACAAGGAACACCATTGGAAAATTCGTAAACTTAAGGAATCAGCACATATGCTAGGCCACAAAAATCTCCTGAGTCGGCCAAGCATAGAAATAAATACAATATGGGAACCAGTAATAAGGAGTGCCAGAGAAAAGCAATGATAACAAAAAGTTGCAATATGAGATCTGGTAAAAACATGCAATGATAACAGCAAAAATTGCAATATGAGTACTGGTAAAAATAGATTTGCTGAAAAACATTAGGTTTATAATACTCAGAAATTCATATCCAGATGTCCTCAAGGACACATGGCACAGTGGATAAAGGCGTTGGTTAGATCCAGTGACAGACCCAAAGAGTGTGAGTTCAATACCCGGTTAAGGCAGTGGAGAACTTTCAGAGGGAAAATTAGCAGGAGATAACTGACATCCACCAAACATGGCTCGTAGAACTAGAACAGTCTACCCCAGTGATCGAAATAAAGGGTTCGATTCGAAATTCCAACCACCTGAAGAAGGCCGGAGCGTACAACGGCCGAAACGTTGTACGGCGACAATGATGAGGACTAATGTAAATACTATACATTTTTGTATAAAAAAAAACTAAAATTAAACTAAATTAATATACACATTTGTGTATAAAATTCTCTATAAATGTTTTTTATAAAAAAAAAACTGAATATATTTTACGTGTATAAAATTTTCTTAAATATATGCTTTTATGTAAATGTTTTTTCAATTAATGTGTTCCTATAAAAAATATTGCAATAGACTAAATTTGTTGACCACGTTTGTTTTCAACGTATGGATGGGTTAACCTCTCAGATAGTCATGCAGATATCGTATTTCGTATGTTACGATGACCGCTACATCGAGTAATGGTCAAAATTAATTTATCGACTGGTTTTGATTTATTTACCATTTCTTTATATCTAGAGATCCAGTTTAAAAAGGGCGCTATGTTTCCTGGTTGTGAAAGCTTTCTGATTGGTTTGTGGAAGTATCTATTTTTAGAAATGGTGTAATTTTGTTATTATTTGTTTATTGTTTTTCTTACATCCTGGTTGTGAAAGCTTTCTGATTGGTTGGTCGAACTATGGCTTTGTTTGCCTGGCAATTTTTATTATCTGCCTATTTTTAGAGATAGTGAAATTTTTGGTCTTTTTGCTATTTATTTTTATGTATTTACTTGTCTATCACCACAAGTCCACTCACAAAAACTGAATCAATTATAGAACATTGGCGACTCGTGTATAGACACTGCGGAACTGCAGCACCCCTATTTTTACTCGATATTATTATAATATTCAATATAATAAGTATTTTTTCTTTAATACTTTCTTTATATTTGTATATTATATAATCCTTAAGCTTAATGTCAATAGCCATCTCCTCGTTCATGAAAAATTACAAAAATCTTTGTATGGAACTGTGTACTTTACAGTTCCATTAATGCAGTGTTTGGTTGTTGTGCGTATGCGCACATGCCCGAGGAAAGAAGCTGAACGCTGGTTAGAGAGAGAGAGAGAGAGAGTACTGTCGCTCACGCAATGCCAACTCTATTGTCCGAGTGTAAGGTAGTATTTATTTTTTACTCAGCGTGTGTTATGCTTAAAAACCGTGTAACATATTCTTGAATGTAATAAACTGTAGATGACTATCATACTTTCAGCTATTTTCATTCAATGTTTTTTTATGGTTGTTTTAATGTATAGAAAATTTTAATAATTTAAACATGATCTCCTTGAACCCTCAAGAAATAGGTTCTGTGACAGTAAGTGATCTTCAACAGCTTATGCTTTCACAGTTTTCTCTACATCATGAGGAAGTTACAGTTAAGAAAAGAAGCCGTTCAACAACTGATATTCAAATATCTCAGCCAGGAATAAGCAACAAGAGGTATATTCGTAGCTTTAGTTCTGAATGGTACGAACGGAAATGTTGACTCTGTGACTGTAAAGTGAAAAATGCATTGTTTGCTTCCTGTGTTTGGTGTTTCGAGTTGAATGTGGACAAAAGACGATTTTAGAAATATGACCCCCCCCCCTGAAAAACGAGAAATCAAATAAGCATAATGAAAATGTGGTTTCACTGTCACTTTTAGGAAACGTTAAGAAAAACTTAATGAGGCATACAGACTTTCAGCCAATGAGCATGACATGAAAGATAAAAAGAACCGTGAAATTTTACCCAAAATGATAGACTGTGTAGGGAGACAATAACTGTCTTCCTTTGAATTGGGGGCGGGGCTTCTGACATCACGTGTGAATTCGGCCCTTTGACAAAACTTGCTTTTGAGGAGTTTTACTGTCGTTCGTTGATCGGTTAACATCTTACCAATTTCCTGGAGTCCATACTTAGTCTCCAACTTCGGCGAGGCACTTTATTTCACCTTGTCAGGAAAACCAGAGAAAGTAAGACATTTGTTCTTATTTTTTGTACCTCAGTTCAGACATGCTTTTTCATCTATTTTGGGACACGTGAGGATCGTTGTAACATTTTTGTATAATATAATACGTACTTATTAAATGTTTTAATCGTGTACGGGCGTTTATCACGTCTTTCATTTCCGTTTATCCAGTGTTAATATTAGTACCTGGAGAGCGGGAAACGATTAAATATCTTTCCTAGCACTACACTGCCAGTAAATCATGACTGGCACATAAAAATATTTTTTATTTTGTGGAAACTTTGAAACTCCCTTACGTTAACATAATGAAAAAAGATGATTCAGTAAATCCAGGGGTATTTAGAGAATTAATACATTTTGCATCTAAATTAGATCCAGACTTGAAGAATCACTTAGAACCCAGTGCTATTTTCAAAGGCGTTTCTAAGACCATTCAGACTGAGATACTTGACTGTCTACTACAAATATACCATGAGAAGATGAGGACAGAAATTAGGGAAGCTTCGTTTGTAGCCGTCATGGCTGATGACACAACAGATGTTTTGGAACACACTCCAAGGGTCATTTTCTATGGTACGTGTTGAATTAAGAAATATTTTAGCGTTTTGGGGGGATTCTTTATTCCAGAAAATCAAACTGCAGATGGCATATCAAAACATACTCCTTCAAGGAAATGGACAAAAACTTATAGCTCAGACATTTGATGGTGCAAAAAAGGAAGAGTTCAAGCAAAAATAAAGGAAGTTTATAGTAGTGAACATTTCATTCACTGTTATGCAGCAAGTATTACACGAAATGCAAGAATATTTTTCTCTAACATTTTGGCTATTCCAACATTCTTCTCAAGGTTATCACAATGTGTATCCATTCTCAAGAAGTATATAGACGTCAGCATTCCATGTCCATCCTCTGCAAGGTGGAAATTTAACGTACAGAACGTGAACAGAGAATTTGCAACCTTTAAAGGGCTTCCTTACTGAAATTCAGTCACCATCAAATGCAGAACAAACCATTGCAGAAACAACAGGAATTTTACAATAATAACGATAATATCAAGTTTTGGTTAGAGCATTTTTCTGAGATTATGCCTCACGTTGTAGTAATTTGCAACCAAATTCCATCACGAAATTAATGTGTTTAAAATCAATGAATATATATATATATATATATATTGCTATTTTAGAAATAAGAAACTCGAAGTACTGTGTGAATTCATCAAAGACATACATGTAAGAAATAAAGGAAGTGTGTGACTGCATATGTGTTGATATAATAGACAGATATTCTTCCGCTAAACACTTAGTAGCTGCTAAATTGTTCAACCAGAAAAGCTTCACTAATTTTAAGAATGAACTGCCTATAGGACAGATAGTACTGATCATTGAAGCATATCCCATGATTGATAAAGAAAACCTTGAAACTGAACCAAAAGTATTGTATTGTAGATCCGATATACATGAATACAGTGATCCCTCGTTTATCGCGATAGACTGGTTCCGAGACTGGTTCCGAGACCGGCTGCGATAACTGAATTTCCGCGAAGTAGGGACGCCATATTTACAGTATTTATTTAACGCGTATTTGGACTTTTAAAACCCTCCCTGTACTGTTAACAGCCCAACCATTACAGTACTCTATTAATAACAAGGACAACAGTTAAGCAATAACACTTCTTCCGTTTCTTGCTGCGTCTCTTCTTCTTCGCTGGCCGACTTCGTCAATGTCTTCGAGGTCTGCGTCGGTTAGCCACTGGGAGTGGCAGTCGATGTCTTCCGTGGTCATGTCTGCAAAGCTGTCACCTCCAATGATCGCAGCCAACTGCAAAGCTTTCTGTACTGCGGAGTGTTAGATTTCGGCAGGTGTAAATCCCTTGTCGTAAATAACCTCGGGCAACAAATTCTTCCAGCTCGCGTTAATGGTGGCAGGCTTCATTTCTTGCAGTACCTTCTGGATATTTTGGAGGTACGTAGCAATTGTGCACTGCCGCCAGTATGCCTTCAAGTTAAAATTTTCGTCTTCTTGGGTGGCATCCACAGAAGCAACCAGTTTTGCCAGAACATTCCTCGTTCAACGCCCTGATAACCCTCTAGTCCATTGGCTGAATAAGTGACGTAGTGTTGGGCGGCAGGAACTCAATCTGAATGCCCTCATGCGACAGATCAGTAGCGTGGCCACCAGCGTTATCCATAAGGAGTAGGATTTCGAATGGCAAGCCCTTCTCTAATAGATACACCTTGACTTGTGGAATAAAACACTGGTGGAACCAGTCGAAGGTCAGCATCTTCGTCATCCACGCCTTTGGATTGTGCATCCAATGTACGGGTAGCAGATTCTTGTTTTTGTTTGTTAAAGCTCTTGGGTTTTTAGACTTGTAAATAAGTCCTGGCTTTAACAAAATATACCACAGCATTGTCACACATCACGAGGGTCACACGATCCCTTGTATGCTTTAAAGCCAGAGGCTTTTGCTTCTTCTTTGCACAGGAAAGTTCGCGACGGTATTCTTTTCCAAAACAAGCCAATTTCGTCCATATTAAAAACTTGTTCAGAGTTATATCCACCTTCGGAGATAATCTTCTTGAAAGTTTCATTCACGTATGTTTCAGCAGCGCTCGTGTCAGCAGACGCAGCCTCCCCATGCAGGGAAACGCTTTTTAGACCAAAACGTTTCTGAAACTTAGCAAACGACCCTTTGCTAGCAGAAAAAGGACGTTTTTTAGGTTGTGAATCACTGGACATTCCTGGTTGCAGATCTTCTACGTTGTCTTCCTCTACTTCGTGGTCACCACTGTTGTCCTCAGGTTCGTTAGTGCCAAAAGTCTCATACAGGCTCCTAGCCTTTGTTTGGATGATGTTCATATACAAGGCTATGTTCTTTTTTTCGGCAGTCGGCTATCCATACGGCCAAAGCAGCTTCCATACGGGTGATAGTCTTATTAAGAGCCGTAACCACTCTCTTCGCTGACTGATTAAAGGTGATGGCAGCCGTCTTCCTAATGTTAGCCTCGTCCTTCTTGATGTAGCGAACAATGAATTCGTTCACGCTAAAATTAGTTTCTCCCTTCCTTCAACATATCCAGAAGTTTCACTTTCTCATCGATCGTCATCATTCTTCGTTTGCGTTTAGGCTCAGTACCAGCCTGGGAAGAAGCAGCACGCTTCGGAGCCATTGCAGGGGACGAAAACGCAAAGTTCAACGCAAAAAAACAAAAAAATCACACACAGCACAGCGTAAAGTAGTACAGTAAATCGCTCGGTGAGAAAGCTTGAAGCGAAATGGCCGCGTGAGAGAGGCAAGGGAGCATCGGTCAAAGCACCAATCACAGACCAGATTACAAAATAGAAAGCTGTGATTCATCTTCTCTCTCCATTGCACCAATCACAGTACTTCGTCAAAGGGATGGTACGCTTTGCTTTTTCTCAACTACAGGATTCGCACATCACATTCTAAATGGTTCTTTATTTTGTCATGTGAGTTACAAGTTCAAATCCCCCTGTATATGTTTTTTTGTTGTTGCTATTTAATGCTTATTTTGTTGTTCCTAGACTAGGAACTAATATTTATTATTAATATTTTAATGGGTTTAATGAAAAATTTTAGGTGTTCATATATCGCGATTTTTCTAGAATTTTCCAGAAACTCCGCCATATATTTTCCATATATATATTTTAAAAATCCGCGAAGTCGTGAATCCGCGATAGTAAAACCGCGAATTAGCGAGGGATCACTGTATTGCAAATTAGTTGAGCTGCTGAAATTTACCTTGGGAAATAATATAGATGGTGTTCTTAGTGAAATTAGGAAACTGCTAAAACTCCTCTCGACAATTCCCATGACTACATCAGAGCCAGAACACTGCATTTCAACAATGAAAAGAATAAAAAGGTTTTCTAAGGAGCGCACAGTATTAAAACAATGGCATCAACCCCACTAATTTAGCTACGAGCCGCTACTGTTATAGAATAAGTTATATTATAATTATAAAATATTGAAATTCAACTAAAGATGAAATACGGATTACAAATTAGCACAATAAAGTGTTCTCTTTTCCTATTTTACATAAAAAGCTAAATCTGAAAAAATGTTACTTAAAAGTGTTTAAAGTATTTAAATCTAGAGAAATATATGATTAATTTCATATTTCCCAATAAAAAGTATAAATCTGAAGAAAATGTTGCTTATTTTCATATTTTTACATAAATGTTGTTTATTTTCAGATATTTACATAAAAGTTTAAATCTGAAGAAAATATAGCTTTTTTCAATGTTTATAAAAATTTCAAAATGACGACAAAAATATTAAATATTTTCATATTTCTGAATAAAAAGGATAAATCCAAAAAATGATACTTATTTTTATATTGTTACATAAAAATGGCTAAATCTGAAGAAAATATAATTTATTTAAATATTTTTGTATTAAAATGTCTAAATGTAGTCAAAATATGCTTTACTTTCATATTTCTGAAAAGAACAGGCTAAATTTTAAGAAAAATCTACTTATTTTCATGTTTCTACATAAAAATTCCTAAATCGAAGGAAAATATAACTTCTTATGCATGAATTTCTATAAATTTTGAAAAATATATGAATTATTTTAATATTTTTCATATCAAAATGTTAAATCTGAAGAAAATGTTGCTTTTTAAAATATTTTTACGTCAAATTGTCTAAATCTGGACAAATACATAAGTTATTATCTAAATCTGAGGAAAATGTTTTATTTTCATATTTTTACATACAAAAATCTAAATGAAGAATATATTGCTCCTTTTAATGTTTTCATATAACAGTCTCTACATATGAATATGAACATGTATTACTTCCATATTTCTGAATAAAAAAGGCTAAATCTGAAGAAAATATAACATTAGACAAAAATAGGAATTATTTTTATATTTCTGTATAAAAATGTTAAATGTGAAGAAAATATTGCTTATTTTCATATTTTTACATAAAAGACCAAAATCTGAGGATAATATTTCTTTAAAGTATGATTTATTATGATATTTCAGAATAAAAATGCTAAATCTGGAGAGAATATGCCTTATTTATATATTTGTATATGAATAGCCTGATTTTGTAGAAGATATAGCTTCTCATACCATGTTTGCATAAATGAGTGAAATACAGTAAAAATTATGATTTATTATCATATTTCAGAACAAAAATGCTGGGGAAATGTTGCTTATTTACATATTTTTACATAAAAAAGTCTAAATCTATAGAACATATAAATTCGTACACCATGTTTACATAAATGAGTGAAATACAGTCAAAATTATGATTTATTATCATATTTTAGAATACAAATGATAAATCTGGAGAAAATGTACATTTATTTACGTAATTTTACATGAAAAATCCTAAATTTGTAGAAGATATACCTTTTTATACCATGTTTATATAGATGAGTAATATGCACCCGAAAGTATGATTTATTTTCATATTTCAGTATCAAAATACTAAATCCGAAGAAAATGTCCCTTATTTACATAATTTTACATGAAAAAGCATAAATCTGTCAATGTGACTTCATATACCAAGTTTACAGAAATGAATGAAATGCAGTCAAATGTAAGATTTATTGTCATCTTTCAGAATAAATACTGAATCTGAAGAAAATGTCCCTTATTTACATATTTGTATATGAAAAAGCCTAAATCTGTAGAATATATAACTTCGTATACCATGCGTTAAATGAGTGAAATGCAGTAAAAAGTATGATTTATTTTCATATTTCAGGATAAAAATGATAAATCTGGAGAAAAAGTCCCTTATTCATATTTTTTCATGAAAATACCTAAAGCTGTAGAAGACATAACTTCATATATAAATGAGTGAAATGCAGACAAAACATTATATTTCCGAATGAAAATGCTAAATCTCTAGAAAATGTGACTTTCTTTACATATTTTTACATGATAACTCTAAATCTGTAGAAGATATAATTTTTTATACAAATTTTACATATATGAGTGAAAGACAGTCAAAAGTATGATTTCTTTTCATATTTCAGAATAAAAATGCTAAATCTGGAGAAACTGTCCCTTATTTACACATTTTACATGAAAATGCGTAAATCTGTAGAAGATAAACTCCGTATACCATGTTTACATAAATGAGTGAAATGTAGTCAAATGTATGATTTATTTTTATATTTCAGAATTAAAATTCTAAATCTGGAGAAAATGTCACTTATTTACATATATTTACATGAAAATCATAAATCTGTACATGATATAACATCATAAACATGTAATTGAGTAAAATGCAGTCAAAAGTATGATTTATTTTCATATTTCAGATTAAAAAAGCTACCTCTGGAGAAAAAATCACTTTTTACATGAAAATGCCTAAACCAGTGGAATATATAACTTTGTATACCACGTTTAAATAAATGAGTGATATGCAGCCAACAGTAAGATTTATTTTCATATATCAGAATAAAAATCCTTAATCTGGAGAAAATGTCTATTATTTACATATTTTGACATGAACAAGCCTAAATCTGTAGAAGATATAACTTCTTATACCATGTTTATATAAATGAGTGACATGCTGACAAATGCATGATTTATTTTCATTTTTCAGTACAAAAATGCTAAATCTCCAGAAATCGTAATTTATTTATATAATTTTCATGAAAAAGCCAAAAATTGTACAAGATATAATTTCTATACCCTGTTAACATAAATGAGTGAAATTCAGTTAAAAGTATGATTCATTATCATACTTCAGAATAAAAATGTTAAATCTGGAGAAAATCTCCCTTATTCACCTATTATTACGTGAAAAAGCCTAAGTAAAAAAGCATAAAGGTAGAAGACATAATTTCTTATGCCAAGTTTACATAAATGAGTGAAATGCAGACAAAAGTATCCTTTATTTTTATATTTAAGAAGAAAAATGCTGAATCTGGAGAAAATCTCCAATATTGACATATTTTTCATGAAAAAGCCTAAATCTGTAGAAGATATATCTTCTCATACCCTGTTTATATAAATAAGGGAAATGCAGTCAAATTTATTATTTATGTTCATATTTCAGAATAAAACTGCCAAATCTGGAGAAGATATATCTTATTTACATATTTTTTACATTAAATCTTTTTACATGAATATGCAGAAGATATAAATTCTTATACCATGTAAAAATGAGTGAAATTCAGTAAATTATATAATTTATTTTCATATTTCTGTAGAAACATGCTAAATATGGAGTAAATGTCACTCATTTACATATGTTTACATGAAAATGCTTAAATCTGTAGAAGATATAACTTCATATACCATGTTTACATAATGTGTGAAATGACGTCAAACGTAAGAATTATTTTCATATTTCAGAATAAATACTAAATCTGGAGAAAAAATTCCTTATTTAAAAATTTTATACGAAAATACCTGAATTTGTAGAAGTTATAACTTCGTACACTATATTTACATACATGACTAAATATAGTCAAATGTATTATTTATTTTCATATTTCCGAAGAAAAAAGCTAAATCTGAAGAAATTGTCACTAATTTACACATTTTTACGTGAAAAATCATAAATCTGTAGACGTTATAACTTCTTTTTTTTACATGAAAACGCCTAAATCCGTAGAAGATATATCTTCTTATAACATGTATGCATAAATGAGTGAAATGCAGTCAAAAGTATGTTTATTATCATATTTCAGAATAAAAACGCTAAATCTATAGAAAACGTCCCCTATTTACATATTTTGACAACAAAATTCCTAAATCTGTAGAAGATATCCCTTCTCATGCGATGTTAACATAAATGAGTAAAATGCAGTCTAAAGGATGAGTTATTACGTTAATTCTGCATAAAATTCTAAACCTAGAGAAAATGTCCCTTATTTACGTATATTTACATGAAAAAACCTAAATTGTAGAAGGTATACCTTCTTATACCCTGTTTACATAAATAAGTAAAATTCTGTCAAAACAATGATTCATTTTCATATTTCAAAATAAAGTGCTAAATCTGGAGGAAATGTCCCTTATATCCATATTTTAACATGAAATGTCCAAAAGCTGTAGAAGATATATCAATTATACAATGTACACATAAATGAGTTAAATGCAATCAAATATATGATTTATTATCATATTTTAGAATACAAATGCCAAATCAGGAGGAAATGACACTTATTTACATATTTTTACATAAAAGAGCGAAAATTCGTAGATTTCTTATACCAAGTTTACATAAATGAGAGAAATGCAGTGAGAAGTATGATTTATTTTCATATTTCCAAATAAAAATGCTAAATCAGTATATAATGTCCGTTATTTACATATTTTTACATGAAACTGCCTAAATATTCAGGAGATATATCTATTTATACCATGTTTACATAAATGAGTGAAATGCAGACAAAAGTATGATTTATTTTCATATTTCAGAATAAAAATGCTAAATCTGTAGAAAATGTCACTTATTTACATATATTTATATGAAAATGCCTAACTCTGTAGAAGATATAACTTTTCATACACTACATAAATGAGTGAAATGCACCAAAAAGTATTTATTATCTTATTTCTTAATACAAATGCTAAATCTGAAGATTATGTCCGTTATTTACATATATTTAGATGAAATAGCCTAAATCTGTAGATAACTTAGTATACGATGTTTATATAAATGAGTGAAACGCAGTCAAAAGTATGATTTATATTCATATTTCAGAATAAAAATGCTAAAACCTGAGAAAATAATCCTTATTTAGATATTTTTATATGAAAAAGCCTAAATGTTTAGAAGATATCACTTCTTATACCATGTTTACATCACTGAATTAAATGCCGTCAAAATTATGATTTATTACCATATTTCAGAAGAAAAATGATAAATCTGGAGAAACATTATCTATATATTTTTACATGTAAAAGCCTAAACATGTATAAGATATAAATTCGTATTCCATGTTTACATAAATGTGTGAAATGTATACAAAAGTATGTTGTATTATCATATTTCTGAATAGGTATGCCATATCTGGAGAAAATATCTCATTTACATAGTTTTACATGAAAAAGCTTAAAACTCTAAAAGATAATACTTATTATACTATGTTTACATAAATGTGTGAAATGCAGTCAAAATCATGATTTATTATCATATTTCTGAATAAAAATGCTAAATCTGGAGGAAATATTCCTTGTTTACATATTTTTACATGAAACAGCCTAAATCTGTAGATGTAGTTTTGTATATCATGTTTACATAAATGAGTGAAATGCACTCGAACGTATGAATTATTCTATTTCTGAATAAAAATGCTAAATCTGGAGAAAATATCACATATTTACATATTTTTACATGAAAAACCTAAATCTGTAGAAGCATTATCTTCTCATAATATATTTACATAAATGAGTTAAATGCAGTCAAATATATGATTATTTTTATATTTCAGAATAAAAATACTAAATCTGGAAAAAATCTCTGTTATTTACATATTTGTACATGAAAATGCCCAAACCTGTAGAAGATATAACTTTGTATACCATGTTTAAATAAATGAGTGAAATGAAGTCAAAAGTAAGATTTCTAATCATATCTCAGAATAAAAATGGAAATCTGAAGAAAATGAATATTTTTACATGAAAAAGCCTAAATCTGTACAAGATAAAACTTCTTATACCATAAGAGTTATATAAATGAGTGTAATGCAGTCAAATGTATGTTTCATTTCGAACTTAGGAATAAAAAAGTTAATCTGGAGAAAATGTCTCTTATTTACATATTTTTACATGAAAAACATAAATCTAGATGATATAACTTCATAACCATTTTTAGATAAATGAGTGAAATGCAGTCAAAAGTATTATTTATTATCCTATTTCTGAATACGAATGCTAAATGTGTCCCTTGTTTACATATTTTTACATGTAAAAGCGTAAAGCTGTAGAAGATATACGTTTTTATACCAGGTTTACGTAAATGCGTGAAATGCAGTCAAATTTTTATTTATCATCATATTTCTGAATAAAATGCTAAGTCTGGAGAAAATGTCCCTTAGTTAAATATTTTTACATGAAAAAGCCTAAATCTTCAGATGTAACTTTTTAAACCATGTTTACATAAAAGAGTGAAATGCAGTCAAAAGTATGATTTATGATCATATTTCTGAATAAAAATGCTAAATCTGGAGAAAAAGTCCCCTATTTACATCTATCTAAATGAAAAAAACCTAAGATTCTAAATCTAATAAAAATGTTAATGATTTACATATTTTTACATTAAAATGTCTAAATCTGAAGAAATATGACTTTTTTTAATAATTTAATAGAAAACAGACTAAATCTGGATAAAATTATGAATTATTCTCATACTTCATAAAAAATGAAAACCTAAAGAAAATCTTATTTATTTACATATTTTTGCATAAAAAGACTAAATCTGAAGAAAACATCAATTTTTAATATTTTTTTTTATGAAACTTGTTTTAATCTATCTATCTATCTATATATATATATATATATATATATATATATTATGTCATTCACAGACAGTACTGTTTCGCTGTATCACAGCTCCTCAGTGCGACTAGACTTCCGAATGCCTCAAGCCAGGATTGAAACACAACTAATTTTGTGTCAGCCAGAGCTATCTTCACTCGGTAGAGTTACACAACTAAATCTAGCGTATTGTTTTTACAAATGTAAACAAATGCCAATCAGCCAAAGTGCTCCATTCATTTTACTGAAGAGCTTTGCACACACACACACACATATATATATATATATATATATATATAAATTTCATATTTCTAGGCAAAATATATTATGAAAAAATTATGTTTTTACTATTTTTTACATCAACTATCAAAATCTGTTGTAAATATAACTTATGTTAATATCTTTACATAAAAGTGATTACATCTATACAAACACATAAATGATTTTCTTATTTCTGAATAACAACGTCTAAATGGGAAGAATATGTAACTTTTTATTTTTTATATACAATGCATAAATCTAAAGAAATAAAATTTCTTTTAATATTTTCATATAAAAGTGTCTAAATCTAGTAAAAATATGAATTATTTTCATATTTCTGAATAAAATAGTCTAACTCGGAAGTAAATCATGGCTATCTCCATACTTTTACAGAAATTGCCTAAATCTGAAAAAATGTTATTTCTTTCAATAATTTTACATAAATCTGCCTGAATGTAGGCAAAATTTAAAATTGTTTTTAAATTTTGGAATAAAAATTTTTAATCTCAAAAAATATTACTGATTTATATATTTTCAAACAAAATGCCTAAACATGTAAAAAATTAAATTCTTTTAATATTTTTTGCATAAAATTTTATAAATGTATGGAAGAATATGATTTATTATCATATTTCTGAATAAAAATGTTAAATCTGGAGAAAATTTCCCTTATTTACATATTTTTTACATTAAATATTTCTAAAGTGCTTAAATCAAGCGAATATATGAAGTATTTTCATATTTTTGGATTAAAAAGTAAATTCGATTCATTCCCAAAGCATATGGGAAAACAAAATAATTTACAAAACCAAATCCATGTTACGGATGCTGTGAACTGCATTTCAAGAACTGTCCTTTTAAGAACAAAAAATGTTTCGACTATGGAAATGTGGAATACAAGAGTTCGCATTGTAAAGTTTAAAAATGAACACAAAGTCAAAATTCATGAGTTCTGTAAACGTAGCGTTGACTACAGACAACGCAGACAATGGCCAAAAAAGAAAACTTATAACGGTAAAAATAAATAGAATAAATATAAATTTCAGCTAGATACGGGGTCAGATTTGACTATTAGAAACAAAGAAACGCGAGGAAGAATCAGTAAACCAATATTAATATTACAAAAAAAAAATAAATAAATAAAAATTCCTCAGCCCTTACTGAGCATAAATTTAAATTTAAAAGTGAGTTCACTTCAGATGTATCGTTTTATGGGAAAACGGTGAAAGCTAAAGCATTCGTAATGGAAAGAACTTATAACTTATTCGGAATAGACTGGATGTTCATGGGATTTGACCATAAACTATTTTTGTAATAAAGTGAATGGCTCTTCTAGCGACTCTGAAAGGCTAAAAAAAGAATTGAAAAATCAATTTCCGGAAGTTTTTTCTGAAGGGTTAAGCCAAGCCCAGAAGAAATTTTCACAAAGTTAAATAGCGGAAAGTACTTTTCAAATTTGGACTTGTCAGACGCATATTTGCAAATCCAGGTTGAAGAAGAATTTTCAAAACTTAACAATCAATACACACAATGGATTATACAAGTTTAACAGATTAACTTTCGGTATTAAGGTAGTACCTGGAATTTTTCAGCAAGTAATGGACACAAGGTTGAGCGATCTAAATATCGTTGACGCCTACTTAGATGACATTTTAATAAAAAGTGAAAATCAAGAGCAGCATAGTCAGCACGTAAATGAGGTATTCAGAAAAAATAGACGAATACGGGTTTAAATTGAGTGAGATAAGAATTTTTCATGGCAAAAATTAAATATTTGGGCCAAATCATCGACGAAAACGGTAGGAAACCAGACAACTATAGCAAGTGCGATTAAAAATATGTCTTTCCCAACAAATGTAGACTCTTTACAAGCATTTTTAGGTTTCTCAAATTATTATATTTTTATTCCGAACATACATTTCTGGCGAGAAACATTAAATAATTTACAAAAAAGACTCCAAGTGGGATTGAACGGCCGAATGCCAAAAAGCAGTTAAAAATTTTAAAAGATTCTAACGTCGAATTTTTTTCTCGCATTTTGATTCAAAATTAGAAATAATTGTGGCGAGTGACGATAGTAATTTCACTGCCGTAATATTGCAAAAGCACAAAAATGGTTCTGTAAAAGCGATAGAATATGCGTCAATAACACTTTTATCGGCTGAGAAGAATTATAGCCATGAGAAAGAGGCGTTAGAAATAATTTTTGCTGTGAAGAATTTCACCCTACAGACAGACCACTATCCATTGTTAATAGACTACAGCAAAGTGGGGGGATTTTGTTGAATTAGAATTTTAAATGGAATTCCTACCATCAAAAAAGCTAAGTCACGCAGATGGTTTGTCGAAACTCATACCTAAATTATGTGAACCATTAGATACGATAATTGCAGCGGTAAGAGCTGAGAATGAAATTAAGAACTCTGTAATACTATGTGATCTCCGAGTGACGCTGGATGAAATTAATTAATTAGGTGGATACTTTTATTAGAGAAAAAAAAGGCAAGCATAGTGGAAATTGAAGGAGAAAAATAAAATTAAATCTAAAACTGACGGTGACAATATTTTTTCAATCTGTGATGAGGTCTTAATGTATGATAAAAGAGTGTTAATGCCTTCATCTTTCCAGAAAAGAATGTTGAGAGAATTTCATACATGCCAACCAAGGTATCGGTAAAATGAAACCGCTCATGTGCAGCTATGTCTACTGGCCCAATATGAGCAAAGACAGAGAGATTGGTAAAAGCGTGCAGAGGTTGTGCCATGGCAGCAAAATCACCACCAGTTAAATTCCACCATTGGCCAAAGACAGACACACGGTGGTCGAGATTACACGTTACACGTCGATTTCGCGGGACCGATAAATGATGACGTTGTCAACAGTTTTTCCAAATGGTCAGAAATTTTAAAATGCATAAGTCCAACTTCTACAATTGCAATAAACTTCTTGCATGAATTATTTTTTTTTTTAGATACGGTATCCCGAACACCATTATTTCGGACAACGCCACGCAATTCACTGCTAAAAGAGATTGAAAGTTTTTGTAAAACCTTTACGATACAACGTATCAAAACTTCCCCCTACCATCCAAGATCGAATGAGCAAGCAGAACGTTTCGCCGATATATTCAAAAAAGCATTAGAAAAACTAATGGAGATGAAAATAAAGATATGTTATTACAGCAGTTTTTACGTGTATATCGGGTGACACCTACTCCTAAGTGTGTCAAGTATGTCCCCGGCAGAACTAATGTTCACAAAGAAAATTAGATCAGTGTTCGGAAAACTGCTGCCGAATAAAAAAAAAGTCGAAAACAAGAAAAAATCCGATAGCCAGAAATACCTCAAACCCGGCAAAAGAATATTCTTTTGAACTTACAAAAATGGAAATGGAAGATGGGGTAGCCGAGAGGCGTATCAGAAAGTTATTGTACATAATAAAAAAGGGTTTGCATAGGAGCATAAAAGGCATCTAAATCAAATAGGAAGAGTGTACTCGGACGAACAGAGCATCCGAGAAGAGCCGATAATAGTTCTGTATGACGTTTTCGATGTACCTATGCCCCAGAAACCACACGCTCCAGTAAAAAGAAGTGACAGTATACAGAAAATCTTAACACAAAAAGAAAAAAAGTATAACTTCTATAGGAAGTAAGTCTCAAAGAAGGTGATGTTGTGCTAAGTGCCAGTTACCCTCGTTACTATCATGAATGGACTGATCCATGATAAGTGGTCTTGGGTAATTGTCTAGGAGAAAAATAATACTATTGCAGCATCTAGCTGAGTACTGAATACCAGTATCACGACTGACTCTCTGTGTTGTTTCTTACCAGCCCCCACATCACAACAAGAATAAAAAGGACTAAATCTGATGAAAATTAGCTTATTTTCATATTTTTACATTAAAAGTCTAAATCTGAAGAAAATATTGCTTTTAATAGTTTTAAAGCATGAAGCTGAAAAATATTGCTTCTTTTAATATTTTTACATAAGTGTCTAAATATAAAAGATGAATTATTTTCATATTTCTGAACAAAAAGAAAATGTTGCTTATTTTCATATTTATAAATTAATTGGAGAAAATGTTGATTATTTAAATATTTCAAATAAAAAATAATTCTGAAAAAAATATTGCTTATTTTCATATTTTGACATAAAAATGTCTATATCTCGAGAAAATGTTACTTATTTTCATATTTTTACTTAAGAGAGTCTAAATCTGCAGAAACTGATTATTATTTTAATGGTTGCGTAATTTCATATTTCTGAATAAAAAAGACTTTCATATTTTTGCATAAAAACTGGAGACAATGTTGCCTAAAAATACTTCCCACTTCTTTATTTCTCTTATGCGCCTGAACTTTTACACTTTTACACCTTATCCTTCTGTATTATTATATTGCGTATATAAAGATTTATTTTGTATTTATCAGCACTCTGTCCAGTTTTCTTTGAATCATTACACAAAGCCAATATACCACCAAGTCGATATCGATATATGGTAGGAACGGACGTTACCATGAGATAAAAAACTCATCCAAAACTGATAACCTGCTAACTCCCATAAAGTTCTCTTTTAACACTTTATTTGCTTTCTTCGTCATTAATATTCATAATAAAATGTTATTATAATATAATTGTATATAATTAATAATAAGTATCGATTATTAATCGAGAAATAACAAATAATGATATGCAAACTTATAAATCAAGCCTAATAGACTTTTATTTTAGTTCTAATTTCAAACCAATAGATTAAATTTAATATTTTAAATAAGTATAATATTTTTGCTGTATTTCAATCCAAATTTAAATCGATTAGAATTTTTTTTATTATCAGTAAAATCAATAAAATTGTCCTTTCAAGAATGAATATAAAAATATATCCATAAAAGTGGCTTTTTTACATCATGTTTCTTCTGAACATATAAAAATGATCTCACAAATGTAATAATTGTAAACAAGTCATATGAGAATCAAATTATCGATAGCATATAAAACTACACTTAATATCCACGAAAATCATTGTAATCCAATATTGATTCCATTCAAGAAAGATCTATGAGAGTTTATTTTTATCCATCCTTATAACTCGGTGCCTTCCAAAAAATCGGTGCCTAAGGTTTAAAATACATTTTAAAATAAGAAGAGTTTTTCTTGAAGCTTTTATTTTAGTTTTCATTTCAAGCTAATAGATTAAATTTAATATTTTCAATAAGCAAAATGCCTTGTTATACTGAATTTAAATAATTTTGTATGATTTTTTAAAATCATTTCAACCCGAAGCAAGGTAATAAAGACACTAGCACGAAAGGGATTACTGAGTGTAAGAGAATATGAGGAAAAAAACCTACTATTCAGGAGAGAGAACAATAAAAGAACAGGAATTAAGAAGACATAGGATAACGATTGACATCGCATTTAAGTTTTTGAAGATCAAAGTTGATTAAGAAGCAAAAGGCTGGAAGGGAGTTCTACAAGCGAGAAATGTTATAGAAGAAACTGTTAACATAGAACATCTAACCATTTCAACTGCAAAATGATGAGACCTTGCCGTCAATTTAGTACTGCGCTTAAATTCATAAAATCTAGATGACATCGGGAAAAGTTCATTAGAATTATTACTATGAAAGTATTTATAGAAGATGCACAGGGAAGATACATTAGGACGGTAGGAAAGTGTCTGAAGCCTAGATTCCAGGTTAGGACCAATAACAGTGCAGATTATTCATTGTATTTTATCAAGAATCTCTAAATATATAGCAGAAACAGCAGACCATATGTGGCAGCAATATTCAAAGTATGGACGAATGATAGACTTATAAATATGTAAGATAGATTCTGACAAAAAGAGAGCAGTTTCATTTTGAAGGCATTACAATTATCAAGCCATTCCTTGACCCAGTTGACAACAAACAGACTAGGTCCTTTTTTTTTAGATCAAATGCTAATTTCACATTATCAAACCGATCAGACTTACTATTAAGACAGGAGTAAATAGTTGTGTCATCATCATAGATACTAACTGATGACATCAGGAAGGTCTCTGATGAAAATTAGGAACAACGTAAGTCTAAGGATAAAGCTCTGGAGAACACCTGCGTTAATGCAATAAGATCTAGAAGAGTGGCCATTCCAGTCAATATTCGTTTCGCTATTCGATAAGAAAGGCTGAATCAGCTAAAAAATTCGTCCAGAAATACTATAACCTTTCAACTTATGAGGAAGACCAGCATACGAAACCTGTCAAATACCTTTGATATATCCAAACAAGCAGCCCGAGCATCATCATTCGTATCTAAACCTTGGTAGACTCTTTCAGCAATAATCGTTAATACCTGAGAAGTTGACCGAGAAAGAAAAGCCATATTGATTATCTGAAAGAAGACCTGCGAAGTGAGATGCTTAACTAATTCAGCGTTGATTAGAGCATCAAGTACATGCCAAAAAGAGGTAGAAGGTTAATAAGCCAATATTTAGAAGAATAAGACCGTTCGCCTGAGTTCTTAAAGACTGAAAGTACAGATTTCCAATAAGTAGGAAAGAAAGAAGCAGCAAAGCATTTATTGTAGAGTTTAGAGAGAACAGGAGTCAGTTCAGGAGGCACAGTTCCTAAGGACTATTGCAGGAATAAAATCAAGTTCATATGCTTTGTGGGGATCCAGTTTAGAGATGATAACAGAAACCATGGATGGATCAATATACATATAACTCAAGAGAGACTCAGTTCTAAGTGGAATGTCAGGCAATGATACTCCAGACGAGTCAAGTAGAATTTGAAGAGAATTTACAAGTAAAACATTCTGCTTTATCAGAAGATGTTAAAACTTCAAACTGTGTGAAAAGAGGAGGGATAGAAGTAAAATTATCAGTAGAATCGATAATATTTGTCAACACAGTATAATACTCTTTAATAAAAAATAATATATCCTTTTCTGAATCATTATTTGAGAAAAATTAACTGATTTAAAATTTAATTAATCGGAATTGAAGCAAATATTACTTACTTTTAGTAATAATATTGGAGAAAAGCATTTTTGTACACGGAGGTGAGTGTTTTTATGAGATGTTGACACATTTATCGACAACTTGATGTTTCGGAAATTTATCTAAGGAACCGATAATTGTTATTACATGACGAATACAACGTAAACGCCATTTTATATAACTTTTTAAATACCCAGTAATCTTAAAAGATTTTAATTTCTTTTAAGAATTTTTTTTTTTTGATGAGTAATGAATTTTTACAAGAATTGTTATTTTTTATTTAAAATTTTAATTAAAATAATTTATAAACTTTTAAATATGTTAATATTCTGTATTAATCTGTAGCGGTCAAGTGATATTGCTATTAAATTAAAACTGTATTTGCTAATTATGAATGTAAAAGCTCATTACAATTCAATGACCCTCACTATTTTAAAAATATTTGTGTATGTGTGTGTGTGTGTTTAAACCTGTCGATTTTTGTAAATTCGGGCATTCACATATGACTTTATCAAACAATAAAGGAGGTATCTATAATAAATTAAAAATTTATTGGTAATTTTATTACACTTTCTCACCAAGCGTTTTCATAAATAAGGCTATAAAGCCATAGTACCTAAAATTCAATAAAATATTAGATTGCTTAAAATATTTTCTTAAATTTTAAAGATTACAGTGTAATTAAAAAAATATTTTAAAAAATGGTGTTCACGTTGTATTCGTCAAGTAACTTCTTTCTGTTTTGTCGCAAGGGATTACCGAGTGTTAGAGATTATGAGAAAAAACGAAAAATACTATTAAGGAGAGAGAACAATAAAAGAACAAGTATTAAGAAGACGGAAGATAACGATTGCCATTGCATTTACAAAAATTGAAGATCAGAATTGACTGGAAAGCAAGAAGCCGGAAGAGAGTTCCACAAGCGACAGAAGAAACTGTTAGCATAAAACTTACGGTTACAACTAGCCATTTCAATTGCAAAATGATGAGACCTTGCCGCCAATCTAGTACTGCGGTTAAATTCATAAAGTCTAGGTACCATAGAGGAAAGTTTATTTTAAACTGAAAGTAATATTAATCCTTAAAATTACTATTTTTCTTCGAAACAAATGTCTGGAATAGATAATTAGATTTTAAGAAATTTCTCTTTTGTCAGTTTCCGTAAAATTTGCTAATCGAACTGGGGAAGTGACTTTGTTTTTACTTTTTTGTTTTAAAAATATCGAAACTCTTTATTTAAGTCGTAAAACAATTTTTCTTTTTTATGGATTAACGTTAGACGATAACCTTTCAAATAAATCGATAGTTTAGCTTCAAACTTAAATTATTTATAATGCGTTTTTAGCTTTTCTTTTTAGAATGTCTGTAGTGTTGCGGTACCTGATCTATAGTGAGTAGCTTTCTTTTAAAATAATTATTCACCCTTGCGCCAGTATTTCTTCTTATAAAATGTGTTTTACTTCTGTTATTCCCATTCTTTTTAACCATGTAAAAAGTGACTGCTCACCATAAACGCTTTTAAAACGACATAGTTTGTTTATTGCTCGTTTGAACACTGAAGAATCACTGGAGCAGACGATGTTTGCATTAGCATAAGTCAAAAAAGAGAGACTCTAAATCGCAGCTTGATGCCGATCAGATTTGTATCTGTCATCAAGTAAAATAACTGGGACATGATAAACACTGAATGGGGCGGTTTCATGCCTTATCCGAACTGCCTTTTAATTTATATCCCTAGGTTCATCCTCTACGGTCCTCTTTACTCGCCTTATTTGCTGTCAGGTGCTTAAAAGAGACGGTTGTAAAAATTTCAACATCCATTGTCAATAATACAAGCAACTGTGTCACAAAGTCTACCGACCATTTCAGCTCTGATCTGACCCCACAATAGTGATATCCCGCCGAACCTGACCGAATAAGGCCGGTGCTCTTCACATTACACCGCCTGTACCCGTTCATAGCCAACAGTCGCCGGTCAGACGCTGCGTAGGCCGCGATCGTTCAAGGCCGTAAAATTCACCATATCATTTCACACTGAAGCTTGTCATTGTGGTTTGTTTGTTTGTCAAGTTTATTATTTTTTATGAAATCCACTAATTTATGAACCATCATCACATTGTCTCTCGGGGTGGGCAAGAGAATATCTAGCTTTTTATTTTATTTTTTTAATAATCAAGATCAACCACTCAGTAGTGTGGCTCTTTCATCGACAACCAGACGCGACTTGTCGTTTTCTCGACTCATTTTCATATACCAATTCTCGTATTTTTTATTTTTACTTTTCTCCTTTTCCTCTCACATCTTATCTTTCTCATTTGTTATACTCTCCCCCCCTCTCTTCCTCTCCCACTCTCTCCCGTTGTGAGTCTCACTTCTTGTCAAGTCTTACCTATCAAAATGTAAAGCCATAATTAACGTAACTGGAGAAGCCCGAATTTCGTGGGAAAGCATTTTTGAAAGTTTTTATACTATTTTTGTAAGTATGTCGTAAAGATGCTAGCAACCTTTTATGATTTGCATTAGATGTGAGCAGATAGATAGATAGATAGATAGATAGATAGATAGATAGATAGATAGATAAGAAAACTTTAATGTAATTAGAAGAACTTTTATATTATTTTAAAAAATTAAGTTACTTGTTCGCAACAAGAGTTTCCTTACGGAATAATATCGTAAATTTATAAGATGTTTAACACTTTTGAAGTAAATATTTACTTTTGAACCTGTTAATTATTCGTGGATTTTTTGAAAGTATTGTTATTACAGTGGAAACGTTAACATTCTTTTCCAAAATAACTCGGCAAGAAAGATGTCACAGTTAAGTTATTTATCCTGCAAAAAATGTGGAAAAGAGATAAGGATAATTTTTCAAAAATTAAGCAGGAAAATTTGTGACAACGTGAAATTTATTAAAAACGTTTGATACTTAAATAGCATCAGTTCTAGAGTCAAAACAAAGAAATCAAATTTGGCAACGTCATCTTTTTCTTTTGTTTGTATCTTGCTATATAAGCAGAAAGTAACGTACATATTGATGGCAACAGCGACTGTAAAAGTTTTGACACAATTGTGACATGAAAATGAGTTTCCAGTCAAGAGTGTGGAGTAACAAAGTAAGTTGATTAAATAATAAGAAAAAGACCTCCTTTTAAAAAAATAAAGTTAAGAATAAAATCACAGAATAAATTTAAGAAAATATCATATTGATAGGATAAGTTTATTTACAAGAAGCAAGCATTACATTGATGCTATCAATGGAATAACGAGCATAATAGCTATTATAATATACATATAATTAATAAGAACAGACGGAAAGCAAGCAGCATAAAATGTTGCGCATTATTTACAACTGAACTCGTGCTGAACATCGTAACTAGGAAAAGGCTGACATTAAGAAGAGTCGAAAATAAACACTGGCCCGCTCCGTTAATCAGACAGAATTAAGTTGCCTGTAATAAACAATCACTTATGCGTGCCTCTTCACAAGTGGCACAATGTTAGTAAAAAACAGTTCTATTCAATGATTGACAAAACAGGATTTCTGATTCCCCGATTCCCATTTTTTTTTTTTGTTTTTGGCTTTTATTGAGAATTCAGTTTCTGGTTTCTTTCTTGCGATAGAAATCGTGAATGAAATACACGATGAAGCAAAATTCTTTCACAAATCTATGTAAAAAATTAATGAATTTGTACAGAAAATAAGGAAAGAGAAAGTCAATAAAAACTGTGACAGTTTAAACAAAAGCCATAAGAAGAAAATGAAGAAATTTGAATTAATCAGACAAAATATCATAACTAAAAATAAATAAAGAGAAAATCTGAGTTTTCTCGATTTCTCAGTTGTAGTCATAAATAAAAGGAAATTAAATTGAAGAAAAGAGAAAAAATAGGAAAAGGAAGAAATTTCAAAAGCCCTTCATTCTTGATCCCTTGACACTGAGCTGAGACTGTCTCTCGCGGGAAGGGAAGATCTTCTACCAGTGGTTAACAAGGGAATCGGGCTATTTTCGTTCTCTTCAACCGAAGAACAGCTGCTACCCGGCATAACAGTTGTGTCTGGTATTTGCGAACAGCTTCCAGAATCACACTCAATTGGACAATTTTCAGAAGTACCGATAACCACATGAGTACTGCTGTCACTACTGCTACTGTGGCTGCTGAGATTCCGTGGCAAAAGTGATGCTGCCTGTTCGTTAATTTTCAATCTTTCATGGATTCTCTTATGGCGCTCCAGGTTGCTCTTGTGACTGGTGGCGTAGTCACAGTGTGGACAGTTGTAATCTTTCTGACCATTGTGAACAGACAAGTGACGCCTGAGTAATGCTTTCCGGCAGAAGCGTCGGCCGCAGAATGGACACGAGTAGCCATTGTGGTGGAAGATCATGATGTGTTCCCGCAATGATGCCTTAGTTGAGAAAGTTACCCCGCAGCATTCGAGCACTTTATCGCAAGCTTGGTGCATGGTCGAAATATGGCGTTTGAGATTGTTGCGTCTGTCGGTCACATAGCGACAATGCGGACACGGAAATAACTTTCCCCGAAATGTATTGCATACCAGCATGGCCAATTCCAGATAGTTTCTGTTCATCAACGGCGCTTTATATTTGAGATATGACAAATCAGCTGGTAAGCCGGTTTGCTTCAACTGGTGGTGATAGTCGGCCAAACCGAGTGTTCTCGGATCGGCACCGCTAGCCGATGGGGGAGTATACAATGAATACTGCAACCAAGCAGCTGGCAAGCCGAGGGCTCCTGGCATTGACATTGCGGGTGACATTAAGGGTATCGCACCATGTAGACTTTGACGTGCGTTGGCAAAGGAGCAAAATGGAACGCTAGGTGTTTTTGTACTAATGATATCTGGAGAACTGGAAGATTGCAGACTCGGGTGATCTGACATTAGCAAAGATCCAGGCGGCGAACTGCTTTTTTCTTGACTGTTTACTGTTAGACGTGACAGTGCATTTTCACAGATTGCTGAACCAGTGCTGTTAAAAAAGAAGAATAAAGAAGTTTAGTCAATAATTTGGATGAACATTAAGTAAATACGGACATATAAAGAAGTGACAATTTTCGTCAAAGTTCTCAGACCATGAGAGAGGTAAATGCTTTTTTTATCTTTCTGAAATCATTCATTCACTCATTAATCATTTATTCACTCATTAATCATTTTATCATTGTATTTTTAAATCGAATATTGTTATGGAATCCCAAGGCGGGCAAAGTGATAAGCTCTCACAAACAGATTTTCAACTGTCTTCATTAAAACTTTCACTTCTACTGTTTTAGCATCTTATTGTTGAGCAAAATTCGATGTTATTAAAAACGGAATGTGAGTATATGTGTGCGATATTTTGTATGCAAAAGTCCAAGTATAGGCGTGATGATATGTTAGTATGTACATCGGTGAATGTTATTTCCGTGGCTACGTTTTCTATGCAAGCGCACACGCCCTCCTCAACCTAGGATAATGATAGGAGTCGTGATGAGCAAAGAACATTCTCTAAATTATCATAACTTCTTCCTCCCTACATATTATCACCCCAGGTACAACCGTCTATGTCATTTTCGCTTTATCTCTCTGCTTTCTTGGTGTAAACTGAAGATAAAAAATAAATCACTTGGTCTTAAAGTGTAAAAGGAAGGAAGAATCGCGGTGAGTAAGTATATCGATTAATAAACATTGACATTAGGGGTTTCTGTAAACCCCAGTAAACAATCACAAAAACAAGAATGCAAAACAGAAGAGCCAATAATAATAATAATAATAATAATAATAATAATAATAATAATAATAATGAGGCCGATATCTAATCCAACTTGAACTAATTCTAAAACCAACAACAATCGGATTGGAAGCGTACCTCACTAAAACCAATAACCCTCTCCTACAAATAGTAAAACACCAAAATCACTCCATCAACAAAAAGTTGCACCCTTCAAGAAACAGCTTAATATACCTGAAACCCTACCAACAAAAGACGAAGCGAATACCATCTATGCCAAACGAGTAAAACAAAAAGCAAAACAACTTGGCCAAATGAAATAAAAAAAAAACCCCAAAAAACCGCAAGTACAAAGCGTTGCATGGCAAATGCCTAAAAATAACTAAAGAAGCAGATGTGGACCAACAAAAAACACATCAGTGGCTGAGGAGTGCCGGGTTGAAAGCTGAGACAGAAAGACGAATTATTGCAGCTCAGGACCAATGCCTCGCAATCAGATCCTATCATTGTCACATAATCAGAATGGAACTAACCCGAAATGCAGGATCTACGGAGAATATGATGAAACTGTCGGCCATATAATCTCAGTATGCCTGGAACTTGCAAAAAATGAATATACCCACAGATATAACAAGGTAGCGACATATGTGTACTGGAAGATATGTAAGAAGCACAAAATCGAAACCACTGAGAGATGGAATGAGCACCAACCAGATACAGCTAACCAAAACCGGGAACTGTGCAAACGACTGGGTTTCTCCATGTAAATGAATCAGAGGCTGTTGTTAGAAAAAAAGCAATAATAATGAGATACTCTTGGATTTTGGGATCCAGGTTGACTATTTCATGGCTAAGCTAGAGAACCATAGGTTGAAGAGGAAAAAGAGCGAAAAGTTGGGTCACTGCATGTGAAAACTGTAGAACCTGAAGTCGTGCTCATCATAATGCAGTTGGAACAGGTGCTAAAAATACTAGAAGCGAGGTTGGATTAGATATTCGAGGTAGAATTGAGGTTGTTTAATGTATGACACTGCTAGAATCTGTGAAATATACTGTAGCTTTGTGGAAACATTGCTGTCCCTCAGTTCTAAGCAATAACTGTCTGACATGTGGATTAAGCATTTATATACATAAAATATAAAAATAATAATTTCGTCACTTAAACCAAGACGATGTGCAGTAATGAGATCGATCCTAAAGCTGAAGCATCGAATCTATTATACATCAGTCTCCTGATGATTCAGAAGGAATATAAAAAAACGAGGCATCTAGCATAGATGCCTCAAATTTATTCTGTGGTTATTTGTTTATGTACATGCACACTTATGCGTAAATAAGAAAAACAAAATTAAATCCATAACTCAGTTGTTTCTCGAAATATCATGCTGGGTCCTTCATGACATAGGGTTGGTTACTTAGTAGTGTCTATATCCTCTTGACTTAGTTTGTATTGGGTTACATGGTACCAGCAATAGAGTGTAATTACCGACCTGATATTTTTGGGGGGAATTGTATTCATACCTTTCCCAAGCGCATTAGTACGAAATAATTACAAATTACCTGAGCATGGAATTTGAATCCATTTTCTGTAGTGCAAAGCGTTAAAACAACTTCATGCCTCCACTCATGCACACATCATCACGTACGTTTTATATTTACAATCTAGCTGAATTTGTCAAGATTTTAGGGACACAAAATGTTGGAAACAATTATTCAATGTCAAATCAGGTTGTAAATTAATTTTTCTTATGACTTTCTTCTCGGTGATTATTTGATATTTTCGTCCATTATTATACATTGTAATAATTCTCTTACAAATGCTTTCTATTCGAAAAAATTGAATGCTTCATTTTGGAAATCCTTAGCTTTGTTGTTTTCAACACATTTCGGCTTGTTATTTCTCCAATCTTCACCGATCAGAGGTTTCATTCGGCAAGGTGAAGAGGATAAAAAAAGTTCCATGTCGCTCAAGGGATGTAATGCATGTTCAGTTACTTAAAAAGATTCAAGAAAGTCACATACCAACGCTGTATTTCATCTCAGCAGTTTAGACAACTGATAAAAATACCATAAATTTAAAAACCCTCAAGTTATAATTTAAATCGTGTGAGTTGATTTTAACATTAAAATCAAGATACAATCCAGGGATATTACATTCGTGCGAGGTAAAAAATTGACCATGAAAACTTATGTAGTTGTTTCGTGTTCATATGTAGGGAGGAGGAAGCAAACAAATAGAAAGGGCGAGATTTAAAAAAGAAAGAAAAAAAAATTTTCTGTTCTCGGGGGACAAAATAAAAAGTACAATTCAGAAAGTACAAAATAAAAAAGTGCACAACTCTGTAGTTTTATTAGTTTCTGTTCAATAAGTTTTACTCTGCTTACATATCTGCTTGCCTGTATGATTTGTAAAGCTAAATGGACATTAACGAATGTACTCTGGGTGTTCAGTGAATAAAAGCATAGATTTATTATTCATCTATCTTTTTGCTTTCTTTCTTTTTCTTTGTTTCTTTTTTTCTCGATTTATTTTTATTTTTATTTTTTAGCGTCCCATTTATGATCGCCAGCAGTTTCGTCTAGAAATAATATCATTCAATAAATATTTTAGAGGTGATTACCTAATTCTAGAAAACCAATGGAATCAGAATTCATTGAAAATTATGGTTAAAAAGCATAGAGTAATTAAGAGTAAGTCTTCTCATAAATTTGGAATTTTTTGATGACTTGCAGTTTGTTGTCAGGATTTTTTGTGGGGACGGGAATTTGAATCCTAGATTGTGGAACGGTCTTTGCCAAAATGACTTTAGCCATTCTCGGGAGTCGTTCTCCTCATATCCATGACTTGCAGTTTGTTTAATTACAGGCTCAGTGCAATAATTACCGAATATTAGTCTCACATTGTAACTGAATTGGCACTTGAAGGCATTTCATCTGGAGATTCATATCTGTAAATACACATTCGGCAATTGATGATATCAGGAAAGGAACTAATCCATGGACGCCCACTCGATAGCTGCGTCATGTCAACACGAATCTGGATAATCAACAGTGAAACGCTTAGGACAAAACCAAGATAATTAAGTTAGCAATGAATTAACGTTTAATTGCTTCATCATTAAACAACGCTATTTCCGACCGGTGCCAGTCAGAGGAAAGAAAGAAAGAAAGAAAGAAAAGAAAAGAAAAGAAAAAAAAAGAAATAAACTGTGCTATATTCCCAAAATGTATTCCACGTCTTTGTCGAACCAAGTAGTAAAGATTTTGTATTGATAGCATCTTTAATGAGAGCCAATGACAACCCCTGGGTCAAAGCTGATGCGAGGGACGACATTTAACGAGAGAAAAAAATGTCATTATTTTCATCTGCGCAAGAGCAACGGAAAACACTAACAGAATGCGCAGCCTGACATTTTGCGGGTGGGGGAGGGATAGTAGTGGTAGTGAAGGTGGTGGTGAAGGTGGTGGGACTTAAGTGTCAAAACTCCTGCAAAAGTTAAAAAAAGACATGCGTTCTTTTGATTAATTTCATAAAATATCATTGGCTTCATAAATCGAAATACACAGATGATGATTTGATAAAACTTAACATCGAATTAAGTTTCTGAATGGTGAATCTAGGACTGACAGTCTTATTTCCTTTAAAACCTTCTTTCAACATTTTCAACAAATGTTGAAAGAAGGTTTTAAAGGAAATAAGACTGTACATGGAAGATTGTAATTTCTTTTCATCGCTTGACAAAAGCAATAAACTGCTTACCTATGAGGCAATGTTTAGCAAAATCGTTTTTTAGACACATTGGCTAGCATAGTGTATCCGGTCCTTATTGAGAACTCGACAAAATGTGATTTTCTGCCAGATTAAACTGTGCATATACAAAAGAAAATTTTACGGCTACATAGACATGCTCTAATCCATGCGCAATTGTGTATGAAAGCTAACAAATCAATCCCTTCCAATTATTATTATATCAGAAATATAAATATATATTACAGTTACATATAAACTAACTTAAAATGCAAGTAATTAAAATATTGATAATCTACTCTAATAATTCACAAAATATTTTATTCATTACATATTTGTAGTTTGAAAAAAAAAACTTACCTCATGTACGTCCGCACGTAAAATATATTTATTATTGTATATAGTACAATAATTTTGGCACATGGCCGAAGGGGAAGTGGGGAGAAGACCGGTCGTCGCTAACTATCCTAGTCCTAGTTAATCACAATCATTCATCCAATACAAATTGTCCAACCACCAAAAGAACTCATCCCTCTCCATTCAATCCTACATGTACCACAATACCACAAATTCACAGAGGGCCTACAAAAACATCCCATGATATAAAAATTTAGCATGATTAGATACAAAAATATATAAAAATTCCATGAAACATGAATTGAGGGGGAGGGAATGAACCCAATAAACTAACCAAAAATGAAACCAAAACAACTAAAACAAAACAGATGTTAGTGAGACCCGTCCACCCCTCAAAATAACCAGAATGGCCGCTGTACTCTGCCAGTAGACAGAATTAAGCCGCGCACTCATTAATGGAGTGGGGGAGGTGAAATAAACAATGGAGCGGGAAAAACCAAAGCCTGACCCAGCTGAGATAAAAAATGGGGGACCAAAAAACAAAATGGGGAGGTTGGGAAACTCAACTTGGATCATAACAAAAGAGAATGCCGGGGACAAGCCGGGAACAACACTTACTCACATTAACTAGGAAAACATAAAACAGTCTAACTTAACCAGAGGAGGGTTACCCAGGAAACCGCCCCGTTGTGACTAAAGAGAACTTAAAAAAAGGAACTCAAGACTAACCTCTTTTACACGAATCAAACTCGCTACTTTCACCCATCTTTCGCTGAAATCTGTTGATATCAAACGCCTTCTATCAGTTCTAATCCGACCAAATCCTGATGAGAATAACGTTCATATCGCAAGATTCCCTCCATCAGCGACGTCCAAATCACCATTCGCGCCACGGCTAGCAACGTCAGAAACACCATTCGTTTCTTCCCAGAAAACGGGGGCGACACATTATCGCACACGTATGCGAGATCAATGAGCACGAGAACATCGGGAGCGATACGAGCCGTCAACTCGCCGACATAATCCCAGAAAGGGCGCACCTGAGGACAATGATAGAAGGCGTGAGAAACCGTTTCTTCTAAACCAAGGTCACACCGATGACAGTCGGGCAAATCTGCCCAGCCCCATCTGAAGAACCTGTCATTGAGAGATAGCACATTCCGAATCAATCACCAGGTAAGCGAAAACTCAGGGTTACTGAGGTAATTCGCCGCTGGCGCCCAAGACCAGAAAGAGCGTAACTCGTCCAACGACAAGCCGAACCGCCCACACAGACACTCGCTGAGGAAAGTCGGGAGTCTCTTGGAACTACGACGGCGCTTAACCCAGGAGATGCTCTCCAAAATCGAATCCTCAGTCAAAACGCGGCGTAGGAAAACCAACCTCGAGGCGTGTCGATGACTCACCAAGTGTGGTATTCTCAGCCCCCACCACCAATGACACGGACGCTGGACACAGCATTCTTTGCGGACCTTTGTCTTGAGTCAAACCCACAAGAGGGTAAACAACAAGCGCTCAATCGCATTCCGATGGTCCTTGCAAAGAGGAAGTACAGCTAAGCGGTAAAGGATAAGAGGAAAGATGTAAGTAGCACACACCTCAGCTCTACCGTTCAAGGACAGCCTCATTCGGAGCCAAGTCCGGACCGACGCTCCGACCTTTGCCTGTACTTATGACCAATTTTTCTCCAGCTGGAGGTCGGGTCCAAACCATACTCCGAGAATGCGGACAGGACCGTCCGTCCAACTGAAGGGTCCCGGAAGAGAGGCCCCCTTCCAGACACCTGACCGTAAGCCGGAAGACTTGTTGCGGTTAATCTTGGCCTCCGTGACCGTTTCGTACTGTTCAAGCGTCTTCTGCACCACCTCAATGTTGCTGCGACACGACACGAAAATGGATACGCCATCGGCATACGCGGAAACCTTGGCTCGAGCTCCACCAGGGACAGTAATTCACGTAGAGCTGGACTGCTCGCCCCGTCCCTTAGCCGGCGAAGGAGAGGCTCCAACGCCAAAGCGTAAAGTAGCGGCGACTGAGGGCAACCCTGACTAATCGACCGAGACAGCGCAAAAGCGCGCGACCGCTTCCCGTTCACCCGTACCACAGCACTGGGGAGCGATACAGGAGGCTAATCCACTTACAGAAGTCGGGTTGGAATCCGGCGGCCTGCAGGACAGCAGCCAGGTACCGATGATCAACCCTATCAAATGCCTTGGACTGATCCAAATTGATCAGCGCGGCCTCATAGTCGTCTTTTACCCCCTCTAGTATCGTGCGGATCAGATGCAGGTTGCTCTGAATTGTTCTGTCCCTCACAGCACAAGTCTGATCGGGTCCCAACAGACTCTAGGCAACTGACTGCAAACGCCCCGTCAGGATCTTGGCCAAAATATTTAACTCTGTGTTTAGCAGAGTTATGGGCCTGTAATCGTCTGATACCCGCCCACCATCCTTGCCCTTTTTCAACAGCGTGACCACACCTCTGGTGATCCGACTAGTGATGGCCCCCTGCCGAAACCAGTTGCTGAACACGGCAGGCAAAATCGGTACAAAGATGTGCGACAACCTTAAGTACAATTCATAGTGTAAACTATCAAGTCCCGGAGACTTGCCACTGCCGACCCTCTTCAATACCAAGTAGACTTCGCCTTCCGTGATCTCTCCCTCGCAGCTAGCCGCTTCAGTCGGCGCAAGCCGAGGAAAGTCAGCCAAATAGCTGCGAAACTCATTGCCACTGAGACCAGGCTCCTTGGTAAATCGGCCCTCGAAATGCCGCCGAAACACCCCGCACATGTCGTCAGTCGACCTCAGAGTACGCCCCTCCGGGGTTTTAACCTCACGAATGTAACGATCAGAACCTCGACGGATCTCTTCCTTGCGTAATTCTGAGCCCATGTTCACGGCTTCATTAGACATCTTGTTTAACTTATGCCTGATTAACTGCTAGTCGATCGCTCAAGAACCTGCCTTGCTAAACTTATCTGTAGCGGATCCCCCCAGCCTCCGCCCGGGAAAGACTATCTTTAAGTGTCTTAACCTCTTTAGCCTTATCTAGTGCGAGCCGCTGGCTATATTCGGTGGTGAAGGACCTAATCCTATCCTTAAGCATCTCCCACCACCTATTCCCAATAACCACCCCCAGTACCTCCCGTTGCACTATTTAATAAGCTGTTGCTGGAAGTCCCGCCTGTCCAGTAAAGACAAGTTGAACTTCCAGTGTCCAGCCATTCTAGGCCTAGAATCTAGCGCTATCCAGGCACAGACGAGTCTGTGGTCTGAATAGCCTAACAAGTGGGACAGTCTAAAAAGTTTATGTTGGCCCTTCTCACTAACATTCTATCCAGGTAGCTGGTTACCCGGGTAGACGGCCACTTACGTGTCCACGTCCACATCTCCTCCCTGGGATGATCGACCCGATATCTATCGACGAGACCGAACTCGCTAATCAGATCAACCAGGCCACGATCCTCCAAAGACCTCCCACTAGCTCGCCGCCCTCTGTCTATATCAGGGTCCAGGACGGCATTCCAGTACCCCACTAAGACTAAGCGCGACGAATCCACCAGGAACGGCCCTAACTGACGACAGAACGAGCGACGCTCCGTCTGGTCGGTGGGCGCATAAACCGCAACGATCCGAAACGAACTATTGTTCACGGGTAATATCCGCCCCCCCCCCCCAGCATCGACGTGGACATGGTCAACCCTCGCACCCAGGGTACGTTTAACCAGCAAGGAAACACCTCTGGCCTGTTGGTCCCCGTATGCTGAAAAAGCAACAAAGTCGCTAGATAGCACACGCTCATCAACTTCGCAAACAAAGTGTGTCTCCTGGATAGCAGCTACATCTATGCCCAAGGACAGGAGGTCGCGAAGCAGGTGCGCAGCCTTACTCCGATCCCTCAAGCCCCTCAGATTGAAACTAGCTAACTTGAGAAACATTTTCTAAGTGGATTCCCCTTAGTCACAGACTGGACGGAAATCTGCAGTGGATAGGACCCCGTCGGAGTGTCCCAGGCACCCCTGTCCCCATCTCTGTCGTCATACGACCATCTAGGACAATGTCTCCGACGTCCGTGTTATATATTAGCTTTAGAGTCCTATATAAAGCGGGATCCCTCTCGGCGCAAAACGTTTGTAATGGGACGTCCTTCACAAGTAAGTACATTTGGCATAGCCAAAGATTTTTTCCTGGTAACCGTTACCATGACTTCCACGTCTTCAGTACCTATCCCGGCCTTACTTTTGACGACTGAAACACTGGCCACCTCGCCAAATTTCGAAAAGAAAAAGCCCAAGTGAAATAAACAGCGGCACTCCATGCAGGATTGCTTTAGTTTTCCTTGTTCCAAGGTATTTCGTTTGGAGCCTCACTGACTTGGTTGATAATATGCTCCCCGCCAGTGACTTGACCGCGTCCTCTAATGCCAGCAGGATATCCCACATAGCTCTGCTTCTTCGAGCTAAAACTTTAGTCCCAATGTTCAGACTTTTAATAGCTTCCTCCATTATGTCCCTGTTAAATCCAATGAGTTTGCGAGTCTTAACATCTGTAGTTACCAAGGAGATAATTTTGGTGTTCATCGCTTCCAGTAGAGATGACACCGGTACCAATACATTCTCCTTCACAAAACTTTCAAACTTCTCCTAGAATCCCCTGTAATATTCGGGTCCCTTTTGAGTTGGTTTATCACCTGCCCACACCGAAGGGGTTGCTGGTGTAGGTGTCTCCTCTTGAAGTTGGGACTGCACCATAGTGTTGGCGCTGCCACAACACCGGTTGGAAACACCGGTCAAACACAAAAGAAGCCACAGAAAACAATATAGGAACAATGAATACAAAACAGCAATTAAAAGACGTAACCACACTTACTTTGAGACAATGTAACGCACGGAAATTTCAAGGGAATAACCGACTTAGAGACTGACGTGCAATGGACGCGGTAGCCAAAAATCCAACGCGGTAGCCAAAATATACGAATTTTGCTCCAACCTCCGTACGTAAAAAGAATCTTGTGGGGAAGCCATATTGTTTTTATGCTGACAAATTAACGCAAAATCACGGCGACCACGAGATTTGAGAAAATATAAATATGCAGTGTAAGAAAGACGGGGACACAGGAGGTTAATCTACGAACGACCAGACAATACAACATCTACAAGCTATTTCGGCATATATATATCTGTTATAAGCGCCTTGACGATATGGAGGGGAATCGCAAAGTAACTGTCGATATGGTGAAAACGTTCAGTGGCGAAGGTGATTTGATGGCCTGGTTGGAGAACGTGAAATTGGTAGCGAGACTGCAAAAAATCCACGACCTCGCAAGCATTATGTCCCTGTTTTTAGAAGGAGACGCCCTGGCCTTATATATCCAGTTGACCGAAGAGGATCAACGGGATGCAAAGAAAATAGAGGCTAAGTTAAAAACAGCCTTTACGGCAAAACCAGTGAAGATGCGATGGACCGGCGAAGCCGCTCATGTGTATGCAATGAAAATACAAAGACTGGCGGAAGTAGCAGGGTTTTAAGGAAGTGGACAAGAGCAGATCGTGAAGCTCACGTTTGTCAATGGGTTCCCGGAAAGTATCTCGGTGTCACTACAGCAGTTGTCAAGTGTGGAGAAACTGGAACTCAGTGAGATAATCTCAACTGCCAGGGTGCTTACAGCCACACGAAGACCAGAAGTAGTAGGGGTCGCAGAACGAGAACCTAAACAGCGTGATAGAACCGTTTTGTGGCAAATGTTATCACTGCAAGGGTCCTCACTTGTGGAGAGACTGCAGTGAACCAATCAAGGTGACCTATTATGGATGTTGCCAGCCGGGGCATTATGTAAAACACTGCCTACAGGGGAAAAGAACAGGGGGCAACCGGTGCGCCGGCGGTTACTCCTTCAAATCAGCAATGGCGCAAACTAGATCACTACCAACAATAGAAGAGCTAATAGAAGGCAGGAGAGCAAGGGCCCTGATTGATACTGGCTGCACCGCAACATTAATCCTGTCGGGTCTTTCGGCTGATTGTAGTAGGAGTACAAGTACTGTAAGAGCAGTGGATGGACGGGAGGCTGTGTGCATAGGGATCAGCACAGTGACGTTGGAGGTATGTGAAAGGTTACTGAGAATCGAGGCAATTGTGATAGAAAAGATCATCGACGGTGTTGACGTCATTGTGGGCATGGATGTTATCCGCCAGCTTGGAGGGGTTACCGTCTACGAAAATGGTAACGTGGAGTTCAGAGGGGGAGATTGCGCTATGAATATACGACCAAACGGCAAGAATAGCAAAAAAAAAAATCAATGCGAAGTGGTAGATAAGGACTTTGGTGCAAGATTTGATGGAAAGAAGTGGACCGTGGAATGGAAATGGATTTCAGAACCCTCGATATTAAAAAACAACGTTAGTCACTATCATGCGAAACTGAGTAAGGAGAAGAAGGTCGAGTTCGACAGTGAATTTAAACGGTGGATTGAGGAAGGAATCTTAACCTCGTGGGACCAGGATGTTCAGACCGGAGTGCTACCCTTAATGGCGGTGGAACAACCCACAAAATCAAGATCAGGCCAGTTCTCGATTACCGAGAACTAAATAAATACATTATGTGTCATTCTGGTGGGGATGCAATTGACGTTTGTGGAGAAACAATGAGGAAATGGAGGCAAATGACAACGGCATCTAAGATTGTTGATCAAATGTCCGCATATTTGCAAATACATGTCGCGAGACATCTGTGGAAATACCAGTTAATTCGGTACGAGGGCAGACCTATTGTTTAATTAGGTTGGGGTTCGGACTAAATGTAGCCCCGAAGATTATGTCAAAAATCCTAAAAATTGTGCTAAAAAAGAGGAACACATCAGAAAAAACACGGATTCGTATATTGACGATAAACTGGTGGATGAAACAGCGGTACCATCGGCAGACCTTGTAAATCATCTTAACAACTTTGGTTTAACAGCAAAGCCACCAGAATCATTAGAAGGAACAGCAGCACTGGGTCTTCGGCTTCATACGGGTAAGGCAGAAAATCTGTTATTTGCGAGAGGTAATGACCTGCCTGGGGTGCATGAGGAAATGAGCAGGCGTGAACTGTTCTCTGCCTACGGAAAAATGGTGGGCCACTACCCAATAGCTGGATGGCTTAGAATTACTTGCAGTTATTTGAAGAGAAGAGCAGAAGAAATCGATTGGGAAGACATAGTGGATAGTGAAACAACCGGTGTGGTACAGAAAGTTGTAGAAGCGATTCGATACCACGATCCAGTTCGAGGGAGATGATATGTTCCCAAATTGGAAAAGGGCGTTCTATGGTGCGACGCAAGCAGTATGGCCACTGGTATATGTATTGAGATCGATGGTGTGATAGTCGAAGATGCGGTGTGGTTAAGAAAGAAACGTGACAACAACCATATAAACGTTGGATAAAGGGTGTAAACCTCGCGTTGACATGGGGTCTAAAAGAGATCAACATCCGAACTGATTCGGTTACTGTCCGCAGTTGGATCAGTCTTATGATAACGGACGAAAAAAGAATCCGTACAAAAGGAGCGGCAGAGCTACTTATCATGCGGTGCTTGGGGATTCTGAGGGAAATGATTGATGAATTTAACTTAAAATTGAGTGTAACGGTCGTGCCCTCTGACAGCAATAAGGCCGATGCTCTAACCAGAGTGAAAAAGAGTTGGCTGAAAGTAGAGAAAGCTATTATCACTGCGACGTGCCGTCCAGGCCGAGATGAGGTCAAGGAGTTGCATGGACTGCATCATGTATGAGTGGACAGGACACTATATCTAGTACAGAAAGTCTACCCGGAGGTGTCAAGAGATACTGTACAGAAGGTGGTTAGAAGCTGCGGTCGTTGTCAATCGATCGACCCGCCGCCAAATGTTCACGAATTAGGAGAGGTCCAAGTAGACACCGATTGGACCAGGTTATCTATCGATGTGAAACGTACTTGACTATTGTTGATTGTGGCCCTGGTCGGCTCGCCATTTGGAGGGAGATTCGAGCAGAAACGGCAGACATCATTGCGAAGGAGCTGGAGGAGATTTTTTTTAGCGTGGACCGGTTGAAGAGGTACTCAGAGACAATGATGCAGCGTTTCGTTCGGAAGTGTTTCGGGAGATGTTGGACAAGTGGAACACTAGGCAATATTATCGGAAATGGTATCATAGAACGAAACCACCGAACTATAAAAGTCATTGCCGAGAGAGGAGGGATAACGTCTGCTGGAGCGGTATTTTGGTATAATATGTCACCTAAATCTGGCCAACGTGAAGACACTGTGCCGCACAGAGCAATTTACACATACCAATGGAGACATGCTAGAGCTAGATCATGTTTGACACTCTGACGGGCCTGAATCTATACTGATTGGAGAGAAGATTTGGGTCAAGCCAACTGGAGCCCGCTGTACGACAAAATGGACAAGAGGAACGGTTACCGGAGCGCAGTCGCGCAACAGTGTTGCGGTGGATGGTATGTCAAGACATGTTCTTGACCTTAGATTGATTCAGGTAGGATTCAGAGAATGATGGTGACAATGGGAGAAGTTCTCATGAGGCTCAGCCCCAAACACTGCGGAGATCGCAAAGAGAGTGACACCCGCCCAGATAGATGGATGACTATGTAACATGAGATGTGATCATGAGATCAGGGAAGCGTGTAGTTTGAAAAAAAAAACTTACCCCATGAACGTCCGTACATAAAAAGAATCTTGTGGGAAGCCATATTGTTTTTAAGAGTAATACACTAAATAATAAAATATAATTATTATCGAGATCAATATTATTTACATCCCCACCAGAGTTTTATAGTGGCCATCAATGTGAAGAACTCCCTTCAGTATTCTTACCAACAATGACGTGGTCAACATCAAATCCGTAATCATTCATATCGCTTTGAGTTCGTTTCTAGTGTTGCTTTGATCATGGACACGACCATGATAGTTTCACAAATTTCCCATATATTGGGCTAGGTCTTTATGATATTGGCATTTTTTCTTATTCTTTTTCAGTCCCACCCTAAGGCTAAAATGGTTGCATCTATTATTCGACAAATGTTTACAACAATATTTTTTTAATTTCCTCCAGGAACTGAATAATCTGGATGAATCTCAGAGTCATAAAGAATCCTATTCTCAAAGACGCAGTTTCTGCTTCTACGTCGTTTGTTTTACAGGGTTGATACTCTATTCTGACTGCAATTACCAAGGATTTACTTTTCTTGCTAATCATCATAACATTAAATACTAAGTATTTTAATTAATTAATTTATTTGTTTATTATTATTATTATTATTTGTACTTATTGAGTTTTCATAACAGTTATATTTGGCAGTTTTCAATGGAGATCTAGTGATGGCATGTCTCTTTAAAATTCCAGTACTGTCCTCAGTATTTTATCTGATTTTAGTAATATTGTCGTTTTGATGGTTTCGATTCTTTTTCGGGTTTTCAGTTCTTCCAAACTCTTTGCGCGGTCCTTCATGACTGTTCCAGGTGCTCCAGTTATGGCGGTACTACTATCACTTTCATGATGCACGATATTTCCCTCATTATTATTATTATTATTATTATTATTATTATTATTATTTAACTTTTAATTCACATATAATTAACATTTTAACTAACACGATCTGCTTAATTACATTGTAGGTTTACGATAAAATCTGTAAAAAATGTTCATGATATCATTTTCCCGAAGAAAATGACTTGATTCTTATAAAAAAATTATTTTAGTTGAAAGTCGAAAAGCAGTTATGAATTGTAAAATACAAAACCCAATAAATAAGACATTATTTAATTAGAAAATCTTTTAATGGCTTTTATAAATAATATATGATAAGGATGAATGAATTTTTACAAGAATTGTTTTCTTTTTTTTAAACTTTAAATACAAAATGTGATAAAGTTGTTAAATATTTGAAAATTAAGTTTGAGTCTCTGTCTTTTTGGAAATGCTGTTATTAAAAAGATCTATTTTTACAGATCGTAAATTTGAAAGCTTCTTACAATCTGCGATGGGAAAATATATTTAAAATATTTTTTATATGAAAAAATGATGTTTTTCTCACAAACTATGGATGCACGGTTCAGAAATATTAGATCACGTGTTTTAAGAGTTGTTTCTCTTGATAGCAAGGATCAGGCCTCAGAAATTGCTTTGCTCTCCTTCCGCTTAGCACGTGTCAAATTCTCTAAATGACCATCATCGTCACATTTTCAAAATTTTAATTTTCTTTTTTACATCCTATTTCATTAAATATTTTAATTTCATTTTTACATATAATTAATTTATTGTTTTTCAGTGAGAGACAATTATTATTTTCTTTTTTAGATTCAATTTTAGAGACGGAAACAGTGCAGCTTTTGGACATATTTTCGTTTAAAAAACGTACCTAAAAAAAGAATCAATAAAATATTAGACGTTTGAAAGTATTTAATTTTTACGAATTACTGTATAGTTAAATAAGCTGATTCACTTAAATTTGAAAATATTATCCTTCCTTCCGTCCGATAAATTGCCCTGACGTTAGTTGTTGATACATTGACGTAAACGTCAATTCACACCTCCAAAATAAATCATCACGGTTAGACACGCTTCTCTTATTTTCAAATAATTTTTTTTGCTAAAAAATTAGATAATGTTTGTTTCCAATTACATTAAGTAAACTGTAAATTTTCTAATTTTCCTCAAATAACTTTTGAACTAGGTATAATTGATTTTTACAAGATTTTTAAATGGAGAATTTCCCTTTTGTTTACAAAGTTGTCAAAAAAATGGCGGACATGGTCGATTTTATGGTAATTTTTCTGACTCAAAAAAACAAGATTTTTAACTGAAATTTCGGACTTGCTTGGAAGGATTAAAAAATTTAAAAAGTAATCAAAAAATACTTTGGTCTTTCCTCTTAATGATAACATAAACATTTTGACGATAAAACTTTGTTTTTATTAAGTTTGGAACCTTTTTTCATAATGCTATTTTTCAGCGAAACAGACACCTACTTGGAGATATTTTAACATTTTTGCATATCATTTTTTCGCTATAAACTTTATTTTTCTCGATTGCTTTATTGAATAATGTAGTCAGGAAAAACACACTTTTAGCTGTAGGTTATAATGATAAAAACAAGAGATGACCTGGTTAATATTTATTAGTTGCAGGCTTGAAAGGAAAGGCAATAAATGTGGTTGGATTTTAGAAGGACAGGAGAGGAAGTCAATAGTTGTCAATGGAAGCGTCTTTCCTCAATCCTCGTTGCTTATCTACTTCTTATCACTGTTACACGTCATTTAAAAAGGGACAAACAAGTGGCAAATGTTTCTTGCACATATTTTTAAAGTTATGAAAAATTGATAAATTTTTATTTTCAAACAAATTATATTTTTTTGAAAAATTAATGTGTAAAATAAAATGCTTTTTACCAACTGTTTAAATGTAATGAAATAATTGAATATTTACATGAAAATTTATGTTACAATATCAAGAACTAACTTAATAGTTATATAACTCCTTAAATTTATGTAACTCCTTATTACTAAAAAATCAAAACTGGTTTATCAATTTTTGTTCTTTGTGAAAAGTTAAAAAAATTAATCCACATGAATATAATCAGTAATTTAAGTACTCATTAATTTTTTAATAGTTTCATTTTCCCCTGCCTTTTAATTTTAGGTTCATAATAATAGATATTAAATATGTCAATATTTTTACGCTATTCATCAAAGTGAAGTTATTTTTATTAAAATTTCAGTTTTGATTTATTCATTGATTTTTTTTTTACATTTATATTTTCAATTTTGTTTTTGTTCATCATGTGACAATCAAATATCTATTCGTTTCGAGTGTATTTTTGGATTTACTTTTTGATCTTTTTTATGCGAATGAATTGGCAAGGACTTCCACTCCTCAGGACATTTCCAAGACATTTTTAATTTCATGTTTGATTACTGCTTAAAACGAAATAGGAATACTTCATTATCGATAAATCTCTACCCAATTATTGAATTCAGTGTATTTAAAATGTTGCGAATAAATGAACACATTATTTGTGCAAAGCCGCAACAATTGAGAACGTATTTTTGTGTAAATAAGTGTTGCAAACAAACGACTATAGTCAGCTGATGCTTTAAGCAACAGGAAGGCGTGCTTTTGAGAAATCAACGGTTTTTATAGTCCCACCCATTTCTTGCCATTGCATTGTCACGCCTACCATTGTTGGGGACAAGAGAAGGTGAGAGGAGTGACTTGAGCGAATGAACGGGTTTTGCCGAAAGAAAGAAATTTTCTCTCATTTTTTTTTTTTTTCTTTTTCAGAGAAAAGATTTTGCTTTTAGTTTGTCTGAAAGCGAAGAAATTAATAAGGCTAGAAAAATAGAAAATACTTTTTTTGATGGCACAATAAAAATTCGCCTAAAATCTAAAATAATCTTAAACGTGGAAAACAGTAACTGTAGGTACTACCAGAAATGAATGTCTTATTTTCAGAAATAAAAAAGCTAAAAGAAAAAAAATAAATAAAAATAAGGCTTCCCACTGTTTTTAAAAAAATACCAAAAATCAGGAAAATATTCGTTTTAAATAAATTTTTTTACACTTATTCACTAATGCATACTGAATGGGCTATTTAATTAGAAAATTTTGTAGAAATATTTTTGGGGTCTGTAATAAGACCATTTCGATACATTGGGAATACTTTTATAATGGGGGAATGATAACAAATATTTTGATGGATTTACAAAAAAATAACCTTGATAGATATAAAATAATTTTTCAATATTAAATAAAAAGTCTTGAATTTTTGTAATGAAACCATACAAAAATAATTCAATACAACTGAAAACAAAACTTTTGAAAATTTTTCCATTTGCTGACGAAAAAAGAAATTACCTTTTTAAAAATATAGATTTATTTCAAAAATATAGATTTATTTTAAAAATCGAAAAATGTAAAGTTTGATGTCATTTTCGCACCATAAACATTTTAAAAAAGAGTTTTATTTTATTTATTATTTTCACAATTGTTAGTTTATTTTTAGTACGGATGTTCAAAAAGGAAATAATCTTGAATTTGACTGACTACTCTTTCCTATAGGAAGAATGATTTTGTGTAAATCTAATATCAATTAATCTAATATCAATTTAATCCCTATCTTTCTTAATCAGTCAGTTAGTTTTGTATTTTCCAATCCATCGATACGGGTGTATTTTTTCGCGTGTCCGTATTTTCCTTAAATATTGATTTTTTTTAAATTCAAAAAAAGATCATATGGTGTTTCGTGATTTATAAATTTTATGACATTTAAAGTCTGAAAAAAAATCAAAGTGAAAGCACTAACAATATCAATTCAATAAATCTTTCTCAATTTTACCCATTTAAATGTTCTTAAATTTAGGATAATTAAAAACCTCATTGGGTACAATTAAATATTTTATGATATCGAACAGGAAATAAAATAATTAAAAAATAAAAGCAATGAAGTATCCTTTCACTAATTTTTTTATTTATTCTTTATATTTCTAATGTAGTATTAAAAAAATAAAGTTATTCATTCTATTAAGTTTCATAAAAGTGTACAGAATGAAAAATGATATTTTTAAACTAACGTTGAAGATAATTTGTTTTTAAACATAAATACCAATTTCTTGATTATTGCATTGTTGGTGTTCCGTATTTCTTTCCTTTTTTAATTTCTCGCGTTATTAAGAGTCAGGGATGACAGTAGAAAACTTCTGTTGTTGATATGTAACCTTGATCACAGGCTACCATGTAAAAAAAGTAACAACAGATTGTACTTTACTGGAATGAACACTGGTCAAATTGATGTTATGATTTTTGCAGTTCACAAACACAGGTTTTAGGTTAAATTCAAGATTTTTTTGTTGAAAACCTCCATTAACTCCAGCCATAATTGTGCGTTATCTTAAACTTCTCTGCGATAAACAGTAATGGACATTTTGTCTTATTCCAATTTTTACAAAATTCTATTTAGCAAGCTGGCTGTATATTTCTTGTTAATTTGGGGAGGGGTGAAACCAGAAAGAACTTATATATTTCTACTTTTCTATTTTCAACGTAAAATTTCGGCAAACAGATCTTCGTGGGCAATATCTACAGGTGAATCTATTGTGCTAGGAAACTATTCTTTAATTTCACTCTTGGATAGGATACCCCCGCCCCGATATCGATGCCGATTTCGTCGCACTTCCTGATGCTCTTTTTGGATGTTACTGCACTTGATTCCTCTTTACATAATAAAATCTAAATCAGGATAAAATAAACCATGTCTTTTAGTATTTGTCGTAAAGGTTTTGAAACAAAATTATCTTTACAAAGACACGTTGCACATCTCTACCATTCATTTCTTGCCATGTGCTCACATTCAAAGGCTCTTGGCAGACTAAACTAAATACTAGTAAATAAGTGAATAGTTCAAAAGTTTGAAAAAGAAAATTGATGATTTACATTCTCCAAGGAGTCCTGTTTTTAACTACTACAACAAATTGCAGTACGAATTTAATTTCTAGAAATTTCATGAAATTAAGTAAGTTATGGTGTATCAGATGTAAAAAATATTTTTATCAGGATTTTCTAAAAATAATAATTTCAAATATAAATTTATTCATTTGTGAATAAGTTCTGAAAGTTTCATTAAAATCTTACAAGTATTTGATTTTTGCAAGATTTTCCAAATGAATGCTATTTTACTGGAAAACAGGCGCGAAAAATTCCATTAGCAGTTCTGTTACACCGTTGACGCATAAAAACAATATTTTTAACAAAAATTTCGAACGTGTTAGAAAGGAGTAAGATTTTTAAAAAATAATTAAAAAAAATACTTTGTTCTTTTTATTTATAAAATAAACATTTTGACGATAAAACTTTGTTTGATTAAGTTTGAGGCTTTTTTCATCATGCTATGCTCTTTTTTCAGCGAATTATTGGTGATACCAAGCTATAAAATTTTTTTAAAATTCTATGTCCTTTCGAGACATAAGCAGTCATAGCTTTTCAAAGATCACTTTTCTTTATTGTGAATTATCATGCATTCTTGGAGAAGATAGTGGAATATTTTCTAGTTGCTTTCTTCATGGTTTGGAATTCAGAGATTTCATTCTCTTAGAGTTGTTGCTATCTAAGTCTAGGGAATCTAGTCTACCCTGCTGTTTTTCCAAGGACAGTTATACGAAAGTGAATGCATTTGGTCCTTTCTCTTCATTTTCCTTCTTCAAATAAATACTATTCAAAGGCCATTTTAGAGAAATGATTTCTTCCTAAAAGTAGCAAAGTAATGATTGAAAAATGAAGGCGACAAGCGAAGACGAAACAACAATTAAAAATGGTCAGTGTGATTCTAACAATAGGACCATAGGAGACAACTCCTAAGCTGAAACAACATTTGATTTTAAAAATCAATAATACGTAAAAAACAAAAATGCTATAAATTTCTGCTATGTTTAGTTTCCTCATGGATAAAAATCTGGTTAGAGGATTTTAGGTTTTATTTATTTTTATTTGATGCGTTATTTTTAATTTGTATGAATAATATTTATTGTCAGTTTAGTTCAAGAAATGCCCGCTGTTGACATTTGAACACAAACGAAGTGGAACAAAAATAAATAAATAAAAGACAGGAGAAAAAGAGTCAGAAAAGGCGAAGAGTTTTACAACCGTGAAGAACGAAAATGGGAAGGTAAGAACGCAATATAAACAGCCGTAAAGAGATAGGGAAATAAAAGAACATAAACGTTTAAAAAGAAGCGGACAGAGAAGGGGGGGGGGAGATTTATTAATGTTTTGCATCTCCAGTAATCTCGTTTCTTCTCGTTTACATGCGTCTCGCATACAATCTGATATTTGCTTTGAAAAATCTTCTAACTTTATTATGATTCGTGACTCAACAATTTGAATGAGGGTGTGCCCTCAATGGTCACACGAATAGAAAATTTTCGAAAAAAAAAGAAAATTGTTTAAATTTACAAATCTAACGGAGAGATAAGCAGACACAAATACATACACACATCCATGGAGAAAAATTGAAATAGCTGTAGAAGATGAACAAATATTTAAATAGAAATATTAATTGAAATATTTTAGTAAAACTATATCCGCCTGGCGTCAGTTCAAACTGACACCTTTTTCCATATTTTGTAACTATTTTGCTTTAAGTTCGTATTGTGACCATTTTTTGTTTTCGCTTAAAGTTTTTTTACAGTGATTTTCATGTTGTAAAGGCCCGAGGGCCACTCGAGGTAGAGAGTTACAGAGTAGGAGGCAAAGTTTATGCAGATATGTGTGGAAGATAACAATTGAACCCTAGACATGAACATGAGGGTAGTTTGCTATAACATGCTTGGCATGGCGGGTGTTAGCCGTGAAGGTTAAGACTGGTTGAACTAAGGAGTGTAGTTCATCTGAACACTTAGGAAATAGCGACAGAGTAGCGAGGGGTTGTAGTGTGGAGGATAATTCATCCACAAGGACGCGGAGAGGCTGTTTTGGACTCTATCGAGACTGGAAAGTAAATACTGAGCAGTTCCTGCCCATATATGGCAGCATTACTCCATTTTCGGCCTAATATGGCTCTTGTAAAGGTAGAAGATAGCTGGATAAGTGAAGTAATTGCTGGAGCGGTACGGAGAACCGACCATTTTCCCAGCATCATTAGCGATGCATCGTATACGAGTTTCACTTGAGGTCTGGGCTGAGTTTAAGGTACTCTCGCAAATGGGTCAATATGATTCAGTGAAATTAACATTATCTAAAATTTTAGTTTATAATTATAGTTTAGATATATGGAAAAAGAATGTGTCAGTTTATATATAGGTTGAAATATAGATACAAAATTAATTATTGAAAAAATCAGAAGTGAAAATCTTTACATCGATAATGCCGTAAATCAACATAAGATTTGGCTACTGGATTCATCTAGATATGAAAACACCGATTTAAATTAAATATATGAAATATGTATCTCTAATTCGTCATTATAGAAAATATTATCTTCTGTCTACCAAAGAAAATGCATTGCCTTAAGCGATAAAGATTTTTGTCTTGAGAAGAAATGAAAATGAAAGTAGAAGCATAAATTATTTATTTACTTGTATGTGTGTGTATGCGCACGCGTCCGTGTGTGGGCGTGTGTGCCAATGTTAAATATAAATATTTTAAATGGTGATGAATGGATCTAATATGGTCGTAACTAGAAAAGCAAAGGCATTTGATATATAAGATTTTCTTTTAATTGTCCCTAATTGAATCGAATGCAAACCAAATATGGGTGTAGTAATTCATACTGACTTGGTTTTTTTTTTCTGTAGACCAATAACAAGTAAATTATTCTGGCAAAACCATTGCTTGTGTAGCAAGTTTGATTTTCACTACGTGACCCACATTTATGATCGAATATGCCAGACAAAAGCTGTTTTGCATATGTGTAGTGATTTTTAAATCCATAAGTTTTGTTTGAGTTGATAATGCAAATTTTAATTTTGTTAATTTTAAGGAAATAAAAGTTTAAACTTATCTCAAAACTATTCAGTTATGTAGCGTGTGTTGTATTGGATGAAATATAAAATGATGTATTTTAAAGGAAGAAAATCCATAAACGCGTAGAAAATATTCAATTGTGGTAGTTTAATGTCTGTAGAAACTTTGATTTGAAATTGCATATCACATGGTTGTATGGTCCATAGTTTTAACTTTAAAATTATAGGATTATCTAGGACTGGTGATAATTAGGGAAAGGTTATAATTAATTACAATTAGATTGAGGGTTCATTAAGGAAGAATTATATATCTTTCTATTCGGACTAGTATGTTCGTATTATTTATGCTTACAACGTTTCGGCCTTTTTCCAATATCTGTTGTATCCGGTATTTTGAACCGAATCCTTTATTCAATCCGCAGGGTTAAATTGTCCTCATTTCATTTTTCATACTTAAGGGATATCTTAGATGAATTAATTCTAGTCTATTTTATTTGTGTCGTTTGAATCAGAATGTATGACTTTTCCGCGCTACCCAATCCAACCCAGGTATTAAACTCGACTTCCAGGAAATTATATATGGTTTAACCAATGCTGTTAATTCAGTAGATCATGCGTCTTGAACAATCCACTAGTATGATTTTTAAAATCAATGTCTGTATTCAGGTGGTAGAGCTTTTGAGTTTCATTTCTTTCTTAATCCGAGGCCCCGAGATAGTATTTATCTCTATGCTAGGTCTACTGAGGAGCTTTTCGGTGTCTAACAGCGTCGATTCTTTCATTCTTCTTGATCATTGCCTATTATCTTGAATTCATTCGAAAGAGAATAATGTCCACTCTTTTTCCTCCATATATGATCAGCCATGACTTGTTTCAAGCCATCTACTCTCGAACTATGGTCATATTTTATAATTTAAAATATTTTATTAATTGGTAAGCGGTTTGTCATTTTTACCACAGGGTAAAATGCACACAGTTCTAAGATGTTTTCATCCGAGAAGATGGGTTTGGTTCGGAAGAGATAGCTCTAGGTTAAACTGCTTTTGAATATCGTTCTGGTGTTGTATGGATCGTAGATCGTTTGAATATGCCTTTTGTGTATGGTAGACAGACCGTTACAGATTTTTTTATTGCTCTTCTGTCCCAGCTTGTGAAAGCTGACGTTATGCATGCCGAATAGTTGTTACCTCGAAGGATGTTTTTAATGCTGGTCATTTCCTGTTGGTATATGTCTGAGCCACCACATAAGTATGGGCATAAATTAAGGAATGGCTATATGCGAATTAAAAGTATTTGCTAATTCAAATTTCATAGAACAAGCGTTGTAATGTGATATTAATAAATGGTATATTTATATTATTAATGAAGAGTATTTGTCTCACATGTTCGTTATGGTTTATCGTGAAGCGAATTTATTTATTTGCTGTTTTGGGTTGAGATGAAATGAAATAATGAAAATAATTATATTCATATTTTCCATGTGTATACGTTCGTTTATGAATTCATGAAACACTGACAAATTTTTATTTTTAAACTTTGTAATCGTCCTATTCGCATCCAAATTCTGTGGAGCTTATGAAAAATGAACAGCAATGAAATACATGTCAGTAATTTATAATCAGTATATAGATATTTACTAAGTTTCTCTTAGTCAGATGCACAACAACAGAAGTAGCAACAGTCTAACTTGAAAACCAATGCGCCAAGGTGTGGCGTCGAGCAGCTTGTAAATGATATAAGAACAGTAGTGAAAATTCGCCTTTGACAAGTAAGGAAAAAAAGCTTAGTTGAAATGTTTCCAATTAAAATCTAAGATTAAACGGAATGGGATTTTTAGGGTGACAAAATAGTTACCGGCCATTTGTTTTTTTGTTTGTTTTTTTTTTTGTTTATCTAAACTCAGCGTCACATGACTTGAGAAATGATAAAGGGCTGAAGCAACAAGCAAGTTTATTGTTCAACGGATGTATGTGCTTGTCTTTGCATGCCTGCTTCTATAGTTTTTTTTTTGGGGGGGGGGCGGTCAATATACCAATTAAATGAAGGAATCCTCAAATATGTTAAATTCTTGGTAATATTAAACAGAACACATATTCTTACATACATCAAGAACAATCACTAGACAAAGAAAATGTATGATAATAATTAATTAATTGTATTTGTAAGGACTGACATTGATACTTTTATAAGTTATATTTGTTGCTACACAAATGGATGTAAGAGTTAATAATAGTCTATTAGATAAATAATTTAACGCAGGTTAAATTAAAAAAAATTAGAAGCTGGTTTTAAAAATAAATAAAATAAACAACGGGAGATGAATTTTTCTCATTTATTTTGAAAATAAATAGCAATAATGATTTTAGAGAAATGATTAACATTGTCAAATTTAGTGTTCCGTTTCTTTTTCGGTTTTAGTGAAAAAAAGTGATGTGGTGATTCGCCGTGGAAGATTTCTGTTTAACTTCCTTTCATAGAATAAGTCTTTGAAGAAGATTAAAATTTATTTTGTTCTAAGTTATTTTTTAAATTTTTAGATAAACACTATTATTATTTTATTACTAGTTTTGCTCTGTCTCCTGTCACTAATTTAATTTTAAAACTCTCTAAATTTTCATAAGGTGGATGGAGCTAAAATCAAGCGAAATTATTTTAATCGAGTCGAATCAAAGTTGTAACTAATTCGATTAAAATAACGGTTAAATTATATATATATATATATATATATATATATATATATATATATATATATATATATATATGTGTGTGTGTGTGTGTGTGTGTGTGTGTGTGTGTGTGTGCGTACTTGTGATGTGTTCTAAAGAAAGAGAGGGAGAGAAAGAAAGAATGAGAAAAGTGTATGTGTTAGTGCGCTTCTGTGGATTTTTTTTTCTAAAACATTTCAATCAAATTGATACTTTGACTTTTAAATAATTAAAAGCGTTGATTGCAATGGCGAAAGCATTAAAACATTTGAATAACGAAAGTGATAAGTTTATGGAATTAAAAGTAAGTGAATGTAAGGCTTTTAAAAATCACTTTAAATATTTTAAAAGGCACACTGCATTTAATAATAATTTAATAATTGCGTTTGAAACGAACATAATTAAAACAACATGAAAAAATATACTTTCCAGTTGTTTTAATATGTCAGTTTTAATTGTAATTTTGAAAATTTCATTGTCACGAGTTTGTAAAATAAATGGTAAATATGATTTTTTGTATAACATTGAAAAAAAACCCAACATGACTAATGACGGAGGTCAGAAAAAATCACAAGGAGTAACAATTGCTAAACATTTCGAAAAATGGAAAACAATAAATATATTTCTTAATAATAATAATGGAAAAGCCGATCTAGACAAGATTAGAGTTAATCATTGTTAACAAAGAAAAGAAAATCTGCCCGTTAGTGGCTATTGGTATCGCCAAACTTTGAGCTAAAAAATGTATTTTAAAAGAATTTTAATAACTCTTTTTTAGTAAGATTTTGGTTCTGTTTGAAAGATAAAAGCTTAAAAAGCTAATCTATAAAAAAGTAAAACAATTTTATGAATTTCAATAAGGCTTGAAGACATCTATTACAACGTTCTTACGGTCAATTTATCATTAATTCGCTATTTTAATTGAAAAATAATGACAGAAAATTTAAGACATTTTAAAAAACTCTTAAAAATTAAATTTCTTACCGAGATATTACTTTCAAAGAAATTTAGTAAAATTAAAGATTAATTAACAGAATTTTGGAAAAACGCTTAAAATATAATGAAAAACACCTTTGAAAGCAACAAGATGCATTCCAACTGTCAACAAGTTCACAAATCAAACAATAGAAGTTAACACCCACAAACCTCACTTTTATAAAAAAATAATAAAAAAAAAAACCTGCTTCAAATTTAAATAATACAAAAGCCCCCAAAATGCCAGAACACAGAAACTAGTTACCTTTATGTTTAAAAATAATAATTTTTATCTTCTGTAACCAGTGTGGTAGAAATATATATTTTTTTAATTAAATTATTAAATTGTTTTTTAACCTTTTTAGAATGTTCGAAATTTTGGTTAAAAATCTTGTTTACTTTTTGTCGCCAATGATTAGTATAGGAAATTTTAGCATCTTTTTTTTGCGGTGAAAACGCATTGATTAGGAAATTATTGCAAAAATCAAATAATTGTAGAATTAAACACTCAGAATTTATTCACAAATGAATGAAATTATTTTCGATTTTTTTTTATGAAATCTTGGTAAAAATATATATATTTTTTTACATCTGCTATCTATCACTTATTTAAGTTCATGAAATTTCGAGAAATTAAGTTTGTCCGTCTTAATGTTTATTTATATTAGTTATGTGTAGAACTCCTTGGAGAATTTAGATCATCAATTTCTTTTTGTAAGACAGGACCACCAGTTACCAAAAATATTCTCTGAATCGTAAAATAAAGAAATGCAATGACAATGCAAAGGCAGAATTTAATTAGAAAAGCTTCTAATTGTTTTTATGAAGAAGATATATTACGGACATTTTTGTCTTAAGAAAAAAATTTTTTTCGATAAATAATGAATTTTTACAATAATTAGAATAATTTATAAAATTTTAAATCTTTTAAATTTCTGCATTACTTTCTAGCTGTTAGATGATATTGTTTAAGTAAAAACGATATTTACTAATCATAAATTAAAAAGCTTACTACAATTCATCGAACCCCAATATTTTAAAAAGAATTTTGACATTTTTGTGTGCATAAACGTACCGATTTTTGTAAATACGGAACTCCATACATGGCATTATCAGAAAATAAGAGCGATAACTATAGTAAATTTAAAGCCAAAGCACCTAAAATTCAATAAAACATAAGATTAAAGAGAATATTTTCCTAAATTTTTAACATTACTGGGTAGTTAAAAATCATATAAAAAGGCGCTCACATTATATTCCTCAAGTAAATTTTACAAATATATCCACTGTAGAAAAATATTAGATAAACTTCTGTCTATCATTCAAGCTGTCAAGCTTTCAACATTAAAAAAAACAACTACCACAGTGTTAAAAATGCATTTCTGCGATATTTTAAACTTAAAGTAATTAAACTTTAAGTCAGCTCATATTCCTCAAATAAAATTTCAGAAAACTATATTTACTTTTTAAAGACTTTTTAATAAAGAGAATTATTTTGCGATGGCAAGTGGTTAAAAATGGCGCTAAAATCAGCAATTTTAGTAATTTTAAAACGAAATCTACTCCAGTCAATTTAAATTAGTTTTGAAATACAGGAAAGTATTTTGCTTATTGGAAATATTAAACTTAATCTATTAGCTTGAAATTAAAACTAAAATAAAAGCTTCAAGAAAGATTTTTCATTAAAAAAATACATTTTAGATATTATGTATCGCAAATCTCTGGAGGTACCCACGAAAATAGCATCAAACATCATTATTTAATAAAAAGATATTTGTCGCCAGCAAACGGAAGAATTTCAAAATTGCACTGAAAAATTACAAGTAAATTTTCAAAAATAAATATTCATTGTAGATTTTATCCTGTCAAATCTGAAAAAAAATATTTTATTAAATTATGCAAGCATCAACTCTCAACAAAAAATATTATTTGTGTTTTATAGAATTATTTTTAAAAAGGTTTCAAAACAAATTTTCAAGATGTTATTGCAATTTTTTTACTGAAATAATATCTTCAGAGATTCTTCTTTATAAAACTATAAAAAATATTTATAATCACCCCCAATTTTAAAAGTTTTCCAGTTGTATCGAAATGGGTGGGTGGGGGTTGGGAACTGACTTCCCAAAATATTTCTGGGAAGTTTTCTAATAAAATAACCTATTCAATATACAATTTATTCAAGTGCTGAAAATTTAATTTAAATCAGATTTTTATAATTTTTTAAAAACTGGATGGTGTTTATTTTTACTTTCATTTCAGAAAAACGTATCCATTTGGATTCAAACATTAGATTAAAATGTAAAAATATTATCGAGTATGCAAGAGGACTGAAAAAATGGTGGAATATGATGGTGACAGCTGTGTCAATTATTATATTACAGAAAAAAACTGCAAGCGAAACTGTAAAATCAAGGGAAAATCAAAATCATCAAGATGAGAGTATTATTAAAATCAGCAAGAATATTGAAGAGACTTGCCGCGACATGTTATGCAGTGAAATGCAACAAGTTACTACTGAGATGACCATTCAGGAATAACAATTACAATGTTATAAAACTGAGCGATTCTATTTATTTATACCAACTTTGACACAAAAAAGTAAAAGTAAATTTATTCTGACTTGGGAAGCTGCTAAGAAACGTGCAAATATTTACAGTTTGATTATAGTAAGTGTTTACAAACAAATAAGGATTGCTAAATTAATTTGAATTAATAAAAATTACCATTTAATTAACAAGTATAAATTACAAATTATTTTTCTATTGGCTATTAACCAAAATCTATAAATCAATAATTCAACTAATTTACATTAATCTTAACGGGTTTAAGTTTAAATCCCCCATCGCTTATTAATAATATTGGACACCTGTAGTGCAAAAAATATTTACTGTGAATCCCAGAAAAACGCACTTGGGGCTCGTATACGAAACGCCACATAGTAGGAACGGATATTAAACTACAAACAGTTCTAGCTATAAACAAACTAAAACCCCAGACTGCTTCCCCCGGGATATGATACCTTACTCCCCCGCCAACACAAATCTATTCTCATTAACAAGGCATCTACCAGAGGAGGACTGACACTGAAAATAAATTTAAAACAATGCTCCGAAACAGACACTTAAGGGTGGATGATAGCCGCGTACAGAACGGCTTGAAATAGACTATCCCATGTTGAGGTAATTTTTGTGTTTTTTTGCTGTAATATATATATATATATATATATATATATATATATATATATATATATATATATATATATCAATTTACACGCTATTTTAGTGGATATTCGTATTTGCGTTGATGCTCCGTATATTTACTAAACAGTATATTTATTTATTTTAGTCTAGAGTCATAAATATTCGGGAAACCATATTAAAGAAAAACTTACGCTTATTGGCAGGATTCAAACACGCGTAGCTATGTGCAAAGGGGGCTATCGTTAAATCCGATACACTTTGACCAATTGAGCTACAAAGAACCAATTAGTCAGGCAAGGCCCGAATTGTACCTTTAAGCGAAACTTCTCTCGTCATAGATCTCCCGAAATGTTCATATCTGCTACATGTATATATATATATATATATATATATATATATATATATATATATATATGTGTGTGTATGTATGTGTGTGTGTGTGTGTGTGTGTGTGTGTGTGTGTTACACATAATAGACCCTAGGAAAAAAAGTTTGCAGATGTAACAGAAAACATATCACAAGTTATAAAAATCGAATTTTCAATCAATTGCAATCAGTTTAAGTAAATTTCAAAAAATGAGTCTGCTTCCCTAAAAACAGAAAACTACGAGATTTTGCATCAGGTTGGACTGAGACAACATGAAAATTTATCTGTTTCTATATAGAAACTTACGTCAAGCAATTCCATTTCCTTAAAGAAATAGGAGAAGCGGCTAAAGATCAAAAGACTCACCAACAACTGAAACTATAAGCCATTTTCTTTTGCGCTTCCTTTTCTCCAGTAAACTGTAAGCAATAGCATTTACTAAAATGTATGGGCTTTTCTATATCAGATACACGTCCATTTCTACGACCATTTTAAATAATATGACTGTTTACTTTGAAAAGATGCACAAGCAGAAAATGAAGTTCACCCAATACAAAACTCGAGGGCTGCTCAGAATAGAGGGTTACTGTTTAAAATGGTTACGATGAATGAGGTGTGAGATTCAAATGAAAAACGAGATAACAGGAAGTAAAGATTATGAGGATAAATAACGTTTGAAACACACATTTACATACAAAAAACATTGTCGTAAAAATGTAAATAAGTTATAGTTTGCACGATGATAACAATTGTTGTAAACTTCATTTAATATATTTGTAACTATAATAAATTATCTGAGTTTAATAAGGATGCACTCACGTAGGCGTGGGTGCATTCTTATTAAACTGTTGATGTAATGAATTGTTTTAAATTTTATTAATTATTATTGTTATTGTTGTTGTCGTTGTTTCATGCGTAGACGGTAAATTGAAAAATAAAAACTGCACGTTCCGGTACAGTGCCACAGAATAAAAAGTGGTGGGAAAGTCCTAATTAGATGCTAAATTTTAAAGATTTCTTATTCTCTCTCACTCTCTCTATCTCTCTCTCTCTCTCTCTCTCTCTCTATATATATATATATATATATATATATATATATATATATATATATATATATATTCCGTATATTTTGGCAGCATATTTTCATTTAACCATGTCTGAGTAAATAATTTAAACGTGCTGTGTTTATTTATTTTCAATAAACTCCCTTCATAATAACATATAATCTTTCTTGTTTCATGATTAAAGACAAGGTTTTGATGGCTAAAACAAATAATTGTGTTTGTCCGAAATAATTTTTTGTTTTTGTGGCTAAACCGGTAACAATTCGACTCATAGGCAAAGTCACAAATGATTATTTAAAAAAAAATTATATTGTAAGAGGAATTCTTTGTGGTTAAATTATTACAATTGTGAACATAACATCAATTTCATAATTTAAAAATATGTAATGTATGGGTGGTAACTTAGTTAATAATTGAATTATTAACAGAAAGCTATAATTCAGTTATTTTTAAACTGTTTAGTTGTAACTTAGATATTTTTTAAAACTATATACTATAAGAATTTCAGAACATTTGCACTATATTCATAATTAATTTTGTTAAGTGTTGGTTTTAATTTTTTAATAAAGATAGCTTCAAGAATTTGTACTTTCTGCTTATTACTTTCTTGGTGAATTATGCATGTATTGTCCAATAATATTCTTCTAAATTGTTTATGTGGAAATGAATGTTTTTGTAGATGTTAAACAATGGAGGATAAATCATTTATATGTATAGTGAGCCTTCTTGATAACGTTATTGTGGTATAACCAAGATATATATATATATATATAAATTTATATATAATGTTATTTTTTTGTAATACGTTAATTAGTGCGATAAGTTGTTGCGGATGATTAAGTTAGTTATTTTAAATTTAGTATAGTATATAATTAATTTTATTTTTTTATTGGGGTCTGTTGGGGATATATTAGTATTTATGGGGGTTTTAGGATTTTTTCATCGTGTTTATATTTAGAATATATCTGATTACGATAGAAAAAATTGATATATTTAGGGTTATTTGAGGAAGTGTTTCACTCGGTCCAGAAGTTGAAATATTGATCTGCAAGAACGGGAACATTCCGGTGTGGATGTAGTTGTTGATAATGACCAAATCGAAACTGATTATCAGGTTACAAGATCTTGCCAGAAAAATTCCACATATATCATATGAGCGTAGGAAGACATTTGAAACATTTGGATATGTGGATCACTACAATGTTTGGGTACCTGACTTTTTAACGAAAGATTTTAATGGATCGCATTTCTGTCCAGGATTTTCTACTCAAACTCAACAAAAACGACACATTTTTTAAAAGAACGTTCACAGACGATGATAAACGGATTGTTTATAACAATGTGTGGGTGAAAAACGCCCTGGGGAAAAATGAAATAAATTACCGTTAGCTACTATAAAAGCCGGTTTGCATCCGAAGAAGGTGATACCGTGTATATGATGAGATCGGAAGGGCTTTGTGTACTACAAGTTCCTTCTTTAAAATCAGACATTGAGATCAGACAAGTGGGCTACTGTTCTCAGTTGAGTGTAACTAACAAAAAGCGTTTGCAATTGGCTAATCGGAAGTGTGTCGTTTTCTATAAGGGTAATGCCGAAATCACGTCTCTTTGCAGGCCCGGCATAAATTGGTACAGTTTAGCTTGGATGTCTACCCCCGATACACCCGTCGTACTCATTTGGCCTTCCACCTTCGAATTATCACTTATTTTGATTATCTTAATGGTAAGAATTTAAGTTCTTTTGGAGTCTGTGGTTGAATAAATCTCCATAATTATCTAAACACTGAAATTCATTTTAAAAACGTCCCGAACTTTTTTCCGACCCAATACATATTTTCTTGTACGAAACTTATAGACTTTTTCCACTTATGTAGAAGTTTTAGAAGCTAATGTTTCAAAATAAAGAAGAAAGATGATTTTTTTATTATTTATTTTGAAAGTTAGTGGAACTTATAATTTTAGACAAATAATACAGCTCAACTCAGTTTTGGGTATGATGATGAACTACATTCAGCAGCAACGACTCTGATCGGGATGTTTTGAGGAGCATAGAACGACCTCTTAATTGCTGTTTTTCTCAGGTCCAAGGGTGGTAGCACCTATTAGGCTCCCAGCTATGGGCATATAGTTAACCCCGAAACAGGGGTTAAAACACTATGAAAGTATAAAATTAGATTTTTTATAGTAAAAATACCAGCAATAAACATTTGAAAAAAATATTAACAGCAATACATTTGACTCTCGACAAAATCTCTCTTTACAAAAATACGTCAATGTAACCTTATCTACAAACTGATTTCTTATAAATATTCTATTTATACGGACCTATCCGAAAAATCTTGACAGCATTAAATAACCCATTCAGGTTGATATGCTGTAAAACAAAATAAACCAAACCAAGCCAAGCCAGCTCAGCTCAATAACATTGTCATAGATTGAGGCCAAGAAGACATAGTCTTTTCAAAACACTGTTTTGTTTACTTCTAGTAAAAACATAGCACCGTAGGATGCGTTAGGCAAAAATTGAAATCACTGTGATAGATAATTTATTGAATGTCACCTGAAAACATTAAAGTCTTAATTTTAAGGTAATCATTAAAATCAAAATGAACCTTTTTGCTGACATTTTCACCATAAATAAACAATTAGATGAGAATTTAAGCAACGAATAATGAATCTTGCTAAATGTTCATCTTTTTCAATGCAATTTTTACCTTAGTTATTCCAGTTTCCGACGTGATGATTACCAATGTCGGACGAGAACGTAATTGGTTGAAGTGACTTCTTCGTTGTTTGTATCCATCTGAGCCTCTCAAATTGTATAAAAGTGTCAGCGTATATGTTTTATGTTGATATAAATTACCCGCTTAACACAAGACTACTTCACAGCAAACACAACAGTTGCTTAATCTGCTAGTAATATTGTTGTTCCTGTGTCGATAAAATAGAAAAGCTTCGTGTAGCTGCAGCCACTTTGAATGTTATCATTTGTCATTATTCAAGGATTAGTGGCTCTAAAGGTGGTCGTTGCAGGTGGAAGTGAAACTTGTAAATGTTGATTTCCACTCGCCGTAAAGAAAAGCAAAACAAGTCAGCAAGGTAACCGACATTATTCATCGTTGTTAGATAGAATACACGTACACTCATACACTTGAGTGTCGTGAAATATCTTTCTTAATTCGTCTATCCAATGATTCATTTAATTATATACTATATATGTTCTATTTGTTAGCTTCTTGTTATGACATGGAAAGTAATTACAATGATCACACGTATAATAAAAAGTGTCAAACACTTAAATCCTTTTAAATGTTGGACAGTGATGCTTTAGAGGGTTTTAGCTGAATAAAAGAAGTTACATTTTTCATCACAGGACAACTTTGTGTAGAAAGGAGAGTTAATCTAAAGAAATCATAAAGAAGAGAAGAAATGTTTTGAATCTTGTGAACTTTAAATTTTTTTACGGGGTGGGGGTCAGAGAATGACATTCCTTCAATAATCAGTTCAATAATTTCGAAACTTTAGAAACAATTCAGAAAAATACTGTACGTGTAGCTTGAAAAGAGAAATTTGACCAGTTTTGCTTTTAAGATGTTAACTGATATAGAGTGAGCTAAAATAATGTAATCATTAAGAATGATCTCTAAAATTTATTTTTTGTTTGCAGAAATGAGAACAAAAAGGTCTGGCATGAATTGCATACATTTTAAACTCAACTGTTTTTATTTATTTGGCAGTAGAAAACGTATTTGAATATTTAAGATAAAATATAGCCACAGTTGAATAAATTTATTAATATTGTTTCTGTTGGATATTAATATTTGTCTGAGAACATGATAACAAGTAAGACCAACATAAGCTGTCATCGTACCAGGATTGGTGGTAATTGAAATTGAGCAATGGTGAAAGGGAATATTCCAAGGATTGAAACTTCCCTAGGCAGAAATGACCTGATTGTCGGATACAATTATTCTATCGATATATGAAAAAGTTCAGTGAAAGATGAGGAAGAAGGTATGCGATATTTAATTGGGTCCGTTTTCTAAGTTTGGTCTCTACTACATCTCTTCCTACCTCTTGCCGACTCTCATGGTATCAGCACCGGTTGCTCGATAGAACTCCTCACTTTTTAAGGATTAAGTTGCCGGATGTGAGCGTTCAGCGTTACCGGAAGTTACCCTGATTGTTGGGACTGAACTGAAAGTGGTAAGTGACATGTCTCCTTTAATTAATGAAATCCAAGCGTTTCTTTTCGATTTTATACTCTCTTTCTTTCTTTCGTCATGAAACCATGAAACCGCGTGATTTAAACCGCTTTCTTACAACCTATTCGTAGTTATCTGTCAATTGAACTATTGTCGATACTAATTTCCATGTGTTAAAATTGAATGGTAATGCATAGAATGATCAAAGAAATCGTTAGCTTTCTGTTCGGAGTTCATTTGAATGGATGAGACTATTTTGTAACTAAACGCGGACATTATGAATTTAGATCATTATAACAGAATCTGTACAAACTTGGATCAAATAGTGTCAAACACCGTAAATCAAATTTGATTGTTTTTTTTATCATAATCTCTATCATTCACTGAAGCTTCTATCTGAGATGATATTGAAATCAACTGTTCGAGAAAATTCACAACTATTCCTTGGCGTGAAGAATTTCAACTCTTTCAAGTAATTTTTAATTTTCACAGAAGAATTACATTAATTGTATACAAATAATATATGCAAATGTAATTGTAATTGGGTGTTTTAACCTTGCTTTTCGATGGTTTTAAATAGACATTCAATTAACACTACCTTTATATATATATATATATATATATATATATATATATATATATAACACATACATATAAATATTTATTATTTGAAACGTTATTTTTTAGTGGCTACTTGCATTTGAGTTGACGCTTCGTTTATTTATTAAACAATATATTTTTTATTTATTTTCGTCTACCAGCCGGATTTGAATCTACGTCCCTCAGGGCAGAGGAAGCTACAGTTAAGCCCGGCACGCCTTGACCAACTCAGTCAAATAAGGCCAAATTTAATGCCTTCAAGCAAAATTCTTCCCGTCATAAAATCTCATGAAGTTTTTTTTGTTTTTTATCTGTTTTTTATATCTGCACAGTTTCGTATCCAAAAGTATACAAAGAGAATTTGAGAATGGATTTTTTATTAATTCGACAGATTTTTATCAATTTAAACGTTATTTTTCTTTAATAGGATTTCTTGAATATTAATAAGAATTAAACTCATTATGCTAGTGAATGCTCTGCAAAAATAAGGAATTACTATACGGCAATCACCAATTCATGAAAATTAAGTTTTAATATATTTATGCTTTTATATATATATATATATATATATATATATATATATATATATATATATATATATATATATAGGTACCTTTAAAGATTTGCTAAAAAATGAACATACATGATGAAAAAAATTCTCTAAACCTTTTGCATACTATTAGTTTGGATTTAAGATTAAAATAAAATCTTCAAGAAGGAGTTTTTGTTGTTCACCACTGCTGTAGCCTGGTATTGAACTAACTGCAATTTTTCCGTTATTATTATTGCTTTTTTTTTTTACCAGAGCTTATATTGCAATTTTGTGTTGTTATTCATTGTTTTTCTCTAGCACTCATTATTACTGGTTCTCATTGCATTCATTTCTATGCTTGTTCGGCTCAGGGGATTTTTGTGGCCTAGCATATGTACTGATTCCTTAAGTTAAAAATTGCAATATGAACACTGATAAAAAAGGTTGCTGAGACATTAGGCTTATAAGTCCCAGAAATTCATACACAGATATATATATATATACATGGCCCAATGGATAAAGGCGTTGATTAGATCCAGTGACTAGACCCAAAGATTTGTGAGTTCAATAATGAAAAAAACAAACTTGGAGAGCTAAGTTAAAGGGAAATACCTGAAACATCTAGAAGAGGCATAGCACGTGGAACTAGATCAATCTACCCTGGTGGAGGAAATAAAGGGCTCGGTTCGAAATTCCAATCAACTGAAGAAGGCGAGAGCGTACAACGGCCAAAACGTTGTGAATGTGGCAATGAAGATGAGGATAACAGTCCAAATCATGTAAATAATATAAATAATCATAATACCTCATCTAAGAGATATAGACAGAAAAATTACTTTTTTTACATTTCAGGTGAAAAAATAAATTTATCAGACATAGATTTCGAACAGTTTTAACGAGATGTGCATTTCTTAAACAGGGTAATTGAACCTTACTCTGCTCTAATGGCTTTTCGTGGCTAAGTGGAACAATACGCCTACTTCGAAGGTGGGGTTTGCCCATGAATACCGGTCCGATATATATATATATATATATATATATATATATATATATATACTTATTATTTAATATAAGATCATAAACAATTCAAAAGATTGCAAAAGATAAAGGTTAAATTGTTTCTGAGAAATTATCCTGTGAAATGGTAAATCGTTATGAGTGAAGATCTTTTAAAAATCCGAGATAGTTGTTTTTATTGATGTAATCTCCTAATATATATACTCATTTGAGTTACCTATGTTGTATTTCTTTGCATTCTGTTCATCTTTCTGTTCTTTTTACTGCTACCTTTGACTGTTACAAGTTGTCTCTTCTGCCGCCCTCTTTTTTTCTTTTTTTTCTTTTTTTTTTAATATACAACATTTTCAACATCTTTTCTCGGACACAAGAGCATGTGCATATTTTCTTGGTTTGTTGTTCTGGTTTCTGAGTTCATATCTTGCTCAAGTGTCTTCACAATAGAAAGTTCCTTAAATTAAGTTTCTGCTACAGAGTTTAGCCTCTTGTATTTTTCTTAGATATTATTTACTAACTTTTGCTATTATCTCTTCCTGCTTTATGGTATCTGCTTCCCAAATAGGCAGGTAACTTTACTTCCCGTTGAACGTCTTATTATTTGAGCATTTAATTTTTCTGTCTTTTCTATCTTCCCCATTTTTATTTCCAGCATTGATCATTTACCAATGCCAAATTCCAGTCTTATGTCTTACCAAAAGTTTCTTACCGTTTTCAATTTCTTTTGATTTGGGATAAAAACTTATGATCATCTGTGTACATGAGGTGGTTCAGCTTCTCTTGCCATTTTTTTGAATCTGTAACCTTGGCTGCATTTCCATAATATATGATCAACAGTAATCATTGCGATGACGAATAATATTGGAGATAGTCTCTATTATTTTGGCCCCCGATAGTTATTGCCCTCCTGTGGGTAATTCTACTTTTCAATTATCGATTGCCTTCATTATGAAAAGTTAATGTCTTGAAACTTTCATCATTTTATATTATCCTGGTTTGTGTAATCATACTGTAAGCCATTTTGTAGTATAGCTATGATAACTAAATTCTTCTTTCTCTTTTAACTTATTTCAGTATGTGTTCATCGATGTATAATAGATTATACATCATTTTGGTTCCCTTTCAGTAATCCTTCTAACATGAGGTTGTCATCGGTTTTTAATTTTAAGCAATAAATTTCTTCAGTTGTTAGGATTTTCTACAAGCATGTTATTGGTCTGTGGTTGTTTGGAATTGTTATGTTTTCGGCATTTTTCTGAATAAGTCTAAATATCCTTTCCGGATTAGTGCTTCTTTCCGGCAATTTATTTCAAACATTTGTGTAATTTTATTGCTAGTTTTACGTGAACAGTATTTATTATTTAATGTTTGAATAAATCAGGCAACACAATTCTAGGTAATTATTTTATATAAATATAGATATGAATATTTCCGTGTTCTTTCTTTCTTTCTTTCTTTCTCTCTCTCTCTCTCTCTTTCTCTCTCTCTCTCTCTATATATATATATATTATTATTATTATTTTTAATGTATATATTGCGTAGATGCTCTGTTTTTATTTATTTATTAAACAGTATATTTATTTCCATCTACATGCCTGAATATTCGAGAAATCTTCTTAGAATAGAGGGCGCATATAAGATTTCTCGAATATTCAGGCAGGTAAATGGAAATAAATATACTGTTTAATAAATAAATAAAAACAGAGCATCTACTCAAATATGGGTATACATTTAAAACAACGTTTAAGCAATAAATTTATATCTATATCTATATCTATCTATCTATCTATCTATCTATCTCTCTCTCTCTCTCTCTCTCTCTCTCTCTCTCTCTCTCTCTATATATATATATATATATATATATATATATATATATATATATATATATATATATATCAATTTAAAGAAAAACAGACCACTTTAAAGCTCCATATAATAATTCATTTCACCATAGCTCTTTTAAAGGAGGCTGGATCATCAAACTCCACTACCAAAAGGTGAAACGAAAAATAAAATTAAAATTTACACTTTTGACGGGTAGTATTAAGTTTATGTAATTTAACAGAGAGGGTAGTGAGGAGTGGTGTGAGAGACATGATCGAGTTTAGAGAGGGTTTATTTTAATATTTTTATCTATCATACTTAGTATTAGGGGAGGAGGGACCAGACATTGACCTATTTAATCGGTTAACTTAACGGAAGTGATATATTGAAAGGGAAGGGGGAGAAGAGAGAAAAAAGAAAGAAAGAAGGGGGAAGTAAAGAGAAAGAAGCTGTAATTAGGTTTTACGAAGGAAGAGTAGGGGTGGTAATTTTTAGCAATTTATGTAAAAAAAAAACAGATTTTAATGTTTGATAGTAATTTAAATTACGATCAAATATTAAAATCTCTATTGTTGATATTCAGTTTTTAGTCAGCTTTGCTGAGGTCAAGTTGGCAATAAAACGTCGGCAACCGACTTCGAAAGGAAATATATTGATCACCCAGCCATGTCTTGTCTAATCCTCTACACACACACACATATATATATATTTTTAGAATTACGTTTTATAGCCAAATTTTTATTTCTCAGTAAAATAATTAAGAATATGTTTTTATAAAAGTATTCTATTTTTGTGAAGGAAGATATATATATATATATTTGTCATCAAAGTCCCAGCATGGTATCTCAACGATCTACTATGTCACAGAATCATTTGCATTTGAATATTTACCTTTTCATTGGAATCATAGATTCATAGTTAAAAGCTGATAGTATTTATTTATGGACATGTTTATTTACTTTATACTTTTATACATACATCGTAGAATGTAAAGGCTAACAGATAATCGATTTACAAAAAATTATTTTCTTATTGGAATATCTTAAAAGTGGTTTAGGCCAACAAATCTCTCACTTTACAAATCTCTCTCTCTTTCTTTTTATACTTTTCTCTCTCCCCATCTCTTTCTTTCTCTGTATCTATCGATATATATATATATATATATATATATATATATATATATATATATATATATATATATATATATATATATATATATATATATATACTAGCGACCGTGTGATGAAAGTTTTTTAGCACGACCCACTTCAAAATTCTGACTAAACAGAATTTTAAGAGAAATTCAAATTTTTAGCAAATATTATATATAGGTTTTGCTAGGTACTTGAGAATACACATTTAGCGATCCATAAATATAAAACGGCCTAATGTAACATTATGCGGCATGCGCCAAGTTGTAACATTCTCATTTTTCTCCGAGACATATTGACATTATTAACACAACAGCTTCCAATGTGGCAAAAAATGGAAAGTTGCTTCGGGAATAACCATCTTCTTGAAATTGGCTAACTGAAGAGGGAAAATGACAGGTGGCTTTGCATGGATAATCCAGAAGTTCACGTCGTCTGTGATGACCTCGTTGCTTATAGTATCTCAGTTCTTGCTGGAAGAAAGCCTCAGAGTCAACGAACACTGCTAGAAACTCTGAATGGAGGATTGGAGGACTGTTGCCCGTGTAAGTAGCAGCAGGACCGCCCCTTCCCATTTGACTCGCGATTGTAAATGGCTGGACGAGAATATTTCATGACTTCCTATTTCTCCTGGTTTGAATTCTCTGGATTATTACGTTTGAGACGTCGTCGCGAAGGGGATCAAGCACCGGTTAGGAATACCACGAACTCATTGAAGCTCGCCATCGTGCAAGCGATAGCCAGCATGAGCGGGAATTAATCCAAACAAGTTTTGTTAAATTCAACACGCTATATCTGCCAGTTTAATTATTTCTCTTTTTTTTTTTTACAAAAGTGTCTGAGATTTATATTTGTATTGTTTTGTTTTAGTACTTTCGAACATTTCAGTCATTATCGAGAACTTGGTGTTGTTTGTTTGCATGGTAGACAATATATATATATATATGACCTGAAGATTACGTTCAAGCATGACACAGACTGTCAGCGCTCGGTGTTTGATTGAAGTGTCCACTTTTATATTTACATACGCTTTAGCCCTGATATTTACCCATAAATATGCCATACCGTAATAATATTTTCATGACAATTGTCTTCATGAGTTCTTTTCCTTAGAACATCTACTACATGAATTTAAGGGTGCTACTAGATTGGCAACTAGGTCTCACCGTTTTACAGTTGAACTAAATAGGTACAACCGCCACTTCTGTTCTAAGAGTTTATTTTCTCGCACTTCTCACCTGTGGAACTTCCTTCTGATTTCTTGCTTCCCTGACACCGACAATCTTCAAAAATTTAAATACAACGTCAATCGCCATTGTTTAACTGAACCGTGTTCCTTTATTGTCCTTTCATCACTTCTCACTAAAGTTTTCTCGTTCTCTTTCAATCCTTGTACCCACCTCAGTGGCATTGTCACCTTGATCGGAGTGAAGTGATTATATATATATATATATGAAGAAATATAGTCTTAAAGTGTGCTATATTTATAGGATAAAGTGCTCACTATCGGAGATAGAGCGTGTATAAATATAAAAGTGAGCATAGAATTAAATAGTAGGGTAAACTTGTCTCAGTTTGCAACTAGTCTAGTGGAAGGACAACAATGAATTCAAAACCAGCAACTCTATCCCGTGAAAAACCTACTTCCTAGCAGCAACACCTAACGTGTTGAGGCTGTGGTCCCATACACCACAATTGAAGTGGACGGTACTTGAAAGAGAGAGAGAGAGAGAGAGAGAGAGAGAGAGAGAGAAGTGCGGATATAGGTATAAATAATTGATAGCGACAGTCTGTTTCAGGTTTATAGTGGGCATTACAATGAAAAAGTGCATTTCTCATTTTTAAACCTCAAGAGATATTCAGACCATTGATTCTTATGCCCACACTTTATTTCTGTAAACACTCTCTCACCGCCTCTTACATAAATATACCAAATTATGCATATATATATATATATATATATATATATATATATATATATATATATATTAGGTACTTCCTTGAGATCGCTAAAAAAGAGCATAGCATGATGAAAAAGACGTCAAACTTGACGAAAACCAAATTTTATCGTCTAAATGTTCATGTTATTATTAAGAGGATAGATCAAAGTATATTTGGGGTATTTTTTTAGATTTTTTAATCGTTCCAAGCACGTCCTAAATTTTCGTTAAAAACCTTGCTTTTTTTGAGTCAGCAAAATTGACAGATAATCGATGATGGCAATCATTTTTTTCCATTTTATAAAAAAGAGGAAAATCTCACTTTGAAATTCTTTTAAAAATCAATTTTCATTTTTTTCAAAACTTATTTTAAGAAAATCAGAAATTATAATGTTTATTTAAAATATTTTGAACCAAGTTTGACTTAGCTTCTGCACCGAAAAGATGTAATTTGAAAATAGAACAAAGCAGGTCATACACTTTCACGTCACTTGACAGGTGTTGAATGACGTATTGACGATTTTCGTGATCATAATTTGTTCTACGGAAGGCGAAAAGTGAAGTTATTTAGATTTAAGTGAACAAATTATTTACCTTGTTATTTTTAAGGAAAACTTTCAGCGCTCTATTTTTTTTTGTACTTAGCTTTCACCTTTGCGTTTGCGATGCTTTATGGAAAATATATTATAAGGAAATTAAAATAAGACTGTTAAGAGTGAGATTAAATTTCATATTTCATAAGAAAGGTATCTAATTAATTTATAGGTACCTTTCTTATGAAATTTTATCAGAAGTGTACATAAAATTATAGTATTTTATGTACATTTATTACATTTTACTGTGTTATTTGTATTTCCATTCATTTTATTATTAATTTTGATATTTCATTTATGGAAAAATGTCAACTGAAATTAATATAAAAATAAGATCATATAAATTTCATAAGATGGTACTGATACTTGTAGGTACCCTTCTCCGTTGAATTTGAAAAATCAAATTAACTTTTCCTCACGTGTTTCGCAAAAGTAAAGGCCTTAACAGCGGAGAACAATGCTTAACTCAAATAACGCAACTTAATTGTATTCTGGTTGGTCTTCCGTACTTTATAATTACAGCCCGATTATAAACACAAAATTACATTTCTTAATTACTGCGGATCTTCAGATTAGTCAGAATGATACAATTTACAACGCGCTAAAAAAGATCTATCTCATAAGGACACTTAGGAAACCCGATGCGGCTTTTAACTAATTTTATAATATTTTAACAACTTAAATGTAGAAATCTATTATAATTAAAAAATAACAAATAATTGTATTAAAAATTCATTTTTCCTCAAAAAAAACTTTTGCTCTCAGAAAACATTGTCCATATTCCTAAAAACAACTAAAAGCAAATAAAAGCATTTGAAATTAAATAATATCTTTGTTTTATTGGGTTTTGTATGTTACAATTCAGAGCTGATTTTCAGGTAGGGGGGTCCAATTAAAAACAAAAAAAACATGATTTGCATTCCTCAAAGCCTTGAACTTTTAACTATTGTAATCACTAAACCAGATGCGATCGAATTTCTATCGTTTTCATAAAATTAGTATTGGGGGGGGGGGGTAATAAATATAAAAAAATATTTCTGCCATGACTTTAATAAAAAAATACATATTTATATTAATTTCGATCATCTGTGAATACTTTCTGAAAGTTTAATTAACATCCGACAATTATTTTTATTTTTGCAATCAAAAGCGTGTGACAAAATCTCGCTAACCACTGATTTTTTCCTAGCTGTAAAAGATATTGCGACTTTTTCAAAAAATTTAAATATTTCAAATAGATTCTGCCAATAAATATGTTATTTTCGTCTGAGCAAAAATATGTTATTTTTATTTACCCAATTATCTTAACTTTATATTGAAATTTATGGAAATTTAAAACATTCTTGTTGCAAGCTTTCTGAAAACAGGTTTCATGTTTGTGGGGTTTTCCCTCAGTCTCCATGAATTGGCTACGAAATCAGAGCCAAGTCACAACAGTATGTAGTGAATAGGGATCGTTTTAAAATCAAATAATTTTTTTTAAAAGAGAAACATACTTTTATTAAATTTGATTTCAGATTGATTTTCAGCTTTTCTTTTTCGAAATTTCCATGGAAAGTATCCAATTTTAGTTCATCAGTGAAATAAAATTTCTTAAGATATACTTTTGCCTAGATTAAAAAGGATTAAATCAAATTTTAAATTGATCATTGTTTTCGTTTAGATGTATAAAACCGAATAATATTGAAACTTTTGAAGAATTTGTATTAAGCGCACTATTTTGTATTTTTATAAAGAACATGACAAATGGCAGTAAAAAATGTATTTGCATTTTATATATAAATCAGTTGATATTATTTTTCTGTTCATTATCATCATCATTATTATAATTATAATAATAATAATAATTATTATTATTATGATTTAAGGCCACATTTCTGTGTATAACTTTAAGGAATAACAACATTCGATGTAATGTGAATAATCAGGATGAGCTTAATAATTATTTTAATGTGAAATCGAAGATGATACCGTCGAGGCATCAATATTAAAGCGAAAAGTTTTTCTCTTGTGTGAATTTAAGATCCAACTGCGAAAAGAGACCTGAAAAAACATCAAAAGAAGTTCCATTTTGAGTAGATTGAAATATTTTGTCGAACTTTAAAATGTTATATCGGTGATGATATTATTGGAAAGTTCGATTTTTATGATTTCTTAATGATAAATAATTTGCTCCTGATATTTGGAGTGAAATTGAAAATCGAAGTCCAATCTCTAATCTCAAACTATTCTTTTAAGTAAATATTTATAATTTTGGTACCAAACATTTTTTGAAAAATTCTGAGGAAAATTTGTTATAAACTAGCTTAAAATCTGCACTCTGTGCGAACTTTTCAGCTAGCTCCTGCAGTGGGTTAATTGGGCCTCCGGTTCAAAACTAAAGGGATATCTGGTCCAGCTTAGAAAACAGCATTGATATTTTTGAAGAATTAACTTTAAATTCCTTAATTCACTTCATGGAACTTCAAAATTTTACTTTAACTCTGATTCGGGCTATATGTCCAATTCCGACCAAAAGACCGTTTTCAGCCAAAATTCTAATTCAGGTCGAAAAGTGTATTCTTCAAATCACAAACTTCGTGGTACTTCGATTGCGTCGAGTTTTTCAAATCACAAACTGCAGAACTTCAAAACCTCACGTTATGCAACCTTCAAACATTAAAATCTGATCTTTTGACATTTTGAAGAAATACAGTTGATTTCCTCAATTTACAAAGTTTTGGTGAAATTTTAGACTCAATTTAAAACATTTTTTTTAAATTCACAAAGTTTTTGTGTTACTTTAAACTCAATATAAATTAAAAACTTTTAAAATCACTAATTTTTTAAAGTTATTTTAAAATTTGAATTTTAAACTGTTCCCTACTCATTCGGACATAAATCCCAATTCTGGATGTTCAAACATCAGATGAAGGGCAGCTTTTCAATCCCGGGATAATCCTAATTCCAAAAAGGTACAATATGTCTATGTAGAGCAAGTTTGGCCCGCGTTAGAGGGGTTTCAGACACACAGACGAACAGACAGAATTTGCCATTTATTTATTTAGATATTGATTAATTCAATTTTGATGGAAAATATTTGTTTTTGTCCATTTAAATAAATATAAATGGAAACATTACAGTAACTTTGATTCATGAACTGTAAATACAAATTATATTTATTTACTAACATTTAAACGCCGATCAAATTTCCCTAAGCATCAAATTAATTACTAAGAAATATACAGAGTATATTGCCTCATTTTCAAAAATACATTTGTTTTAGCATTCATTTCAGTCTTGGTTTGACTAAATTAGGTACCTTCACTGATCCGCTAAAAAATTAGCTACCATGATGAAAAATTGTACCAAACTTAAAGATTTATCGTCAAAATCGTTATGTTATTATTACGAGAAAAACCCAAAGGTTTTTTTTTTAATTATTAAATTATATTTTTAAACTTTTTAGAATGTTCGAAATTTTGGTTAAAAATCTTGTTTTCTTTTTGTGGCCAATGATTAGTGTAGGAAATTTGAGCATCTTTTTTGCGGTGAAAACGAATTGATTTGGAAATTATTGCAAAAATCAAATAATTGTAGAATTAAACATTCAGAATTTATTCACAAATGAATTAAATTATTTTCGAACATTTTTATGAAATCTTGGTAAAAATATATTTTTTTTTTTACATCTGATATCCATCATTTATTTAAGTTCATGAAATTTCGAGAAATTAAATTTTGTCCTTCTTAATGTTTATATTAGTTATATGTAGAACTCCTTGGAGAATTTAGATCATCAATTTCTTTTTGTAAGACAGGACCACCAGTTACCAAAAATATTCTCTGAATCGTAAAATAAAAAAATGCAATAAAACTAAGACAGAATTTTATTAGAAAAGCTTTTAATTGCTTTTATTAAGAAGATATATTAAGGACATTATTGTTTTAAGAATTTTTTATTTCGATGAATAATGATTTTTTATAAGAATTGTTTTCATTTATTTTTAAAAATTAGATTAATTTATAAAGTCTTAAATCTTTTACATTTCTGTATTACTTCGTTCATTTTATGTGATATTGTTATGAAGTAAAAACTATACTTACTAATCATAAATGGAATAGTTTAGTACAATTCATTGACGCCCAATATTTTAAAAATAATTTTGAAATATTTTTGAGCATATCTTTATATGCTCAAGAATATTTCAAAATTATTGTGCCGATTTTTGTAAATACGGATTATTGTGCCGATTTTTGTAAATACGGATATCCATACACGGAATTATCAGAAAATAAGAGCGATAATTTTAGTATATTTAAAACCAAAGTATCTAAAATTTAATAAATTTTTAGATTACTGGGAATATTTTCCTGGGTAGTTAAATATATAAAAAAATCGCTTACGTTATATTCTTCAAGAAAATTTTGCAGATATATCCACTGTAGAAAATCGTTACATAATATAATATTACATAAACTTCTGTCTGTCATTCAAGCTGTCAACCTCTTAACACCTGAAATACACAGCTACCAACCGTGTTAAAAATACATTTCTGCAATATTTTAAACTTAAGGTAAGTAATATTTGTTTCAAATTAAATTAATTAAACTTTAAATCAGCTAATATTCCTCAAATAAAATTTCAAAATAGTGTATTTTATTTTTGAAAGATTTTTTTAATAAAGAGTATTACATTGCGATGACAGATGGCTAAAAATGTCGCTAAAATCAAACGAAAACTCGTTCCAGTCAATTTAAATTAGTTTTGAAATAAAGCAAAGTATTTTGCTTATTGAAAATATTAAATTTAATCTATTAACTTGAGATTAAATCTAAAGAAAGATTTTTCTTTTTTAAAAATTCATTTTAAACCTTAGGTATCACGAATCTATGGAGATATCTAGATTAAATCTTAGGAATTAAGCGGAAAAACTTTAAAATGTTATCAAGATGCAGTTTTTTGGGGGTTTTTGTAGATTTTCCCAATAAACTTTGGTCACAACGATTTTTTTCCACGAAAATGCATTTTTTATTTGAAATATTCAAACTTTTCAAGGCGCTTCACTTTAAACTTAAACGTAACGAATTCAATGTTATTATGAATAGATAAAATATTTATAAGGAAATGTATATGACCAAAAAATCGATAAAAATGATTTGCAGATTTCCTTAAAGACAGCAGTGATCACACTTAAACTTTCGTAGCGAAAGTCCCTAAGATTTTACTTACGAATAAATGTGTAAAATTTTATAAATTAGTAAAATATTAAACCCTTTAGCAAAAAAATGTATTTTATCATAAGATTTGATTTCTCTCCTTTGTATATTCTTATTAATCAGGAAAGTGAATTAATTTATAACATTTTAGTGACCTCTTTAAAACTTATATTTCAATATTTCATTGATTATTTATGATTTTTTGTTTTTCTAAATTAATGAATTATTTAATAATCTTATCACTGATAAAAGAAGTTTGTGATATACATCTCGATTAATTATGAATGAAATTCATTGCAATGATTTCATTTGAAGTAATGTGAAAAAAGATTTAGATTAAATGAAATTCGCGAAGTTGACCAAAATATTTAAATAATTCATTATTAATGGACAATGACGAAGCTATAACGCGATGAAATATATTATTTATAGATATGTGAAAGTCCATGACACAAATTGAGAATTAAAATAGGATAGAGAATTACTAACATGTTTCCCTAACAGTAGAATTTATGGTCTTCCTTTTTACTTTTTTTTTCATCTTTTAACAAATTTATTTGAAGTGATTGAACATTTTTCTTCAAAGTTCTTTATTTTAATTAAAATTAGGTACCTCCAAACATTTTCTAAAAACGAGCATATGATGATAGAAAAGGCCCGAACTCGATAAAATCAAAGTTTCATCGTCAAAATGTTTGTTTTTATTAAGAGGAAAGACCAAGGTATTTTTTGATTATTTTATTAATTTTTTTAATCTTTTCTAGGATGTTCGAAATTTTGGTTAAAAATCTCGTTTTTCTTGTGTCAGCGGTAAGCTAAAGATTATGAAATTTTAGCGTCCTTTTTGTGGTAAAAACACACTGTTTTGGAAATTCTTGAAAAAATCAAATACTTGTGTTATTTTAATTAAATTTTCAGGACTTATTCACAAATGAATGAAATTAGTTTTTAAATATCTTTTAGAAAATATTGGTAAAAATATTTTTTTTTATATCTGTGACCCCCGCTTACTTAATTTTATGAAATTTCTGGAAATTAAAATTTCAGGATCTTCGTATTTATATTAGTTAAAAGTCAGACTCCTTGGAGAATTTAAATCATCAATTTGTTTTTGCCAAACAAAACTCCATTTACTGAAAATTTGCTCTGAATCGGAAATAAAAATTATTTAAACTTTTATTTAATTAGAAAAGTTTTTTAATTGCTTTTAATACAAGATATATTAAGGATACTATTTGTCTTAAGAAAAAAAAGTTTTTCGGTGAATAATGAATTTTTACAAGAATTGTTTTCATTTTTTTAAATTTTAATTTGGCAAATTTATTAAGTTTTAAATCTTTTAAAATTCTGTATTAATTTCAGCTGCTTTGATATTATTATTAAGTGAAAGCTATATGTATTAATCATAAATGAAAAAGCTTAATACAAATCATCAAACACTAATATTATTAAAATAATTTAGAATTTTTTTATTAGTATATAAACGTGTCGTTTTTTATACATACGGGCGACCATAAACGACATTATCACAAAATAAGGACGATGACCATAGTAAATTTAAAGTCAAAACTTCTAAAATCCAAGAAAACATTAGATTACGGAGAATATTTTCAAATTTTTTAAGATTACTGAGAAAAAAATAAAAGTAAAAAAGGCGCTCACGTCATTTTCTTCAATTATAAAAATAAAGTCTCTGTAAATCAACATTAAACCTGTCATAATTTTGTCAAACACATCAACATAGCTACTGTCGGTTAAAAACACAGCTACGGTCGGTTTAAAAAATGCATTTCTGCGATATTTTAAACTTAAAGTAAATAATAGTTGTTTCAAATCAGATTAATTATGCTTTAAAGCAAAGTTTCAGAAAAGTATATTTTATTTTTGTAAGAATTTTTCATTGTGAAGAAAGATGACTAAAAAAGGGAACTAATCAGCCATTTTAGAAAGAAAAATCCCCCCAGTCAACTTAAATTAGTTTTTGTAATACAGCAATGTATTTTGTTTATTGGAAATATTAAAGTTAATCTATTAACTTGAAATTAAAACTACAATAAAAGCTTCAAGAAAGACTTCATTTTTAAAAATTCATTTTAAACCATAGGTATGGTTTTTTTTCCTGTTTTTTTTTTTTTAATGGAGGTACTAAATTAAAATGTAAATAATCAAGAAAAAGAAAGCATTTATTCTTGATTAAATGCCCTATTTAATCATTAGAATATCATTTTACAATGAAAGACCAAATTAAAGACAACAAGACAACAAATATTAAGCATTGTGTAATTTTCAAATTCAAGAATATTTAACACGAATAAAATACTTAAATTTTAATTTACTTTTATATTTAAATGATTTTTAAAATACTTTAAATAAAACGTATATTAATCAGAACGCAAACCAAGAATTCGATCTAGATTCTTAAAATACAATCAATATATCATTGAAATCAACTTCTTCATTCCACTTTCTCATAAGAAACTTTAACAAATATGCAAATATAACTTTCATATATTTTATTTTCAAGACAGCATTACAAAATGATATGTAACTAAAATAAATATCAGTTCATATATATATATATATATATATATATATATATATATATATATATATATATATATATATATATATATATATATATATATATATATATATATATATATATGGTGGTGCACGCGTGCGTGTGTGTGTGCGTGTAAATATATTTATTTGAGGGTGGGTGGATGGTGTAAAGATGCGCATGCAAAGTTACACACAGACAGCGTTTGACGGATAAAAAATCGGTTCTTATTTTATAATATAGATTTTGAATGGATTTTCATAAGGGAAATCTAATGTGTGTCACCTCTACCCGAACCCAGATTAGGCCTTCACACATCCTGATGGGCTAATGTATAATTATATATAAATAAAGAGTGCCAACATATTGAATGTACATTTTGTAACTGTCAGTTCTATGACTTAAGAGTTAACTGAAACACGATAAGTTTCTTCGATTTCAAATAAAGTCATCATTAAAAAAATGTTTCCCTTGTTAATCAACAACTAACTTTGGAATGATGTTTTCCTGAATATTTTAAAATTTCAATAAATTCTAATTTTTTAAACTTAAAAGTATATCAAATGTTTTTATTACGTCTTTTTTTCAGCTTCCGTATGTGCGGTTTCTTACGCGCAAACTGGAAAATTGGTGTTCAGTTAAAATTATCAAGCTGACTGATATTTTCATGTTTGATCATTAGTTTTGGGAAGTGAGTCAAGCTGATAATTTTTCAACACACACACATACACACACACACACATAATACACGCACGCACACATACATACACAGACAGGCACACACACACACACACACACACGTGTGAATATGAGAATTTATTATAAAATGATAATAAATTAATTTAAGAATTTAAATTTTCTTTCATACTGAAAATAAATGACTGATGTATAGACACACATACACATATACACATACATTTATATACATATATATAATACGTATGTATATGCGTATATATATATATATATATATATATATATATATTTATTTATATATATATGCGAGTGTGCGTTTGTGTATGTGGATGTATGTGAGTATTTGTGAGCCTTTTATTTTCAGCGTGAAAGAAAAATTTTAATTCTAATATCTAAATATTGCCAAGAACATACTGTATAAATGTTGAAAAATACTCAAATTTTGGTCTCATAAAATGTAGAGAATTCCTCTGAGAAATTGTTAATTCTGGCTGCTACACTGATGAATTTGATAAGAATCTCTCAAAGAAAAACATCAGCACCAATTTGTATAAATACAGAGTTTGAAAACAACACATATTGGTAATCACTTTAAAAACCGGATGCTTTCTCTATTGGCGTTAATCGGAGAAAAATTATAATTATTTATCATTTTGATAATAGTTTTTCTTGTATTTATTCAAATTGACTAGTCTATATTGGTTCAGTGCTGAAGATAATGACTTCACCAATTCATATTTTTGCCTTTCTTTGATATATCATAATTTTTATATTATTTAGAAGAAAGCTTGCCAAAAATGCAATATGTGAAAAATGTGATATAAATAAATATAACTGCAAAGAATTGTTAATAAAATGAAATGATAAGAGGAAAACTTGTTTTTGGGATGCGCTTCATTCCTGACAGAATTTCATCAAAGTCTAAAGTAGAAATGTATTGCCAAAAACCGTATTTACACATGTATAAATACTGTTTTTTCTCAATAAATATTTACTTGAGGTTTTGATGAATTTCCTTAAGGAAAGAAACGCATTCCAAAAACAAGTTTTCTTTTTTTTTAATCCATATATATATATATATATATATATATATATATATATATATATATAAATTTCGTTAAAATCGATTGACAAGGTACTGCAGTTAAGTTTTTATTTATTTTATTTTATATTTTTAAAAATTAAATAAAAAGCAACCACAGTACTTTTCAGTCAATTTTAATGAAACGTGTATGAAAGAGGGATTGCTGCCCAATATATATATATATATATATATATATATATATATATATATATATAATTGTTTATTTAAAAATTATAACATAAATATGCTATAAAATCACTACAAAAATAGCCATTTTGTTTCAACACCTCTGGTGTCTTATCAAGTGATGATGTTGAATGTAGAATAAAGGGTTTTAAAAGTTTCAAACTAATTAACGATCCTTCGTAAGCGGAAACGCTGTTCCATAAGCAGGAATGACCAATCAAAATACAAGTACACGGGAATTAAAAAAACTTGACAACGAAGTAAGGTTATAATAGCTATTAAAATCTTTAAAGTTGGGGTTTTACTAAAATAGAATTTATTCTAACCAATAAGTATTAAATTATATGATAAATTTGATATTAAAATTAAAGGTAAAAATTACCAATTTTAAAATCTAAATTTAATCTCTATTAAGTTTAAAATTATAAAACTACTGATGAGAAAAGAAAAAATATTTATGTTATTCAATTTATTTTATTTTTTCATTAAAATTACGTTAGAACAGACGCTAATTTCAGCTGGTCTTCCCGACAAAAATGTATACATTTTAATTCCAAGTGTATGAATAGGGTGTTCACCTCTCGCGTAAAACAATATACACACTCAGATTATTTATTTCCCCAGAAAATATAGTTTTCTGGTTCATCAGGTCATATATCTAGTTACAAAAAGACTTTTTGTGACTAGACATGTGACCTGATGAACCAGGAAAAAGATATTTTCTGGGAAATAAATTATAGCCATGGAACCTTAAGGTTGTCTCTTTCTTAGTTATTTAATATATATTTGCTCTGGTGTTACACTGAGCTCTCTGGATTACATCCTCTTTGGAATTATCCAAACCCCTCATCATTACCTTACTATATATACATACATACATATATACATACATACATACATACATATATATATATGTATATATAAATAAAAAGAAAGAACAGTAAGATATAAAATCCGGTGCTCTTATAGATATTTTTATTTTTACCCAATAGTGCTCAATGTAAATTTACAGAGCATTAATATTATAAATTAATTGATTTAAAATATGGTTTTTTCGCTACACAGTGATAACCATGGTTCAAAAATGGAAGCTAAAGCCTTTGAATTTAATTTTGTTATTAAATTAAAAACATTAGTTCCATTTCCTCGTCAAGCGAATTTTGGAGTCTAATGTCTTTAATTTAATAACAAAATTAAATTCAAAGGCTTTAGCTTCCATTTTTGAAACATGGTTATCACTGTGTAGCGAAAAAAAAACATATTTTAAATCAATTAATTTATAATACATACATATATATATATATATATATATATATATATATATATATATCGATAGATATATTCACATATAAAGCTCAAATGATATTTAATTTTTCATCACTGTTGATTACATCATTAAATATAATGAATTTGAAACTTAATTTCTATGTTATTTTATTTGATAGATTTTGTTCTGCTTGAAAGTGCCAAGAATAGTTCATATTTTTGTATGTGTGTAGGAATAGGCTATTCACAAACATAACTGCATTATATATATATATATATATATATATATATATATATATATATAACACATGGTATTGAGTGTCGGAATACAAAGGTAAATGTTTATACTTTATTATTGCGCGTAAATACTTTTCGTTATTCTGAAAATAACAAAAGAATTTAAAAGAATTGTCTATTAATATTTAGGAAAATTCTATGAAGTTATTCCTTAATTTGCTGAAAGTAGATAATTTTGGTCAGAAATACGGATCATATATAAGATTCACTTTAATTTAATGAAGGGTTAATTCTTTTTCCTCCTTTATAGAAGAGAACAGACGTGGAAATTGAACAAAATAAAATAAAAATAAAGCTCCATAAGACGTCGTTATTTTTCTCCTCTCTGCAAATTTACGTAACATTTGACATCATTCAGCATTTGATTATTTTAGTAAAACATGCGTCCCCAATTGTAATTGTGTGAGATAAAAAAAATCACATGTCTAAATTCGATCTCCTTGTATTTTAAGCTTCTCTTTCTTTTTATTATATTTTCAAAACAACAGAAATATTCATTCTTCTTCTGTAAACATTTTACATTTTTATTCAAAATTAACACTTTTCAATGTCGTTTGTTTTCGAACTTGTTGCAACACAATTTCATTCATTTTCCTTTTGAAAAATCAATGCAGAATTGTTTAAAAACGTAAAACACTTTTATTTCAAATGTTTTAAAAATATATTTAAAGTGAATAAATATAAAAGCCGTCTTTTTATAAGACCCTAGGAGTTTACTTTTAAAATCATCGTTTTATTCTTACTGGACTAGATTTTTGACCATAGTATAACACTTAATATTTTTATGCCTATCTTTCTCTACTGATAAAGTTATTATAAGCATAAAATAAGTAAGCGATATAAAAGAAATAAAATAATTAAATTTGTATCTAATTTCATCTCATTTTTATGCGTTTTATTTTAAATCTCAAAAGTTCTTTAAATAACCAAAAGACCGAACAGCAATTGATGAAGTTCGGGATGTGACATACAAATCGAAAATTCTGAAGAAATTTTCGAGAAAAATTTTCAGTTCGTTATCTTTCTAGGAAATTTAAAAAGAAGTTTTTTCATTTTAAGTCAATCAATTCTTTTTGAAAGCCAGTCAAATTGATAACTCCACAAACCTACAATATTAATGACAGAATTTTATAAAATGAAGCAACAATTAATAAATTTTATTCGTCTAGAATACTACACGTTGATTATAAACTGTAAAATGAAATTTTATTTTTTATTTTTTTTTTTGTAAAATAAAATAAAATTAAAAGTTACATTAAATTAAATTAGTATTTTCAATTTGTTTTTTTTTGTTCTTTACATTTTACCATTATAGCATTGACATAAATATCGGATTTTAAATATAAATTTCCGCTCACAAAAAATATAAATGTTTTTATATTATTTGGACAGATGTTAAATTAAACGTTCTTTTTATATTATAGAATATAATCGCGCTATTACAATGATTTCGGCTCAGTAATTTCTGTGACGAACATATCTGTTGTATATAGGCAGAAATACATTCATGCCGCAAAATGTTTATCAGAATAGAACATTATAAAATATTAATCATTTGACATTTTCTTTATTATTTGACTTAAGAAAGTGACAAAATTCTAATGTATGTATGGCTAAAACCTGCAAAGTATTCAAATTTAGTTTCTGTAGGTTTCTTTATTTTTATTTTATTTATTTATTTAAGAAATTTTATTAAATAATGTAAATTAAATTGTTTAAATTTAAGTTTAATTATGAAATTCATTTCTTTTGTAGGAGGACACGCACAGTGAAATATTTCCTGTTAAAGAAAATGTTAATTGCAGATAATTCGTTAAAAATCTCTTCGAAATACGGTTTCAGTTGTTTAACAATATAATGTTTCGTTACAAGCAGAATTGTGTTTGTACGTCAGATTGTAATAAGCGGATAAAATGAAAAAGACAGAAAATGTTTTAAAAATCAGTCAATTTTGTGGTTAAAACCTCAAAGCTGAATTAATTCGAATTGTATTTTCTTCATCGTTGTTCAAACCCTGTCGGCCACAAAGTTTGTGTATTATATATTTTAATTTTATGATTTTTAATAATATGCAATCAACAAAGAGGAAGAACATATTAATAAGGAAACTTCCAAAACCTAATCTTCTTTTTGCACGAGTTCGATACAAAACTTCTTGGCTCATAAAAAAGCATTCAGTAACAAATTGATATATCGTTAGCCCATTTACAATTTTCATTAGTAAAAAATTTCATTTATTTAAAATTATGCAATTTTTATATAAATAGGAACACTAAATACTATGCTGTTTTGCTGTGATACAAATGTTTACATCATTTGTTTTTATTTTTTTAGAAGTTTTATAAATGGTGTTCATTCTTTCTAGTAGTACATGCTGTACCCTGCTAAAAATACAAATATTCTAGTGGTTGCAACCAAAGACTCGAGAATATATTTTTGGTTTGATTTGAATGCAAATTCCGTTTTATAAAGATGCGCACTTTAGGTAAATATGTTTTTACAAGTGTAAAATGTTCAAATGATCAACTCAATAAGGTAAGTCAAATAAATATCAATTAAATTGGAAGAATAATAAAATGAATCATAATTATCCTGCTTACAAAATCAATTATATTTTAAGATTTTTAATATTAATTAGAGTTAATTGAATACGAACTTAAATACGAAACTGTTTGCGAAAACAAAGAGTGACGTTGAAAGGAAAATAAACATCAGTTTAGAAAATTTAGAAAAAGATGTTTAAGAATTTCTTTTCCAATGATTCTATATCTTGGTTAACCAGATTTAGAAATGTTCCAAAAGGGAATTTTTTATTGATTTTGACATGAACAAATGAATTATTAAAGTAATTGGGATTTTTGTGAGAAAACGTATACAAAAATGTGGTTTTTATTCCAGTAGAAAATATCTTTTTGTAAAAATATTTTCTTGAAAAATTATGACTTAACTCTAAGTTATTAAATGTTTTAAAAAGAAATTCAGTGATAGAGAAGAGGTACCAACGTTCTGATTTCCGAGCAAATGGTTTGTACAAATCAAAACTAAAAAAATACATTGAAATAGAAGACAAAAATTAATAAAATTGCAATACAATAATGATACTCACCTGAACGACATGGCTGGAATCATTCCTGGATGAAATGAGTTATAGTTTGATCAACGCTGGAATGGTCCAAAGACGACCCCCGTGTGGTGGTAGTGGTGAATTAATAAATGTATATCTGTATCAATGGCTGGATGTTTGCGGATATATGTTCATTGTTTATGCGTTAAATAACACGTGTTTATAAATTGATGTATTTATTTGAGTTTTTGTTGGTCATCATATGCTCCAATTACATGAAGAAAAACTACTTCCAAATCAGTTTCACCCAAAGTAGCAACGGGAAGATTTCTTATGAAAACTTTCCAAGAAGCAAACAATTAATTCAAAAATTATAACAATAACAATTAGGACAATGACGATGATGACGATGATGATGATGATGATGATGATGATGATGATGGTGTGCTGATAGCAACGCAACGATCCCTACTATCGTCGAAAGGGACAAAAATGACGATATTGACGACAATGGCAATACAAGTGAAGGCTAAGATGCAAACATGGGTTGTGGCTCACCTGGTGTATACAAGACCCAAGTGACGACGAACTAATGAGTAGACTGCCGATCCGCCCAACCCAGTGACGATTAGAAGCTGGGATGATCTGTCACGTTGAGACTGGAAGAGAGGGAGAGAAAAAGCAACAGCTCCACGAACCACACCCACACTCATATACACTTACATACTCACACACATACATAAGCATAGGTAAACTCATACATTTTCAGGCAGTAACATTATCAAATGCATGCATACATACAATGCCATATACATATACACACACACACACACACATATATACATATATATATATATATATATATATATATATATATATATATATATATATATATATATACGTTCATGTTAATATATATATATAGATATATGACCGTATACATGGGCAAAAAGGGTCAGAAATATTGGCTCCCGCTCTCGTCTTTATTTTCTTGTCTTTCCATTGGGGACGCCTAACGACCATTTATCTGGTTATTAAATGTACCCACCCACTGCTTTAGGGACGGACTAAAGCTATCATTTGCTATTTGTTTGTTTACGAAATGTTTCTTCCATCATCCTTATCGGGATTATCTTTTATTTTTACTTGAATGCGTTTAGAGAGAAATATTTGTTTTTGAGATGATTTTTTTATTGAAATTTATATAGATATATTGCTTCTTTCACACACACACACACACACACACACACACACACACACACACACACACACACACACACACACACACACACACACACACACACACACACACACACACACACACACACACACACACACACACACACACACACACACACACACACACACACACACACACACACACACACACACACACACACACACACACACAGATATTCATAAACTGAAGTAAAGGTACTGACTCATGTCATCATGTAGTTCAATTTAAGAAAATTTGTACAGTGTCAACCGTTTGGAAATACACTGATAGTCATTGGATTAAAATGTGCATACATACAAAAAGTGCTACTTTAACAAAGTTAAAAGCATAAACGTCAATAAAATCGCACGTCTTGATGATGGCGCAATAGAAACGCATATGACAGCATTGTTTGTAGAATTGCGTGAGATTTTGTCATGTTAATTGTTCGGAAATCCATTAGAAAAAATATCCCTTGATTTAGCGATATCTTTCAAAAACATCGATCAATAAAATAAAAAGAGATCATGATAACTGTATTGGTATTTACTACGAAAGATGAATAATGCAAATTTTAATCACGCTCACATGCACATACATAATATACAGTTTTATGAAAATAATGATATACATCCATGCATATACACTTCCATACTCTTACATATGAGTGTGTATATGGACGTGCCGAGCTGTTCTAAAGATTAACATCACAGAATCGAGCCCAAATCCTGGCTGAGGTAGTTTATGTTCAATTGGATCTAATACCCTTAGGAAAGTCATGAATTCTTTTTCACAACTGGTGAAATCACAGCTTATTCCTAGCTACTAGTACCATGTAACCACCATGTCGCATATTAGAAAAAAATGGGCATTGGCAAGAAACACAAACTGTTTCGAGAAATGTCACAAAGAAGAATCCATCATGATGTACTAATTCGGTGAACTTTTAGGTAATGTCATAAGTGAAATTATATATATATATATATATATATATAATTATTTATTTAAAAATTATAACATAAATATGTTATAAAATCACTACAAAAATAGCCATTTTGTTTCAACACCTCTGGTGTCTTATCAAGTGATGATGTTGAATGTAGAATAAAGGGTTTTAAAAGGTTCAAATTCTCTCTCTCTCTATATATATATATATATATATATATACGATTGCTTAACCCATTTTCCAGTTTTCCAAACTTATCAAATTCATCGGAATTTTTTGTATATATATATATATATATATATATATATATATATATATATATATATATATATATATATATATATATAAAATGTAAATACATATATGTGTATGTGTGTATGCATGTATGTATGTAGATGTATATTTGTATGGTTGCACGTGTGTGAGTACGCAAGCGCTTATGTACGCGGCAACTTCAGAAAAAAACAAAAATATCAATGACAATAATAATAACGTTGATAGTGATAAAATCATTCACGTTTATAACTGACACCACTACCATCAACACCAAATCATCATCATCATCGCCATCAACAACAACACCACAAACAATAATAATTATTATTATTATTATCGAATTTTTACACGGTGGAGTAATGGATAGCGGCTCGGATTGAAGAATCAGAGAGCCGAGTTCGAATTCTAGTCGAATCCATTATGTGCACTTACGTGATAAAAACCAGTGAGAAAGGTATGAAGCCTCTTCTTCTCCCCCCCGCTATGAGTAAATAGCAGAACAGACCTGTTTCTATAGCCTTGGATGGTAACTGGTCTACCGCAGAAAGAGATAGCAGCCTGCTGCGGAAAAAATCTACCTCGTCAGTCATGTATCGAAAGATACATGATCGCCTAAACGTGCATCACGCATGGCACATAACTGAACTGGTATCTGTTAGCTTTTTTCAGAGGAATCAAATGACTGAAATTATTCATTGACAAGACTCGCAGTCAATTGATTTCTCACCAATTTTCTTTCTAGTTTTATTGTGATCAGCATGGTTTCGATTATTCCACTGATTTTCAATTCTTTATTGCGACGCTTTTTGAGAACGTTCCCAGAGCACCAATAAAGAAGGGCACAACTCTCAATTCTTCGGTCCATCATTTTTTGTTTCTTCCTGAAAGACCAGAAAATTTTCCATTTTTTAAAATTTCTTTCATTTTTACACTGTGGTCTGCAAAAATAGCGACATTCACTATTTGATAAATGTTCCTCCTTTCTCACCTAACCATGCCTATTTTTGTACTCTTTAACCAACTTACTAGACTCATTATACGATTGACACTGTCTCGATTTATCTTCGTGTATTTGACATTTATTGTCTTGCAGCTTATCTATCTTGGCCTTAATTCTCATAGTTGATTCTTATAGAATTATTCTGAGGATTCATAAATGAGGATTCACTTTCTCCCTACAGATTTCCTCTGCCTTATTATTATTATTATTATTATTATTATTATTATTAGTAGTAGTAGTAGTAGTAGTAGTAGTACTAATAGTAGTATAACAGCAAGTATAATGACAAAAATCAGTAAAACAACGTATTTACCGCTTAAATCACAGATAAATAATAGTCTTGTCACACAAATTTCGCGGAAATTTCTGGCAGTTGGCGGAGGCTTGACGTTAAGAACTGCTTTCTGCAATTATATGCAGCCGGATACGTAAGCAGATACACAAATTCAGTCATTTCACAAATCGAATATTGTTTTGTGTACACAAAAATATTTACTCTGTACAAATTCATCTCTCCCACCCTACCTATGTTTGTCTGTCATTCTGTCTATGTGTGTGTGTGTGCGTGTTATGAGACCCGGGTTCGATTCACACCATGGTCGATTGGTTAGGAAGATGACTTCTTGACTTCTGTGGAGGCGATCCTAACGTGCGGCACCTTTGGAAAGTGTGTCTGAGAACCTATACCCCACGGATTGACCTAAGCCTTGTGATTGAAATCGGAACTGTTCGGAAGTCGATGATTGTGCTCACACGATGACATAACGATGGTTTTACTCGCACGATTTTACAAATCATCGTGACGGAAGGTGTGAACGTATTGGCGTTGTTCAAACTGTTGATCATGATAGATTATGCGCTCACTCCCAGAAACAGTAACAGGAATTCGCTTAGCATAATTGCAGTATAAACCACATGTGGGGTCTGCGGGTGTTGAATAAACACAAATGTAACAGATCAGCTTCCCACCCTAGCAGATGGGAGTGAGAGAGTATATATTATTATACATTATATATATTATACGAGAGTATATATTATTTTACATTATATATAAATATATATATATATGTGTGTGTATGTATATATATATATATATATATATATATATATATATATATGCGTGTGCGTGCGTATGTGTGTATGTTTGTGAACTTTCAATGACATGACTTTACACACACAAACAGGTGCACAAACATAGCAGCCTCGAAACTCTGGAACAACCACCGGCACAGACCTACTTAAACCCTAAACCGAACCCCTCAACCTAACCCGTGGCCCACCTGTTAAAACGCCCTGTCTTCATAAAAGGCGAGACGTATGACCCAGGTGCCTTCCAAGAACCAACAAAAGAGCAGAAGTTACTGAGGTTTGATGTTTGTTATTCTATAGGCCCATAACGAATAGACAGTCAATTAAAGTTGTTATATCTACACTTTCACGGAGTCTGAGGGGACAAATAAGTAAAGACTTCTAATGTGGATTAGAAGCGTGTATGCAATTTTACCTGCAAAGATTTGATTGTATGCGTAGGTTGTTTTTTAATCATCATACTTGAATGCACATGCACTCTGTATTAATAGTAATATGTCTAGGTGACAGTCTCTCTCTCTCTCTCTCTCACACACACACACACACACACACACACACACACACACACACACACACATATATATATATATATATATATATATATATGGGATAACGATATATTATTTTTTTTACATATCAAGAACAATTTTATGGGAAAGATGTATGACAAAGCGGGAAAAGTTTTCGTGTGACGCATTTCGTCCTTTAGGACTTAATCGAACTAAGTTTATATTGATGCAACTACGCATGCGCACGAACGAATTTTTTTAATGTGTTTTGGGTATATAATCTAGCCGATTTCATTTAGATTCTTCTTCACTTTTTTCATTAAATATTCTACTTTGTGATAATAGATCTGCCAAGAATGGTGAAAGTGTTGTAAGAACATGGACGGAATTTTAGTGTGGATCATCTAGCACTTTCTAAACATTTTCGTTTTAGCAAATTGTTTTCCCATTTAATTACTTACATTTTTAAAATCAATTGTGGTCAATCTCGTTACGGTGAGCAACCAATGCATTTAACGTGTTCTTTGAAAAAAGATCACTTTTGTGTTCTTATAATCTTTTATTTAAACCCCTTGAGGTTTCTCCGCTGTAGTCCCTGTGGCAATTATTGCAGGTAATAGAGTAAATTCCTTCTTCAAGTTTTAGCTTATTATTATTATTTTTTTTTAATTAAGTTTTTTTTATTGTTTTAGACGTAGTTGTGACAAATTTTATGTTGACTTTAAATAAATTCTTTTCAATTGTAGTTGTGATAGAGATAGTGGGTAGAACAATATATATTTTTGATTTGTTAGGTTTGTCAGAAAGGTTTGGTATATATTAGACTGTAAGTCAAAAATTATTATAATTTTTTACTTTCCTGTTAATTGGCCTGTCTGTTTATTCGGATCAAATCATGAAAGACCAGAACAAATCAAGTATATTTGTAATAGAGGTAGATAGGTTCGTCTATCGCCCTGTTCACATCCTCCCCGGTCTTTTGAGCAGGAGCAGAATTTTATCCCTTGTTTCTCGCTTAGGAGTGGGTTTCCGGTTCCTTCTAAAGTCTTTTCATTCTCTTTCATTCCTAGTAATCCCTTGCGCCTTAGTATCGTTATCGTATTGCTTGGGTGAAGTGATTTAAAAAAAATATCTGTCACTTATTTTCAGTGTCGCTAGTTAGTAACTTTTTAGAGTGTGAGTAGAATTACATATGTTATTTAATGATTATATATTCCTAAACCTCTCAACATTCAATGTGACTAATCAGGGATCTTTGGAACAGATCAATGATTTTTGAAAATATTTTGCTGCAAGAAGTCTAATGAAGGTTCTTTGTTATCTATACTGATTACATAAGCTGAATTTATTTCGAGAAATACACCATAATAGGCGACATATATGGCAGATTAAACTCGATAAATTCTTCAAATGAAAATTATTGGTTTCCAGAATGTTAAGCTTATAATATGAAAAAGTGAAAGATTTTTTTAAAATCACTAAATTTGTTTTAGATTTTTTTAGTTTAAATGTTTTTAATTGATAAAACGGTAAAATTTTACCGAACAAACATACTTAATCTTCTTCAGTTATGTGTCGTGTTCCTTCAGGACATGGATGATCATACCTACTTGATACTAAAAGTGAAAATACACACATTTAAAATGTTCATATATTGCTTCATTTGACAACAAAAATTTTGATACTGGAATAAGTGCATATATTTGACAATAAATCGAGTTTGTGAATTTTGAATCTGTTCTCATCATTTTCTTGAGATGCCATTTGTTTTTAAAATTCAGATACATACGTAAAATATTTACGATCAAGCTAAATATTATATTAAAAATGTATTAGAAATAAAGTGGGTATTTTACATTTATTCAGTTATTTCCAGTCGTCACCTAAATTTTCCTTGAACATAAATTTACTATTTACTAATATACTATTTTTTAGAACATCAATATACAGAACTAATATACTATTAATATATTTATCTTGAATATTAATATTCTTATCTCAGATTTGGAGTCAGCGTACAATTTGAGCGTCATTTATCTGCGTGTAGTAGACAATAGAAGTTTATCAGTGTAATCGGTGCATTCGTTTTAAATAGTCAAAAGTTTCTGATCCCAATGTGCGATCAGAAACCAGAATCTACTGCAAATAAACACGAAACGGTAAAAATAGGGAAAATGATGACATAAATTATGTTTTTTGCATCGTTTGTAAACGGGGAAAATAAAGTTTGAAATTTACTGCTGTTTATAAACTATTAAGTGATGTTGGCTGCTTTTTTATGATTGAATTCACAAATGTACGTACATATGATTACTCATTATGCAAACATGTTCATTGCTCAAGTGTTTGTAGATATTTACTCTGCTTAGCTTAATCTGATGTAAATAGGGATGGGTATGTGGACGGAGTTGGGACATTTTGTTGCGCCAGTCGAGAGAGATTTTGTCTATGGCAGAGACTTTTGAACTAAGCTGTTTGTTTTGGAAATAAATCTAACTAAAAAAAACTCATGTCTTTTTTATAGAAGACTATCAACTTTTATGTCAGTGGCATATTGTATGTAATAGTATCTATCAATGAAAGGTATATGAAAGAGTTAATTTATAAATATTTAATTTTAATAATGCATATTTTGGCAGTAAGTTGTCGTTTACGGAGGTATTGTTGAATGCAACAGGTAATTAGAGACAATTACATTTTTAATAATTTTTCTTAGTTTCGAAAGAAAGGTTTTATATGAGATGGAATTCCATGAATAAACATTTTATATTTGAATTGGGAAGAAGTGAGCGTCCTCGTACTTTTGATCATTCCATCGATCATCATCAGGGAGTTGAAAAGATGGAAGGGAATTTATCAGCACTCCCACTCGAGCAGAATGTGATACAATGTTTTTTGGTGACCAACGATTTATTTGAACTGTCAATTTTTGCCAATGACCTAGATGAAGATTTTGCGCTGTTAGTTGTAGATTTTCATCCAGAATTTTGATATAGTCTGCAAATTTAATTATTCCTCTTTTTGCAATTAATTGTCCAGTCCCCCTTGAGCTAAAACAATCGCAAAACATCATGAACAAATATTAAATTTGGAATAAATTTAGCTGGTATATTCTAAAAAGTCAGTGTGGATCATATAGGGGAAATGGTTTTAATAATGTTTTGTAGCCAAAAGGTAGTGATGTGCATTATACACGAGTGCGTATTATATACGAACAATTACAGTATAGATAATATATATATATATATATATATATATATATATATGTGTGTGTATATATATATATATATATATATATCACACACACACATAGACACACATATATATGTATACATAGTTGCAAATCATAAAATCACAACTTACCTCATATGGGGCATATACCAAAATTACCTCATATGGGGCATATACCAAAATTACTTCATATGGAGTATATACCCCATATGAAGTAATTTGGGATTTTATGGTTTACTACTATATGCTCTGTATAATAAATACTTTGAGTTCTTTTTGTGCATTAGTTTTAATATTTTATATTGCTAGGATCCACTTGGATTATATTCCAACGGATTTATTACCTTTACTATATATATATATATATATATATATATATATATATATATATATATACTGCGTGCCAAATTATTATCGAGATAACTTTTTTCTAATATTTCAAAAACTATCCAATCAATTCACACAAAATTTTCACACAATGTTGGCAACACTGACCTGCACAATCACTGAAATTTTCGTACTGATTTGCGGAATGTAAACAAACTGGCGCCATATTTGTTATCAGCACGGTGATTCAAAATTCAATTGCTGTATAGTATGGGCCTCGACAGGGCGACATACTGTTTTTAATTCAGTGTTCTTCGTCTTCTAGACTGGTCGACAACCATGGCTTGACAGTTCAGTCTGTCCTATTAATTAACCATAGTGTTAGTGCCCAGGATAACGAAGACAGGCTAATTTTCATTTTTATTTTTCATCCTGAGTTTTGCAATCTATCATAAATCTGTGTTTATCTCACTTTCCGGTGTCAAGTGAGATGCCTTGTTTGTAGGAGTTACAAGAATGCATGCAAAAACCTTTTGGCGTCTTGTTATCGTTGTCACCGTCATTTTGGATATGGGAGCTATTTACTAACGACATCTTCCTATATCACCGACCTCTCAACGCCTCCTCCCAACTGCTACAGTTAGCTCACTACCGTCAGCCGGAGACTTTGGCGTCGTCATCGTAGTTGTCCTCAACGCCTGTCCCAATATATACGTGCGTAGTTAGTGAAACCAGAACCGACGCCATTGTTCAGCTCTCAGAGGAGAGCGAGGTCGAGTAATAGGTACGCACAATGGCTTAAATTAAATAGATACGCTTAGAAAAACATATCTCTTTAGTTCCTTCACACTCGCCTTTCTGTCACTCGATCTTCCTCCTCTTCCTCTTCCATCGGTCGTTGTTTATTTGGGTGCCTGTCACCAAGTCAGTGTCTCCAGTCGACACTCGCTATCAACAAAAAGTTTGCCACATTTTCAGTCAGCAATAAGAAAGAAAACAAGAAAGTTACTGCGCCTCAGAAAGCAAATTTTTCTATGGCCATTTTGTTTGGGACTTTTGAAGTGCCAACACAGAATCCAATAATGAAGGACAATCAATTTCTTCATAGCGACCAAATTACCAAGGCAGATTATAATTTTTTTTTCTTATTTATGATCTTGCACATTATCAAACACCAAAATAGTTAATGTGCTTGAAGAATGTTTTCAAATTTCAATGATTGTTTTTTGTTTTTAAGCCATTTTTACCACAACCCTGGAAAGGAAAATGTTTTTGCAAGGTTTTCTCTAAACGGTAAAATTGTTCTTTTAAAATAAAATAAACTGTAACTAATAATAAAATAAATATTTAAATTACGTCTAATTATTCAAAATAGGCGTCAGGCGACACATTTGCAGAAACTAAACTGGCACTAATTATAGATTTATGCATGGATTAATTATTTTGACGAATCAAAAATCGGCTTTAAGATTTAGTGCCATTATGATAAAGTTACACTTCGTACAGGGTGTACGGAAATATTTACAACAGGTTATTTCCTTTTACTATTTTAAGACGATTTCTTTATTACTATTGAAAGTAGGACATTTGCAAACTTATTGTTTACTTTTCAGTTTCATACATTGAATAGTTTAATGAGGATATTTATCAACAATAACTGTTATTGCAATAATCTTACTTCATTCTAATTACATAACGTCCACACTGATGAAAGAAAAAAAATGAGGATCTGATCATAATCAATGAAAACTATAAATACCAAATATGTGGTTCATTAGGCTGATTGTTTGATGGAGTTCGCATTCATTTGCACCTGGCTTCTAAAGTAACGCTATGAAAATGAATCTACATAGGTATTCTGGTATATTATCACTGTCGTATAATTTTTATTATGTCTGTAATTTTGTCACTCATCTACAGCTGCCAGCATCTCCATCACAATTCAGTCTGATTCAGCTGCTTTGTTCCTATTCAACTTGGCCTTTGATGATTTCACTTCAGGGTTTAATATTTCTGGCCTTTTCATATTTTTATGTATTGCTGGTTTTCCTCTTTTATCGTGGAAGAGTTCTCTAATGTATTTGTTCCATCTTTGAGGTATTGAGTGGGGTGGGGTGCAGGGTGGGGTGCAGGGTGGTTAAGAATACAAACATCTTAAAAGAGAATAATATAGTCCATAGCCCTTCTCTAAAAAGAATATGGACGGCGGTAATAAAACATAATTTATTCCGACTTTTCAAATTAATATGGCATTCTATTTTCTTTAAAGGGTTTACTATTAACTTGGAAATATTTGTCACCGTGCATGAGATTAAATCAGTAAATATTCAAGACATATTGTAGATTTTGAAAGGAAAAACTTTACAGAATATCATTCCTTTCTGTTTTATTAAAGGGCAACGCCCCCATATTGTCATTTATGAAAGGCACTTTTAATAATAAATAAATGCGCATTTATCGTATTGGATGACTGTTAAAGAAAACATTTTTGTGTCTTTGTTGTTAAGTGAAAGTGTCAACTTCATTAAGAAAGATATTTACACTTTAATTGTTCCGCTTTCAGAACCACTTAATTCAGATTGGCTAACGGTTTATTTAACTGATTCAACGAATTGGGTGGCAATTTGTAAGATGAGTCGAAGATAAACAGAGATTGTTTGCCCGGCATATTTAAGCCTTTTATTTCCCAAGTTTGGATACCATCATGTTTACAGGATCAGGCTTTTCTCTTTCTTCAATTGTATTCTATTTTCTTGTTTCTTCTTCGTTCGTCACATTCTTGTCTCTTTCCTTCATGCCCAGCCTTTCATTCATTTCAATATTTTATTTCAACGTCCCCCCATCTCGCTCTCTCGCTTTTCATATCTCTCTAACCGTCCACGCCCACTAATATTGCAAGCCTGATCAAGTAACCAATTCAATTATTCTCACAATTTAAGCGATATCAACCTTTTCTCCGATTACATTTTGAAGTGTATGATAATTCACCAACTAAACACTATCCGTTATAAGTCATCAATTTTCTCCCATTGACAGCAGCTCGTGTATTTTGTTCCTTGACATTTGCCCAGATGTCTCACTGCTCATCCTGCAGCCACTACCTTGTTTACTGTGTGGTCCAAACGCTGATTAACCTTTCTCTTTTATAAGAGACAAATTATTTGCCCCATTGTCAAGCACACACTGAGTCTTAAACTTCATCGCGATCAACAAGTTTGTTTTCTTAACAGATAAGTCATTTATCAAGCCCCTTCCCTAGAAACGACAGATTTGCTATTTGGGTAACAGAAATTTTACAGGTAACCAATGTGTTTGTCTGTGATGATAACGCCATGATTTGCCAGTTTGGGAAAGATCATTCAAAATGATAAAAATTACTTTCGAACTTCTCTGTTTGTTAAACCGAATAGATTTTAAATTCAACCAATAAATAATTAACTATAAATTAAGAAATATTTCTTATTGCTAATCTTTAGAGTAACTGATAAATGCATTGTTTGCATGTTTGCTTTGAACTGGGATGAAAATCAGTGTGAATTTTAAAGCAGACTGCGAATCTTTAGAAAAATTGAAATAATTTCGCTAAATATTAGTGTAAGTGTAGTTTAGTAAAGCTTAGAACACGTCTGAAGCGTATTTACTCTCTCTCTCTCACTCCCTCCCCTCTCTCTCTCTCTCTCGGTCTTTCTAAACTTAATTATCATTCCCATTATTGTAATGTAAATAATATTAAACTGGTTGTTTTTGTATATATTTTCACTTATTACCAAAGTTAGTAACTTTCTTCGACATGTTCTGCTGAGACATTATAGTAAAAGAAAGAAACATGAGGATGTTAGCTCAAGTAAATCATGAAATAATAACAATGCTTTAACTTGAGAAAATATTTTCTGCAAATGTTGCAGATGTGTAAAACTAGAATATTAAAAAATGTTGAATTGTTTTCGGCTGCTATCAGGTGATAAAATGCGTATCCTGTGAGAATCTATAAAGGCGTCTACATTTGCATTAACTATTAATATTTTCACCTTTTTATATATGTAGGCCCGTGTATAAGGAATCTTTTGTGTCAGCAATATTTGACTTTTGACTATGCAGTACAAATTGCTCATTACTTAACCGACATTTTCTTACAATTATTTATTATAATTTGGATTGTAGTTTATCCAATCACAAAAGTAAATATATTATTTGAACACTGCTAATAATAAACATTCTAAGAATTGGTGCCTCCCACAGTTCGTGTGGCAGTACTGCTAAAAATGACAGGCAAAGGAAAGAGACATATTTGATGATGATGATGATGAACATGATGATGATGATGATGATGATGATGATGATGATGATGATATCTCTTTTTCTCTATCTCTCTGTGAAATTAAAACAATGATAGTGACGCTGCTGTTGATGCTGATGACAGTGCCGATGGTGGCGGTGTCAGTGAAAGAGAAAGCCAAATACCTTAATCACTACTCAATGTTATGATATCGACAAAAAAGAGTTGGTATAATCTCATTATGCTTACTCAGTGGTTGTCTTGGGAGCGCTGACAATCGCTGATCTCGGTTCAACTGGCAGACGCTAAATTAGTCGATGGTATCGCTCAGGAACCAAGTATGGTTGCGGTCAACGCAGGATCGATGTGTAAAAACCGCAGATTCGCCCGGACAGGCTAACAGTCTCTGGGGGCCAGTTTGCTTGTAGTTTAGTTGCAATTTGGACAATACAGATATGTGAAGGGGTGGAAACTGTGTCGGGATGCTAAATTTTCAAGTTGCTTCGTTTCAAAGATAATCTAATTCTGGTGAAAAGAATAAAGTAAAATGCTGACGATATCGTTGTAAGCTGAAAAACAAATTCGACAATCAAGTCTTTTGAAAGACTTATTTCGTTTTGACTTCGGCGTGAATTGTTTTCATTGTTTGCTTTAACGAATCGAGCTGTTTCCATAGATATTCATTATGATTTCTCATATATTCTATTTTTTTATTTTATGTTCTCTGGCTTTCACTCTATTAATAATGATTCTTGTTCGAGATCAAGTGATAGCAAAACCCACTAGTACTCCAGACTGTTTTGCTTTCTTGCTGATTTTAGTAATGCTAGAGACTAGATGTCTTTATTGTTCTTTAGACTTACAATTCTAATGGTTTTCTGATGTTGTTCGGAACAGTTCCAGGCACTACAGTAATCTTCAGCACAACAAGCACGGTACAATAAAATAAAATATGGCGGGAAAATGTTGAAAAGAACTGGGTGGCGGGCTAAATCAGATGTTAAATTTTAAGGATACCCGATCCTATTTTTTAATCTAATTTTAAAATCTATTATCCTACTGTAAACACTTTTTGTTTTGATTTCAAATACATAATTTTACAATTTTTTTTTTCGCTAGAACGTATTTTTTTAAATGAGATAGACATTTTCTGCATATAAAACTTAAATAAAAGTTTTAGAAGCTGTTTCGGTAAAAAATAACGGAAAATGTTTTAATGCTTATTTTGAAAATTAATGGCAGAAATGATTTTAGACAAATGAAACAGCCCAGATCAATAGCAATAACTATAAATTGAGGTCAAGACAAATTTAGTTTTTCGTTTAGTTCTCAGTTTCAGGAAAAAGTAATGGAACAGGGATTGGAACCGCAAGCATCTTCTATAACGCCGTGGATGTACTGCATTCATATTCCATAATTTGAATTTCACAATTCTTTCTTTCTTTCTTTCTTTCTTTCTATTATCAGTATTATTATTATTATTATTATTATTATTATTATTATTATTATTTACTAAACTTGGTTTCTTCCAACGTAGAAACAAATGAAAAGTATAAGTTTGTATTGCGTAAAATACTCGAATTGGCATCACCTGTTTATTTTGAAAATCAGCATTTAGAATCGTATTTTTTACTTGGTCTCGAAAATCAGCCACTGATGTTAACAGGAGATATCCGATTACTTTTACCATCAAGTAGATTCAATGGAGTCATTTATAACTTATTCTACTGTTATTAAAATCTTTCATTCGAGAACGATGATAAAAGTCTCAAAAACTTCTAAGCTGTAAAAAATTTCAACAATATAATTAAATACTTATATAATAAAAATTCGCTAAGTAAATTAAAGTAATAGATTAAGCATTCAAATTAAATAATAAATTTTTATTAAAATAAATACTCAACTGTAATTTCTTGTAAATATTTTATAGAATTTTGATTACGGGAGTATTATCTGTGGATATGTGTGGTGCGTGCACGTGTTTGTGTGTGTTTGGGATAAATATAGTGAGTGCACACGTGCGTAGGTGGACGACAGATGCATGAGGTTATTCAGGTATATTTAATGCATTGCCAATAAGGTTAGGGCTAGGGTTGATTATTATCTAGGTGAGTGCGAATGCGATGAGCCACACTCAGTTCCATTGCTAGTCATTTCATTGATTTTTGTCTTTTTGCTAAAAATCACGATAGTAAAAATAGAATAATTTTACACAAGGTCGTAACCATTAATTTTACAGTAGTAGACAAGATTCGCCATATTGAATAAACATCTTATTCAGAAATAAATGGTCAAGATGAAACGCAAATGCACGCAGGAGCATGCCTATGACGTCATTAATAAAAGATTCATATAATTAGGTAACATCAAAATGGGTGATAAAATAGTGCTACCCACTGTTTTAAAAATTTAAATGAAATTTTCAGCATTTATTCAATAATGAACGAATTGTATACTGAATGCGTTATTTTATTATAAAACTTTGTAAAAAATATTTTGGGGATCAGTTACCCCACATTTTGATACATTGTTATTACTATTAAATTATTTTTTTTATATTTTTATTAAAAAATCCATGAAGTTATTATTGAAATTTTGTCCTGAAACCTTACAAAAATAACTTAATAAAACTCAAAAAGAAATTATTGTACAGAGTTGTTGCATAATTTAAAACACATTATTTTCTATTAGATTTGAAAGGAAAAAACTACAACGATAATTTATTTTTTAAAAATTTACTTGTAATTTTTTAGTGCGAATTTTGAAATTCTTTTGCCAAAAGAAATCTTTTTTTATCAAATAAAGATGTGTTTGAGGAACCGAAAATCTCCAATATTTTTGCATCAGAAATATCTTTAAAAGAATTTTATTTTATTATCATTTTCACAACTATTAGATTATTTTTTAGTACAGAACATCAAAAAGGAAATAATTTTAATTATCTCCTTTGACTGACTACACTTCCACATCGGAAAAGTAATATGATATTCCACATCGGAAGAGTAATATGATATTAATCTAATATCGATTAAAAATCTATCGTTCTTAATCTGTCAATATTATGTTTTCCAATCTATCGATATAGCTATATTTTTAACGTATTTCTGTTTTCCTGTTTACTTAGCAAATATTGATTATTTAAAATTTATTTTAAATCTGGCGATAGCATTTTCAATTATTTAAAAAAGTTTAGGTAATGTTTTGTGGTCTATAAGTTAAAGTTGGAAAGATATCAAAGTGAAAGCAATCAACACTATCATTTCAATATCTTTTTTTATCAATTTCTCCCCATTTTTTTGTTTGTGGCAATTCCCTTATTTTAATAAATTTTCTTAAATTCAGAATAATTAAAAACATATAATTGGGCCCAATTAAATATTTTAAGACATCAAACAGGTAAGAAAATAAGAAAAATAAAGGCAGTGAAATAAACTCAAAAGTAGAATTTCGCTATTTTTAATTAATATTTGTTTTATACGTACAATGTAGCATAAAAATAAAATTATGCATTCTACTAATTTTCATAAAAGCGTACAGAATAAAAAATATATTCTTAAGATAGTGGCTTAAAGAAAATTTATCTTTAAACATGAATACTAATTTCTTGATTATTGCACTATTCGTATTTTAAAAAATTTTCACGCACTTTTTAAACGTCGGGGATGGCAATAGAAAACTACTGTTTTTGGCCTATGACCTTAATAAAAGCTCACAGGCCACAGTGTACAAATAAATGTTATTTTCATTACGTTTTAACAAAAAGTAAGCATTACTTTTAAAAATTCAATTATTTAATCTTTAAATTTGCTAATCTATTTTGAAACACATCTCTTGGACAAATATTGGATTTTTAACAGATTTTTCAATTTGTTATTTACATTTTTCGTCTATAATGGCAGTTCATTGAGTCGATGACAAGTGAACGTGAGGATATTTTTAAAATGGCTATAAATTTATTTACATACGGACATTTATTTTTCTTTTCAGATGGATTTGCTTTATCTTTCAAATAAAATCAAAATCTAACTTCAGAGAAGTCATTAAATGATTTAAAATAGGTTTTTTTTTTTAGTCCGTGGTGATACATAAAATTCAAAAAATGCTCAAAAGATATCGTATTGTTCTTTTGGCTTTGCGGTACAAATTAAATAAGAGGCTTGTTACTAAGCATCTCTCCTTCGAGAGTAAGCTATTGATTCAGCCGTCCCCAAAAGAGAAGGTACCGACGGGATTAGACTATTTTTTCTTTGCTCTTATGTATATGTAAGCCTCCCAATTCAAACTCGAATGGCCGCTCGGATAAATACCCATCAAAAATCGCCATGTGCCGTATATGCAAAGTTGAAGCCTTTCATAGACTAATTTTATCTTCAGTGTTGACTGACAGACTTCTACCTATTCTGAATTCATAATATTATTCACCCAAGCGTTATTATTATTATTATTATTATTATTATTATTATTATTATTATTATTATTATTGTTGTTGTTGTGGATTCCGGGATGAATCCGATATCAATGAATAACAAACGCTAGGAATGGATAAGGGAAATAAATGTATTAACGTAATAATACAAACTGGTAATACGGGTTAGTAGATCCAGGAATGCGGGTTAGTAGCACTAATATATATACAGTCTTGGTATTGAAGTATCACGGTATGACTCCTTACTGAGTCTACGTGCTCGCTAACTGTGACTCTTGTGCTACCCTCCTCTATTACAGACTGTCCGGGTATTCACTGGTAGTAGTATATGTATACCTCGGGTGAGTCCATTTGTGTAAAAAGGGGAGACCCCTCAATAATAATAATTATTATTATTGTTATTTCCAGTTTCCCTGATTTGCTGTTCAATACAGTCCTTTAACAAGTCTTACAACTTTCTTAGAAAGCTGTTGAGCATATTAGGTTGAGAGAGTTTTCTGAATATGAGTGCGGTGCTCATGAGCATAATCTATCTCATATAAGGGGTGCCTGGGATTTTAATATGTATTAGTATTCTTTTTAATCATTCCTTTTATTATTGGAAAAGTGGATGTGTTTAAATGAATTCTTGAATTTCCGTTTCTAGGTGCTTAAATTTTGAAAGTTTGTCAAATTCTTTTGCTCAAATGTTTTTGCCAGACGTGATGCCATATTTATGAGAAGGCTTATTTATTTAATTCCTGTGCCAGGCCTATTATTTCATGCCTGTCAGTATGGATGACAACATCCCAAATAATAGTAACTTCATGGCATTCTGCGTTTATACAACCTCAATCATCAACAAAAAATTTTGGCCCATAGAATTGCCGCTCACGGGATTATTTTTCTTTTTCCTGGCCATTCTCGGTAAACGCCACAGAATATTGTGCATGAAAATCCTAGTAGATCAACAGTTTTCTTAAATACCCACACCCGCCTGTTTGGCACCTACGACTATGTCACCTTACTTTCCCATATGACTGTCTAAATGCCTATATCCATTAAATTACTGCAGTCATTGACTGATAGAAATTTTCATAAAAGAAGATATGTTCACTTGAGCAGTAAGTGACAAGTTAGTGTATATGCGTGGAGTTGGTACTGAAGAGATCTCGGTCTGACCAAGATGGCAAACTCGTAATTTTACTCATTTCGTCAGATCTTGTGAGCGGTGCCGAGAAACATTAATTACAGATCATATGTAAACGAGATGTTACTCAAATGTTCGATAAATTTGAAGAGTGCAGGCGAATTGATTGTACTATTTGCCAGGAATACAAATTACTTAGCTTAATACCTGCTTTTTATTATCTCCTTTAAAATACTTTTCCGAGGGATGAGAAAGAAACTAGGTATTAAAGTGAGTAATGTTTTGTTTTTTTCATAATATAATTATTTGCATCTTTTATTAGTATCTCATATTAATTTGGCATATATATATATATATATATATATATATATGTGTGTGTGTGTGTGTGTGTGTGTGTGTGTGTGTGTGTGTGTGTGTGTGATAAAAAGTATATGGTATTTATGGGTTGAATTGGTCAATATCAAGAATAGAGTTGATATAAATATAAAACCGGACATTGATACCAAAACCGATCGACGAAACTCTGTTTCATGCTTAAACTCAATCTTCTGCATTTAATCATGAAACAGACTCTCTTTTATATATATATATATATATATATATATATATATATATATATATATATATATATATATATATATATATAATCTCGAATCCCTCATCATAAATTTAAGTAACTCAAAATTAAAATAGTTCAGAATCTGGAATATTAATAAATATATATCAATTGGAATTCTACTATCGATTATAACTTCAGATTACGAATTTCGATTTTTTTTTTAATTTTAAGAAATCATGTCTTATGTTTTGACTTCCGTTTGGGGTCATTTTACAATGAATTTGTATAGCAAATTAGAATCTCCGGATTAAGTTTTATAAATTTAATAAAACAAATTATATTCGTAATCTGAAATGCTTAATCTATAGTAATATAAAAAACTGAAATAAATAATTATTTCTGCTCGCACTATCTAACGCCAGCAAATTCGAGACAATCAAAGTAGAACTTAAAGAGTCATTTATTGACTGCATATAGATAAAGGGAAAAGAAGCGGACAATATTGAGAAAACAATAAAAGCGAAATTAGATAAGAATGAACTAGTATTGAGTCATTCTTATTCCCAATATTAATATAAATTCTACTATCATGTCAGGCGTTCAACTAAGAATACAGTGGAACCTCGGTTCACGAATTTAATTCGTTCCTGAAGGCCGTCCGTAACCCGAAATGTTTGTAAACCGAAACTATTTTTCCAATAGGAATCAATGTAGAGAAAAAAGTCACAGTACAATAAAATTGTAAAAGAAAAGCACGTCACAACACACGAATTTATACAACACGGCGGTCGACTCAGAAATTATTCCGTTCGTGTAAACTCGCTTCTGCGATGTTGTTCGAGAACCGAAATTTTGTTCGATAACCGAAGCATTTTCGTCTCGAATTTTCTGTCCGAAAACCGATTTGTTCGACATGTGAGACATTCGAGAACCGAGGTTGCACTGTATTCGATAAAAATACGAAAGCAATGCTTATAACCTGTGACAACTATATTTTGAGCTTAGCATTTCTTCAAGTTGTGCATGTCAGGAAACATCAGTTTTTAGTAATTTTTTTTTTTTGTATAACTAAAGACATTTTTTAATTGCTTTGCTTATTCAACAACTTGTTGGGACGAACTTGCAGCAGAAGTTTAAGATTTCAGTCAAGCGTGAATTAGAAGCCCAGGGGAGTGCAAGAGAAGAATCAATAAATATTGCACGTGAAAAGCTAGAGGAAAAAATGACAAAACTGATGAAACAAAATATGATGCTTATAATATAAGATGCTTATATAATGCATGCTTACTTTTGATTTTCTTGCAATTTGCATGTTTTTTAGAAATCTTTTATCCATCAATCGAGCGTAGAAACGTCTTCAGGGTCTAAAAGTGGATTTTAGAAAAGCAGTAGTTGATCTTGAGTCACTAAAAGAGAAGTTGACAGAACCACATGAAAAATGCTATTAAGAAGCGCTTAAAAATACATCGTAAACGAACGTTCAGAGAAAATGTAACATTAAATGGGTAATCAGTCATAAAACAAAAATCAAAACATTTTAGAGACAAAATTGAAATATGTTTGATTCTAGGCTTGAGAAGCCTTGCTATGCTACTAGCTGAATGTTATTCTCTTCTTGGCCGGCCGTGAACTTTTAAAAACGTAAATTCAGTTGTGATACAAAATACATTTCATAAACAACAATATCCGCTTTTTAGCTTATCGATGTTCCGTAATCTTCTGATCCGGGTTCGAAGGAAATTTCGGTTATTTGCTCAATCTTAGTGTTCAGATATACGGTATGACATTTTATGATTACTGATTTCTTTTATGGCCGAATGTTGTGGAGATGAACGGACCTCTCCAGAAGATTGCATACAGACTGACACCGAGAATCATCATTAGAAGGAGAGAAAAGTAGAGAGTTAGAGATCTAGCTTATCTGCTTACTACCTATTTCAGCAAGACTACGTCGACTCCAAGCGACATTATATTTCATGATTGTGTTATCTTCATTCAATGCAAGGAAAGCACAATTAAAGTCACAATTATAGTAAAAAAAAGTTATCTTTTTGCAGACAACCATTTTTTCATACCATCCATAATTCTGGTTGTTATATGAGTCTCAAAAAGCATTTAAAAAAAAAGTTTTAGACTGTGCTTCTCACAAGTCAAAAGAATAAAAATGATTATGATTCAACATCACAGAATTGTTGTTAAAATGATGAACACACCTCTATGTTTATGTACAAAGGTTAACAAGTATAGAGAAATAATTTTAACATGAATCCGTCTCGTAGTTGAGATACTTTTTATATTTACCACCGGTGCCATTGGTCGTTGTTCAAGGCTAAATAAAAACCAAGATTTTGAAAGCTGGTTTTCAAACCAGAATGACTTTCTTCAGTTGAAAGAGTAACACAAATCACCGTTTAATATCTTAATACATAAGTGCAGTACCTTTGTATGTGCTTTAGTGGAATTAATGTGTATTTGTTTTTACGCGTTTTGCGTAAAGATTTATTAGTTTGATAGGGTCATAATAATGAGGTACAGTGAACGCGTTAATCTAGAGATTAATATGTGTAATCAGTTTGTTTTCTTACAAATACCCTTGTGTACGCTTGACTTGCGAGAGCATGATTTTTCTTTTGATTTCACCGTGTCTGTTGGCCGTTGTATATTAAACTTTTATATAATTTAAAAACAATTATTGTCGCATCTGTGTGCTTGTGAATATGTGATTGTGTGCCAGCCGGGGACAGTAGCGTTGTGTGGTTTCGACTTGGACATTCATAGCATGTCAAGTCTTATATTGACATAAAGCAATCACCTAACTGAAGAAACAACTTTGAATTTGTCATACTTTAAAATATGCTTCATCACGCACGCGGGGAGTTTTGGGTTGCATCTAAATGTTGGTATATCTTGAAATTGCACATCTTTAAAGTGGCCATAATATGGCCTTTCTCTTTTTCTTTCTTTCTCTCTCTTAAACTTACCATCAATATTTTTAGGAATCTCCAAGGAAGAAAATCTGCAGAGTTTTAAAAATAAAATAAATAAATAAATAAATAAGACGGGGTGTGTTGCTTGTGAGACACAAGTTCATCAATTTTCCCAACAGCATTGACGACTCGTATTCAAAATGATCGTACTGTCACACATTGGCTCCCGACTCAGTTGGTCAGTGACATTCTTACAACCTCATATATGCCTAACGAGGAAAGAGAGAGAGAGAGAGAGAGAGAGAGAAGGGGGGAGAGCGCGACAGCGACATATACAGACAGACAGACAGACAGAGACACTAAGTGAAAAAGGACAGAAAGAAAAATCGAGTAGTGGCGACACATGACAGCTACTCAGATTAGAAACACGAAAACACGGAAGGGAGAAGTGGCAGGGTGGAAAGGTGCTAGCTAAATTGAAGATACATTTGTTCCTCCCTTGCACTCACAAATACTTACAATGTTTACCATTACAGGCCCATCTATTTTGGCAGCTACACACTCAAAATGACAAAAACTTTTCGAGGCCAAATTACCTTCAAATATGCAGCTGCATTTTCAAACGCATTCTGTTGTGCATGCGTAGAATGCAGCAGAGATTAAAATCAAACCAATAACTTTCCACACAGGGTCACAACGAGAACCTTTCATAGTTGTGGGCACGTTTACGTATACAGATATAAACTTGAAGCACATGTTTGTATGCATGCATATGTCTGTGAGTGTGTGTGAATATGCCAATGTGTGTATGAGCATGTGTGTGTCTTTATACTTAGAGAAATCAGTCTGAGTGGTTATCAAAATAGATACGAGATTAATAATTAAACTGTTATCATAAGACGAAATTATTTATTTGGGAGAGTTTTAGATCAAAGATCTAAAGTATCGGTTCTCGATAGTGAATCGTATTTTGATATATTATTAGATAGTCAAGCTTGAACCCTTTGTTGATTGATGGTAATCGTCGACAGCTTAAATTATTCAAGCTCAAAGTGACCTGCTCGTGCTAATTAAATTTGAATCAGAAAAATCAACATTATATAAGAGATGTTAACAGAAAGTTTTACAGTTAATAAAAATTAATTCTACTGTCTCTTTACCAGACTTCCTTTGTCTCTTCCTCCATTCCCTCTCCGTTACACCCTTCTTCTGCTTACATAAGTAAATGGATCTCACTATTATGCTTTTTATTAACGTTTCTTCAAAAATTTATGAAAACTTTTTCCCCATCTTTATGCTTCTAATGTTGTTATTTTTGTTAGCATAACAGTAACTGTTTTGTCTTTCAAGGAGGGAGAACTGCATTATAATCAATGAATTAGAACTGTATCAAACTATTTTAAAATATCGTGTTTTTTACCGGTGATTTAACCTTAACAATGATAAAATGCACACAAACGAACCTGTCTTGCATCTGATTGAGAATGATGAAAATGTAAACTTTTGAAACGGTAGCAGTTATCTGAATTTCTTAAGAATTTTTCGATTGCAAAGTTATCCAAAGCTAGAAAATTGTTTAGCTAGAGATTGCAATGGTATCAACCACTAAATTACTAAATACAAAAATTAATGTCAAAAGGTAATTCATATGAAACATAGCAGAACTTTTTAATAAACAATATACATTGTCTTTCCATGTGGAGCATCCACACAGAGATTAATTTATGATCAAAAACTCGCGAGAAAGCAACTTATCATTGGTTATGATCCTGAAAAGTGTGGATCCTGCAATTGTAAGCTAGCTGCCTTTAATGACAATTGCTGATGGAAGCGAAAAACTTATTCTGACTAAAAACTGCAACCTTTTGTAAGCAAATATTTTGAATTTTTAAAATGAACACATCATCCATGAATTGCCGCTTCAGTCAAATATGGTATCAGCGGTTTAACAACTACCCTTGTACCATTGCACAGATATAAAGCACCCGGGTTCCTAAGAAGAAGGATTTGTGCTTCTTTCATTAGCAAGAACCTGTGAAGTGGAACACCTGCTTGTTACAAGCTGTTAAGAAAAATCAAAAGGGTAAATTCACAGTTTCGTTTGAATTTGTAACAGCGCCAACATATTTATATATTTATAATGCATCATTCAACGGCTGAAGAATTTTTTTTCATTGATCCTCTTATTGGTTGGAGCAAGTATTGCCCTTTCACAGAGACATAGACCTAATTTTAGCCACTGATATTTTACATCAATCATTCCTTCACCAGCTTTCAATAGCCTATTAAAAACAGATGAGCACTTATATTTACAAAAGTAAGTTATCATAGTTGCTTCCAGTTTTAATTTATCGACATGTTTCCATAATTGTTGCGATTTCAAGCATATCTTGATTTGATCAGCTTTTGTCCTTTTAAACACTGAAATTCTCTGACGAGAAACCTCCTGTTAAACTACAGTTACGCCACCAAAAGGAGCCTTTGTTCCCCTGATATTTTCCTCAAAAGCAACTTTGGAAGACAGTACATTTATCACAGATAATAACTTGTTTTATTACGTCCGCTGCTTCTGTGTCTAGTGGTTGCTGTGTTATTATTGCCAATGTTCAGCATAAACTTGAATCACTATGAGCTGTTTTACTACCAGGAATTAAACTGGCAGTAACACACGAAATTACAACTATCATTACAATTTTTCCACATTTCCTAACTTCGGATAGCAACAGTTTTAGCACAAAGGCTTTTTTCAGCTCTTCCTGATACACCAAAAAAATATCTGTTTTACTTTTGAGTTTCAAATCGACGTGACAGGACGATAATTTTTTTTTTTTTTTTTTAGAAAAATCCATTCAGAACATTCTTATTCCAACCACCACTTTTATTAGATATTTAGGCTGTGAGAATTGTATAACAAAGCATTCCATTTGAATATTTAATAAAATGTGTGGTCAAAATAAAACTTCACGTCGTGGATTTTTCTCCAAAAGAACGCTAATCGTCATAGCCCATGTATTTGAAACGAAAAAGTTTAATACTTTTAGTAAAATTATCAAAATTTGTTCTTTGAATAATTTAGGTTGATTTTTCAGTAACAAATTGTGTTAAAGATTGATCCTCTTACAAAGATCATTCTGAACTCGATTTAGTGGGTTTTGTTTTCTTGAAATCGGTTAGTCTGAGGTAAGCCATGTTTATGCAATTAATTTCCACCCAATGCTAACATTTTAAAGCTATTGAAGATTACATCAGTGAAATCAATGACAACTCTTGGATTATGTTTTGACTTGACTTGTATCGGTTTTCACCCTGGTCGAGTTGAACCGGCTTCCTCCCGAGCAAGTACAGCATCTCGGACCATCGCTTCTCACTCCCGTCGATCCTGAGCCAGGTCACACAAAATGGCGAGCCACTCGCGATTCCATCGTCGAAGACCAACTACTTGCGGACCTGATAGTACTGCGAGGTCATCCTTGATCGTGCTAACCCACGTCTTCAGCTGCCCACCGACACGTCTTCGCCAGCCAGAAAGAGAAGGAGGGAGAAGTACATCGCGGATGAGCTCTCCCTCCGGGCGTCGAGCTGCGTGCCCGAACCATCGGAGACGACGCTGGAGCAGGACGGGTGGAAGAGGACGGAGACCCAGGCGACGACGCAGAGTGGTTGTGGGCACACGATCGATCCGGCGGCATCGTAGAATGCAGCGAAGGCAATCATTGTCGAACACTTCAAGCTTTCGTAGGTCAACCGCTCTTAGTGGCCACGTTTCGCAGCCATAGAGAAGGATAGTCCGAACAATAGCCTGATAGATGCGCCCTTTCGTAGCCGCGGAAATCTCTCGTCGCCCCAATAGTTACCGCTTGAGACGCACGATGCGGACCTTGCAGCTCCTATACGGCGTCCGACGTCAGCATCAGCCTGCCCGGATGGTATAATGGTTAAATCGAGAAAAACGAAAGACTGCACGTCCTCCAGATTGACCCCGTTTAGCGTCAGTGGCTGCCAGTTGATCGGTTCAACCAAGGATGGCATAACTTTGGTCTTCGAGGCATTGATGGTCATACCCACATCTCGTGCTGCATCTTGCACACGGTTAAGCGCTGCTTGCACATCGTCACAGTTCGATCCGACCACGACAATGCCGTCTGCGTAGGCCAGATCAGACACCCTGACAATCCGACCGACCGCAACTCCAGCGCAGCCCCGAAGGGCCTTGCTGAGGATGTAGTCGATTGTATAGTTGTATAGTCGATTGTATGATACGCCAGAGTGAACCTCTATCAAAGGAGTCGAAGGCAGCCGCAAAGTCGACGAAGCAAAGGACTGTTGGTTGCTGGTATGCCCAGCGTTGTTCGATGGTACCCCGCAGGCTGAAGATCTGATCAACACATCCTCTGCCCGAGCGGAAGCCACCCTGAGACGGGCGAGTTAGCAGATCACGGATGCTCTGAAATCTTCGCAGGAGAAGCACTGCAAAACTTTGGCTGCCACGTCGGCGAAGGCGCGCCAGTGCGCATTTCGGTCAGCGTGGATGGAGTGAGTTGCACGGCGCCGTAGATCGCGAAAGTTCGTAGCTCCCGTCAGTCGCACTAGCCTCGCCCTCTCCACCACGTGATTCCTCTATAATTCGAGCAGAGTTTCCTATCACCCTTTTTGAAGAAAGGTAGCAGGATGGTCTAGCTCCAATCGGCAGGGTAGGTCTCAGAGAGCCAGACCGTATTGAAGATGCACCCACGAGGCGAATACATCTGGTACGGCTTTATATACTTCTGCAGGTATACCATACTCACCAGGAGCCTTGTTGTTACGTAGATGGCGCAGAATATCCCGCACTTCATCTACCGTTGGGGGTGCAGTGTTGTAGTCGTATTCCTCCGTCGGTTCAACAGCCATTTCGTTAAAATGCTCTTTCCACCGATTTAGCCGCTCGTCCAGACCCTGCGATAATAGCACCATCACAGGAGCGAAGCGTCTCACTCACCCCCGCAGTTCTGCGGCTCGCCTGTCTCACCATCTGGTAGAGTTTGCGAGAGTCGCCACAGGCCGCTGCACGCTCAGTCTCCTCGGCGAAGGCGCGCCAGTGCGCATTTCGGTCAGTGCGGATGGAGTGAGTTGCACGGCGCCGTAGATCGCGAAAGTTCGTAGCTCCCGTCAGTCGCGCTACCCTCGCCCTCTCCACCAGCCGAAGGCTCTTCCCGGTGATCCAGTCCCGATATCGGCGACGTGTAACTGAACTGTTCTCTCGCGCGTAGCTTCAGATTGGCGACATTGATTCGTTTCGGGATCTTGGTGGATCTCCTTGCCCGCAGTCGCAGATGGAGGCTCGCGCGGACAAGTGTATGATCCGATCCATGCGCACTGCCCGTATCTGCACCCCGATAAGCTCGAGAGTCAAGTACAGAGCTTGCCCACCTCGCCCGCACCAGAATGTAGACAATCTGGTTGAACGTACGACCGTCATTGGAGCGCCAGGTGACGAGATGTCGCTGAGGGTGCTGGAAACGAGTGTTAGTCACCACAAGACGATTTGCGACCGCAAAGTTAACTAGGCGGACGCCATTGTCACACCGTGTACCGAGGGCGAATCGACCTAGAACATGTCTGGTGCCCTCATCCGCTGGTCCTGTGCGAGCGTTCCAATCCCCTGCCACCACTAGAAGATCAGTGGAAGGGGTACTATCTACAACTGCTTGTAGGTCGCGGTAGATGTCCTTGTCCTCCTCCGCTGCATTCAGTGTCGGTGCGTAGACGTAGATGGCGATGACGTTTATAACAGCGCCGTTGAAACGGGCCATGACCAGCCTGTGGGAGACTGGTTCCCAAGCGAGCAGTGCTTCCCGTCCTACTGGGCTGAGAGAAATCACCACTCCATACAGCCCACTGTTGTCCTCCACTCCACTATGGTAAATGTGGTAGACGCAGTCAGACTCTAGCACTTTGATTATTCTATGCCCGCTATCCGGGAGGCGGACATCTGACAGACAGGCGACACAAACACCATACTTGTGCTTGACGGTGAGAGACTGCGTTCCTTCGTCGCGAAGAGTGCGATCATTCCAACCGGCAATCTTCATCACATCTCTTCTTGCAAGGACTGTGGTGGCTTGCTGATTTCTCACCGGTCCCGCCGACCAGAAGACCGGCGCGTCGGATACACATGCAGCGGACGCCCTAGCATTATTCGTATTCTTGTTAGTTGTATCGCTCATAAAGGAAGATTCATTGGGATTTGATTAAGGGAAGGGTCCCAAGTCCTACCCGGGGAAAAGAAACTCCCTGTTTGCCGCAGATTTTCCACAGACGCATTGACAGAGCGACCCGAGGCCGCCGGTTACCGGAAAAGACACCTCCTGGATTTTTCACCAGAGCCCCTTTAGCCAGGTTGCGGCCCTAATACCGCTGGGTGCTTGGATTATGTTACGGTATTGATGTTCATAATCTTCAGAGGGGTCGTCTGTAAATTTTAATGACAGAATATGGAAAGATGATAATGCATATATTTTCAAAAGAAATGTAAAAAGGTCTCTTAATTTTGAAGGTGATTATGAAACAACAGCTTCTATTATTTTGTTCATCATATTCAAAAACGCCTCCCTAAAAGATGCTTCTTTTTATGTGAGCACATACTTGACCATCCACTATTCAAATGTTTGAGGTAAGAGATTCTTCAAGTAGAAGCATTCCTACTGGGTGGGAGGAAGAGCATAATGTTTTCCCAAAGTGATAGGAAACCTGACACCTCCATAATCTTCAACAAAAGTATTATCCTCTCAAATAACACCAAAATCTCAGACAATAACAATTAATATCGTATTTATTGTCTGTGAAAATTATAGAATATAAAACAACTTTGATAAAAACTTTTACCTACTTTTCTGACGAAAACAATGCCGTTCTGAACATTTTGGCTGCAACTGTATATTCTATTACAATTTACTTATTTAGTAAGTAGTAAGAGACATTGCACTCGCTGTTTTTATGCTGTACAACATTCGAGTTCATCTCAGTAAACCTAATGTCGTTATTGCTTTTGAAATAATTCATCTATTTGAATTTGATGATAGACAGTATTTGTTGCAAATATGTTAATTCCAGCTAACGAATGTAATGCCAATTCTACGTTCGCAATAGGCTAGGAGTCTGAACAAAGTTTATGATTCACTCCTAATTTGTAACTCCATATATTTGCAACTCTCCGTCTGAAATCGTAATTTGTTATCATTCAGAGAAATATGAAAACACTCTAACAACAATGTTTGCAGTTAGAAAACTTTGTTGGCTTTAATTTTATGAATGATCTGCTTTTCTTTCACAAGTTTTTCATTTACAATAATCACTATTCTGAAGTATTTGAAAATAATGAGTTTTGCTCTCTTAATAATTGCTCTTTAATTAACTGACAAACAAAACTATCTTTGATTATTTTCTAGAAATGTGGCCTTGCACCAATCTTGTCTTATTCATAATATCTATTTCCACAATATCTGAAGTGTTGTTTACTTTTAGTACATCTAACATCTGTGCAGGATCAACCTCTTCAGTAGATTAAAGCTGATTCGACTAAAGCTTATCATTTCCTCGGTGATGTTATCAGTAATCTGAAATCTATTGAAAGGACATAAGAGGTGTAAAGCATGTAAGCAAATGTTATCTATTAATTAATGTTTCGTGTTGATGAATGTGTTTTTGCATTATGCGAGATTTCCTGCTCTCACTCACCAAATCGTTTTGAATCCGAAATTTGGATATTGATACTAGCACGGCAGTGTTATTTTCCCGCGTTGATTTCGTTCGCCAGACTGTTGTTTGTAAAAACAATAAACACACACACACACACACACACACACACACACACACAATTCGTGCAATATAATAATTGTACCAATTTCTTTCTCTCTCTGTATTTATATATGTATGTGGGTAAGTGTTAACATTATTTCTTTCGCGCTATTTTTCCGTAATTGTTATTTAAATATGTCAACAGAATCGTTATCTTCATGTGCAAGAAACGCGATGGTTTTTGAACAAGTGTCATCACAATCAACACAATATAATATAAGATACAAAAAGAAACGCGTTCCGCCAATAACACACACGTATTCTCACTCTCTTACTCATGAGTTGTTTGTTCGATTTTTGCTAATAAATGAAGAACGTTTAAGCTGCATGCATTCCCTATAATATTAGAAATCTTTTACACAACAAACACAACACGCTCGTATATATATATATATATATATATATATATATATATATATATATATAATATATATATATATATATGTATGACTTCAATGCTTTTCATACAGTTCTCTGGAAGATATTAGGAAAGCTTGGCTGTCCTGCAAAGTTCATAAACATTTTGCGTCTCTTTCATGATGACAAGAAAGTAAATGTTGGTGGTAAGCTCTCAAAACCAATACCAGTAGAGAATAGTGTCAAACAGGTAAACATTCCAGCTCCTACGATTTATTGCCATATACTTTTCAATGGTGTTTGCAATGGCTTTTAATGATTGTCCTCATGGCATCTACATTAGGCATAGTAGGTCAGGAAAATTGTTTAATCAAGCGTATGGCTTCCAGCACAAAAGTTACAAAATGCTCTCATCCGAGAATCCCTGTATGCTGACCACCTTAATTTATTTGCTCATTCTGAGTGATTCTCTAATGCTTGCTCGGCTCTGGGACTGTCAATAAGTTTCGAAAAGACCATTATCATATATCAACCTGCCCTTAGTAAGGAATAAGTTGAGACTTCTGTGTATGTTTATGGGTAAAAGTTGAAGATTACAGATACGTTTGTGTAGTTAGGTAGAACTTAGAACAACCCGCGCACCCTTGACGATGAGGTATCCTTGCGAATTAGCTGAGCTAGCGCTTCGTTTAGCAAACTAAACGATCGTTTGTGGTCGCGATGTAGCAAATCTCTAGGCACAAAAGTTAAGGTACATAAGACCCGCGTTCTATCCACCCTCCTCTATTCTTGTGAGACATAGGTAACATATAGGAGACACCAACAGTTGAAATGAGATCTCAGAAAAGGCAAAAATATTGAATTCCTAGCGTATGTCGGCATTGAATGTGATCTCGCATGTCTTCGATGTGGCAAAGATGTAGTAAAGCAGGCCTTAAAAGTCACCAGCGACGTCACGTGAACCGCAATGTTATTAACTACATTGAGGATGATTTGAAAATATGTAGACGCTGTGGAAAAGAGTGCACTTCAATGGGAGCCCTAAAGAGACATGAAAATTCCTAACAATAACCAGGAAGCAGAACCAAGCACATGCCATTTTTCTTTTTAGCTGTAACGTTATTGGTAAATAATGCCAGTCCCTGGCTGGCTTAAAGAATCATATAAGAGCAAGAGATGTATAGGTTGATCAATGACAATACTCGAGCCATCATATATATATATATATATATATATATATATATATATATATATATATATATATAGATAGATAGATAGATAGATAGATAGATAGATAGATACGAGTGAGCCGAAACAACCGAGAATATCCGATTTCGGTGTTTCGGTGTTTAGCTCAGATGAAAGTCGACATTTTAAATGCTGATTTATAACGCCTCCGAAGCTATGAAAAGTAGCACAGTACAATATTTCTCATTTCATTTATTGTTGTGCTAAGTATAAAACTAAAGTCAGGTGGATAGCACAACATCTTCATGGCAAAACCTGTTTGCGTCACAAAATGTCAGTCACATGTTCATATGGATAATTTCACGTTAAATTTCTATAAATTGAGAAGCTTGGAAAACGTCAAGTTTATTGATGAAACATTTTGGAAAATAAAAATGGGGGATACACAGACAAACATAAATGAGTCACATATATAGTTAGCTCCAAAGATTCGCTAAAGAATGAGCAGACATGATGAAAACGCCCCAAACTTAATAAAAACAAAGTTTTATTGTCAAAATCTTTATGCTACTATTAAGAGGAATTTTTTTATTATTCAATTATATTTTGGTTAAAATTTTTGTTTTTCTTGTGTCAGCGGGTGACTCTAAATTAGTATGGGAAATTTTAGCGTCTTTTTGCGATGAAAAACATTGATTTGGAAAATCTGATAATTGTCGGATTGTAATGGAACTTTCAGGACTTCAAATGAATTATTTTACAAATGTCTCTTGGTAAAAATGTTTTTACATATGTTACTCCCTTCCACACACACACAAAAATCACACACACACACACACACACACACACACACACACACACACACACACACACACACACTTATTTAAACTTCGAGTAATTCATTTTTGTAGGGATTAATGTTTAGTTATACGAACAAGTCCTTGGAGAATTTAAATTATCAATTACTTTTTTAAAACAAGACCACCTACCGAAAATCTGATCTGAATCGTAAAATAAAAAATGCAATAAAACTAAGACATTATTTAATTAGAACATTTTTTAATTGCTTTTATAAGATATATTATGGACACTATTGTCCTCAGAAAAAAAATTGATGAATAATAAATTTTTATAAGAATTTTCTTCATTAAAATCTTTCAAAATTATGTAGCGGCTAGGTGATATTGATATTAAGTAAAAACTATATTTACTAATCATAAATAGAAAAGCTTACTACAATTCAGCGACCTCCAGTATTTTAAAAATAATTTTGAATTTGTGTGTGTGTGTGCGAGTGTGTATAAACGTGCCGGCTTTTGTAAGTAAGGACGTCAACACACGGCATTATCAGAAATAAGAGCGGTAACTATAGTCAATTTAAAATTTATTAGTAATTTTATAATATTTCCTTAACAAGCGTCTTAGTAAGTATGAATATTTTGGGTAGTTAAAAAATTATATTAAAAAGCACTTACGTTATATTCATCAAGTAATTTTACAGCTATGTTCTCCGTAGAAAAAAATTAGCTAGCATAAGTTTATCGATATAGTTGTCAACACCTCATAAAAACAGCCACCTCCGTATAAAAAAATGCTTTCATGTGATATTTTAAACTGAAATTAAATAATATTTGTTAGATTAATTAAAGATTAAATCAGCTAATCTTATTCAGATAAAGTTTCATAAAAGTATATTTTATTTTTCAAAGAGTTTTTACTAAAGAGAATTACGTTGTGCAGACAAATTTCTAAATTTGGCTAAAATTATCTATTTTAGCGACTTCAAAACAAAAATCATTCCATTCAATTTAAAATCCGTTTGGAAATGCAGCAAAGTATTTTGCTTATCGCAAATATTAAATTTAATATATTAGCTCCAAATTAAAACAAAATAAAAGCTTAAATAAAGAAGATTTTTCATTTTTAAAACTTAAGTTTAAACCTTAGCTATCGCTTTTCTTTGGAGGTATATATATATATATATATATATATATATATATATATATATATATATATATATATATGTGTGTGTGTGTGTGTGTGTGTGTCTGTGTGTGTGTGTGTGTGTGTGTGTATTTGTTTGTTTGTGTGTGTGTCAGGATTCATATAACCGTAGCTTGGCACAACTAAATTCTACCTGTAAATATGCGATACCTGTGATTAATGGAGAATTGTTGGATTAAGTGATAACAAATTATAAAGAACAAATATTCAATACAAGAAATGACTATCTACACATATTCAACTTAGAAGAAACAAACAAAAAAAGATAGTTGTAATCCTTTGATTCGGTCTCTGATAGTTCTCATTCATGTTGACCATCACGTTCCAAATGGTGGCTTTCAAAGAGTCCTTGGTAATGCGGAGTGCTGATTAATCCCCCTTCCGACGCCGCCGGGGATTCAAATTAGCAGTGTAAGAAGGCCATATGCGAAGATTGAAATTATAGGTCACCCACATGAGCCATGTGAGAGAGAGAGAGACAGAGAGAGAGAGAGCAAAATATTGCTACAATACATACGGCTCTCCTCTAAATCTAGGGCTTGACATTTTCTCCACCCAAACGATACAGGCAGTGACATTGACCATGGTGTCCTACAAGAAGAAGTGGACGGCAATATATAACCCTCGTTGCTCAGATCTCGAGAAACATCAAATACGATGCAAATTTGGTCTGCACCACCATAGCGAACACCATAAGATCCCTGCGTGGATACCTCCATAAGATCCTTGTGTAGGGACCTTCATAAGATCCCTATGTGCAGACCTCCTTAAGATCTTTGTGTTGTAGATCATCGAATTCTGATGACTGCACTGACACCACCGGTTTCAAGGAAGGCTCCCGTTCTTGGATCGGTCTCCTATACTGTTTCCACTGTGCTGTGGTCAATGTGAATAGCAAGGGATTCATGCCATTCAACAACACGAGGGCGACCGATGATGCGTAGAAAGGTTTGCATTCAACAACTCCAATGAGGATTGGGTTTGCGACTGGGCTCTTCGTGAATGCCAGCCTTGTGGAAGCCAGGCATTGCATACGCCTTTCCAGCGATGATGGAAAGAAGCGGCAGTCAGTAAAGGAGCAATTTATGTCTGTCTCTAAGGACAGGCCCATGCGGAGACATACCTAAATTGACGTGTCTATTCTGACCTGCATCTCTAACCCGTTTTTTCTCGTACTGGAGGTCACGGCCGAACCACATCCCTAAAATACGAACTGGCCCATCTGTTCAAACGAATGTTCCTGGCAGAACCCTTCCTCTTCGAGATGCCTGTCTTGGTCCCACTCATTCGCTCATAGTATCCAATTTCTGAGTTTACCTGGCCTATGTCTTGCAGGCTGGGTATACAGACGGTTACATCTACATCGTATACAGAAAGACCATCTTCCTGAATTAGTGAATACCCTGACTCCCAGCGTAAGGTAGAGGTAACAGAGAGCAACAATGCCCGATAGACATCTTGATGTTGAATGGCCCGGACCCCTTGCTATTCATATTGACCACAGCACAGGGGAAGCGGTATAGGAGATCGATCCAATGACGCAAGCCTTCCTTGAAACCGGTGGCGTCAGTGCAGTCACCAGAAATCGATGATCCACAATATCGAAGGTTTTTCACTGGTCTAAGTTAAACAGTCCGTTATCGAATCGGAATGAGAAGTCCAAGAGCCGAGTTCGTATTTCACTAGAGTTCGTTACATTCACACGCATTAATACCCTCGGGAAATGTATGAATCCATCTATTCTCACGGCAGGTTATAGGTTGAATAGCAGGTAGACTGATTGCCCTAATTGGCAACCAGTCTACCGCAGAAAGAAACGCTAGCCTACTGCGGGAACTCTTCTGCCTAATTCGTCAAGAATTGAAAGATACATGATCGCCCAATCGTGTATCACGTATGGGACACGACTAACTGATTGACTGGGGTTAATTAGTACAGCAGAAGTGCTGTCATCTAGCTTCTCCAAGATGGTAGTCACAAGATGCAGATTGTCTAGGATTATCTTTCCATTCACAATGCAAGTCTGCTCGGGCTCTATCAATTTATCAGAAACTACCTGCAGATTGTAGTTTTAATACTGGCCAGTTCTGTATTGAGGAGAGTTATAAGGTTGGAAGTCCGTCATCCCATCCCCACCACAGTTGACTTTCCTCAGCAAAATGGTCACACCCAGTGGCGTAGCGTAGATGGGTCCAGAGTTATGATTGTCCCGGGCGCTAATTTTTCAGGGGAGAAAAATTTAATTAAGTTGAGAAAATACGTACGAAACTAGAATCTATAACAACTCATGTCTAAAGAGGAGGCGCAATAGTTTCAATTGCCCCGGGCACTCAAAACCCACTCTACTCCACAGATCATACCCCTGGTTACCTTCCAAGGTATGTTACTTGGTTGAATATTAATGCCAAAAAATGATCGTATATAAATTCAGCGATAAAGTTCATAAGGGAGACAGTCGAGCACTGCGTCTTTGCTATTACCAACGTGCGTCAGTGCTACGACAGTCTGTTTCTTAGCGATTTGCTTTTCGTATTTTGCATCACCGTGCAGTTCCATTCTGAACACGTCTACCAAGTAATCTTGGAAATCTTCGCACAGATCGGGCTCCCTGGCAAAGAGGTTTTGACTATACTCTGAAACCGCTTCAGCTATCAGCCAACGAATGGTAACTTTGGAGATGAAACAGTCTGCTTCATGCCAGATGTTTTCTATGCAGAGTTCTATGTCAATGTGCCTAACTTCAGACGGCATCTTTTACAGTTTCGTTATTACCACTTGTCCCCTGCATCCTTACTGGTCAGTTCTTTTGCTTACAGATTTTAAATTATAAGTGAAAGACAGGGCTCGTTTAATTTGTAATCATGTATTTTTAAAAAATATTTTCTGTCGTTCTCATGTCACAAAGTAAAGTTTCAATAAGCCATTTTATAGAAGTAGTTATTGTATGTAATGAAACCTGGCTTTTTTCTATAATAACTATCAGCAGTTGATTTAATATTGATGTAATTTTTGCATTATACTGTTTTAATTTCTCGTGTAATTTTTATTAACGTATTTCAACCAACTTTAGTGTTAGCTGCATCGCTAAATAACCTGATGTTTGTTCATTTCGTCAAGTTTTGGGAAGTGTGTTGAAGTAAAAAAACTTTTCAGCACACCCTCGTAAGTTTACAGGTAATACTTGTGAGCATTTTATTGTGCATTTAATTTAATTAACATCTCTTGAGCAGACTGGGTGAGATATAAATTGTATAAGAGATATAAAGAGAATAGAGGGATAGATTGTTTTAAAGTGTTATGAAAGTTTTGCAGACAAAGAATGGATGCTTGTAAATAAATCCTATTCATGCTGTTGTCGCCATTGCTTGTCTACTTGATGTTGCCAATAGATCAGCGAGTAAGTTTGAGTGGAGCTGATGATGTGGTCAGGTATCCGGTCTGTGATCAGTTATTGATGGCTGGCACCTGACCAAGTCCCCGATTACACGATTGTGCCAACCAGGTGGGAAGGTCTAAGCAATTATGCTCGAATTAAAATTGGGAGGACGGCGTGAGGCCTTTCTATTGTGTCGTACGCAGCGAAAGACAACTGTTGGAGACTGGGCGAGGGAGCTCCATTCATCAGAGTCTGTTTTCGTCTTGTAAAGTGGCCGAGGGCCCCGAGGCAACCGTGATGGTGGTGGGACGCGATTGATAGTCCCGACATTCGATGCAGGCACAATCGTATTTGTTGCTAGTTTGCTTCACCTGCGACCGGCGTTTCTCGACAGCATTTGACCCGCTGCTTTCGCCAACACCCGGATGCGGAAAAGAGGAAAGAAAAAAAGAACAACATCCTTTGGAGAAATACAACACAGCAACTTATATTTGAGTGTTTAATGAAAGACAATCGATCATTTACTCGACAAAGCAAAGATATTTATGGCCGCAATTATTTGAACGTCAACGCACAAACACCTCAGTGCAATGACGCAGAGAAAACAGAAATACATAATCGACAGAGACGTTTTTCTTTCATTCATTGAAAATATATATCTTTGTCTCATAGAGGAAAAGGTACAGGTGTGTCTGGAGGGGTGCCCGATAAATCGACGCTCTGGATTTGATATTTTAATAAACGAATTCATAATATTTATGTTGTTGATTATTTTTCGGTCATTAGTAAAGTTCTTCTTGTAATATATTTTAGAAACACAGGTTACGTATAAAAATACAAATACTTGCAATTTGTAAGGGAAAAAGAGGTATATAGAAATAAAATCTCAAAATAAAACTTTGAAGACAGTATCTGAATAATGAACAATTTGTATAAAACAATGAAGTTTTAGTACAAAAGTAAGATGCTGTATCTTCTTGAGTAAAAATGACAGTAATCGAGAGATATTTTCTCATTCGGTAAAAATATTGACCGTTTCTGGCTGGAATATTAAAATATCCTCAGCTGATGAAATATGAGCCGGACATTGGAAAAAAAGGCAGTCACGATATCCATTTCAAAATTTTGCACAATATTAAAAAACGAAATGAATGTAATTAATGTTTCGGAAAAAAGATGGAAATTTTGAAGACAGAGTTGATGTTTTCACGTCACTTTTTCTTCTCTCACTTCTTATTTCCTGCTGTCTTTTACATATGCGCATGGCAACACATGTATAGAAATAAATACACACATGAAGAAGCATATCCAGAAATACGTACAAACACGTATGCATCTACATTCATATATACATACGCACATTTCCCATATGAGCACGAAACCATTATGTTTTACTTCCGAATTAATGCTAATAATAAAATGCGGATACACTGTAAATGTTCCTCTTCAAACATTATAGATTTACATTTAGATGCAGTTGCAATTTATAGATATACATGATAAAACCGAACGACAGACAGATACGTAGATATACAGAAAAGGAATTATATTTTATTCAAGTGTTTAAAAATTTGTTTTAGGCTTAGGAACTAAATATATATCTAGATGGAATTGACAGTTGTGAAAGGCCAACGAGACGTTCATAATGATAAAATGTATAAAAGTCGTAAGCAAAAAGATAATTATGTACGCACAGTTTTTCTCTGTGTCCAGACACATTCATGGATGACATAGAACCGTGTGTTAATTTCTGTTTGACTTCAAAATGATTAATTCAATATATTTGGACCTGTTTCTCTTGATTCCCGAAGGTACCTTACCAGACAAAAGCTTTCCACCTTGAGACAAAATAATTGCCAATTAGTCATGGATTGTAAAGCGAGTACCAGTGAATTTTAATATTAACCTCAGCAGGTAGGGCACTTGTCTGTGTGTCATGGTGCGGAGTCAGCATCCTATCAAGTATGGGTGGAGCCATAGAGCCGACGAGAGCCAGCCGAGCGAATCGCTGGGCTATGGCCGCCCCGGGGCCACTTCAGGCTCGAAATTAACAATATCCTGACACACGCGTTGAGAATCGATCTTGTTCACTTTGTTTATAAGTTTTACAGAGGACAAGAGAAATAAGCAAGATTACAACCGCGTATACGTCAATGCATGTCTTCATGGCTGTCTATCTACATAAAGAGTATATGATTATAAACTGCGGAAGCATTCAAGTGACCAGTGAAATGCAATTTTCACATTAATAGATTAGGCATGAATATATATCTCTCTCTCTCTCTCTCTTCCTTTCTCCCTCTTTATCTATATACCTATGTCTTTGTGTGTATAAGAGAGAGAGAGAGAGAGAGAAAGCGAGAAAGAGAGAGAGAGAAAGCCTCTTACTGTGTATAAAGCCACTTTAATCCGTGTTTTGGGCGTATAATAGATGTACATGCATTTGTGTCTTTCACAAAATTTATTGCGCAACAAGTATTATTAGTGACTATTCTCATCAGTAGTAACTGATGACTTTTTCAGAAACTGAAACCTTCCTTAAACCCAATTCCCGCTGGTTTCAACGACATTTTGGATAATTCCTTTCCAGGATTATCTCCCATAGTTGTTCAAATCTATCGTACTTTTGTTTTACAGACATAGCATCTGTACCACTTCTCCTAACCTTCTCCTAGACTGTTTCCTAACTACAGTTAGAGAATCCAGTCTGCCCTGATATTTAACCCTTAGCTGGGGAGAGGGGTGATGGATTCATACCTTTCCTAGGGTATATATGTGATAATGAATTCGAAACTCGGCTGGTTGATTACTCGTTCCGAGACGCTGACCATCTCACTACCTGTACATACACCTTCAGAAATTAAATGACAACAATCATCATCATTATCATCATCATTATCATCTGTAGACAAGTGTCAGTTAAAGCGCTTGTTTCTTTCGATTGTGGCTTGATCTGTCCACAAATGAAATATCATCAGGGGCGCAACGACCAAAAACTCCGACAGACGTCATGGTTGTGTGGGTGAGACAAGAGGGACATGCGTCCTTTTCTTGCACTTCTATGTTTAATCATACAAGGGTGGATGAAGAGTGTAATCTCAAGAAATGTGTGTGTGTGTGTGTGTGTGTGTGTGTGTGTGTGTGTGTGTGTGTGTGTGTGTGTGATAGAGAGAGAGAGAGAGAGAAACTGATGGAAAAGGACTGCTCGAACACTCGTGTAATTAAATTTGCGAATAATGAGAGGTGACAGAATTTTATGTGAGAAAATGTTAGATTCGTTTCTAAAAACGACGATCACGTTTCATGGATGTTCGTCAAAGAGTAGATGAAAAACAATGGATTCAAAAAATTAGTAAAGAAAAAAAGAAGAGGAATGCAATAATAGAAGAATGACCGAAAAAAGAACACGATGAGAGCGAGAAAGATAGCAAAGAGGCGGGGAAAATGAGCGACAGTGATTTAGACGAAAGATGAGAAACAGCGACGTTTCACCGATTTGCAGGGGTCACCAGTGGAATTAATGGCGTCAATGATGACAGCGGTAATATCAGAGAGGTAAGTTTTTAGGCGACGAATCAGGTGGGTTTAGGGTTCGTAAAACTCCAGGTGTCCGTCACGCTGAGGCTGTTATGACTTGTCCCTTGAGGCTTACTGATTTCGTACCTGTGATTAGGGCTACCTTTTCCACACTTTTCATTCTTTATTATATTAGAGTGACTGAATTTAGATTCAAACACACGCGCGTGCGCGCGCACACACACACACACCCTCTCTCTCTCCTTCTCTCTCTCTCTCTCCTTCTCACGTACATATTCACAACAAAACATGTGAACAACACAATTATGTAAATTATACTCTAACAACACAAATATTCAATGTTTCAACTTTTTTTATCACTGTTTGGACGGAAAAGAGACAGGACACGCAGAAATTGTAGACAAAAATGTGTATTAGAAAAGAAGCAACGATATATATATATATATATATATATATATATATATATATATATATATATATACACAATAATGGCAGTCCACTTGTATCAGAGGATATCCGAGCTAATCCCCATTGCAGACGCCTGTTCAGGCACATTTTGTTCAACACACACAGAGCCGACCTGTGGTTTATACTGCAGCTAGTTAGTGTTTTTGGAAGAGAACGCGTTATCTAGCGTGATCCACAGTCTGAACAAGGCCAGACTCGGCCACAATGACCTGACTCCGTGCTAGCACAAGCATCGACGGTCCCAAGGGATTCCCTCTACCCAATTTCATTCACAAGGCTTGGACTAACCCCTGGTATGGTTTCCAGAGGTGCTGCACGTTGTGATCGCTTCCTCCAGACCGATAACATCAGGAAGTGAGAGTCGAACCCGGGTTTCGGGAAGCGAACGTTCTAACCACTCTGTCACGTGCTCATACATATATATATATATATATATATATATATATATATATATATATATATATATATATATATATATATATGAAATGGACAAAGTCCGACAATTATTTAAGAGATTTTTTTATGTTTATACGTTCTTTTACAAATATTTATGTAAATGCTCTGTTTATAAGAAACCGTATTAACAACATTTACCGGCCTGAATGTCCGAGAAATTTTCATAGAAAACATGCGTCTTCCGACAGGAATCGAATCTGTATCCTATACCGTCACGTCATATAAAATGACGTGACTTAACCAATTGGGCCACAGAGGAGCGTTCGGTTAGCAAGGTCGATTTTACTGTTTTTAAACACAATTCTCCATGATTTTCTCTCATTCATTCATATCTGCTCAATGCGTATCCAAATGTAAACAAATGACGTCATAAAAACATAAAAATTGTCTTAAATAATTGTCGGACTTTGTCCATTTCATAATGTATGACGTCATTTGTTTACAAAAGAACGTATATATATATATATATATATATATATATATATATATATATATATATATATATATATATATATATATATATATGGCGGGCATGATTATTTCTTCATAAATACGCAATAACATGCACTAAATGCTGATTTTTATTCATCTTTTTTCACCACCACATGCGATCTTCTCTCTAAAATTATAATTTAAAATGTAAAGGAGTAATAAGTTTACATGATAAACGATACTTTTTTTTCTTTTCTTTACATTAATGGCATACACAAAAAGTATTAACTTCTATCAAAAGGTGTAGGTAGGGTTATAAGCGTATATATAAATGGAAACTGATCATTTACTTGGATCTAATGCATCGGGCTTTTTATTTGATTACATTTTTACGACAGTCGTAAAGTTATTTTATATTTCTTTTTAGTATGAATGATAAAATACAAGTTTTTGTTTACATTTTTACAAATTCTGCTTTATATACATTATAAAGAAATAAATTTCGATTGCTTTGTTCTAGAATTTAATCATTACATGAATTAAAGAATTAGACCAAAGAGAAATTCGTAGGTGCTTTGAAATGATGTAACCGGTGACAAAGTTGCATTTCTTGAGACAATTCAGAAACATCCCATGTGAAGCTAATGAATACACAAATCCTCGAAAGTTAAACTACATTTGAAACTTTATTAGTTCATCTGAATTTAAGTATTTATGTAAGTTAGTATAACCAATTTATTAGAGAAAAAAAAAACCAAAACAGCACTCTACAATTAATACGGCCTTGGAAACTACTAAAGTTTCACACATCAGTAATGACGAAAACTCACGCATCTTTCTCACTACGGATATATCCAACATGGCGATAGAAGCTGTAATTGAACAGGAAATCGATTCGGTAAGAAAATCCAATTCCTTTTTCTCAGCGAAATTAACCAAAACCCAAACAAATTGTAGCACCTTTTCCACAGAATTGTTGGCTATGTATTTAGCAATTAAACAATTTAGACACATACTCGAGAGTAGAAACTTTGTGATATACCAGATCACAAACCTCTCACATTCCATGAACTGCAGTGCAGACAAATTCACCCCTAGAGAAATTAGGCATTTAGATTTTATCTCTTAGTACACAACAGAGATTCGTTATATTAAGGGACAACAAAATATTATAGCTGATGCACTTGCCATGCACAGATATAACAGCAATCACCAATTATATATTGTCATGATTTAATTTCTGATGAACAGATATATGACTACACACTAACATAAATATCATCAAACACTCCTTTAAGAATGAAACAATTTCCAGTTCCTTTCAGTAGTAAAAAATTTAATGTTACACTACATTAACCAACCCTAGACCATATATTCCCCCCAAACTGAGAAACAAATATTCCAACACTTATATAATCTTTCATACCCAAGCAAGTGATCCACTGTAAAAATCGTAAGTGAACGTTTTGTTTGGCCAAACATGTCATCAGACACTAGAAATTGGACATCAAGAATGCCAGAAGAATAAAATATGTCATACCAAAACATCAATAGATAGTTTCAGTAACTCAGATGCAAGATTCAAACACATACACATAGATATCGTTGGTCCCATATCAAACTGTCAAAGTTATTCATATATCTTAACTATTGTTGACAGATTTTCATGTTGGCCTACCGCGATTGCACTCACAGACACATCAACAACTTCAGTAGCAAACGCTATTTTATAAGATTGGATATCTATTTTCGGAGTACTGAATGTTATTACCACTGATCGTGGCATACAAGTCCGATCATCCCTTTTTAAAAAATTCAGCAACTTGTTTGGAGCAAAGCATTTTAAAACTACAGTATATCACCCATATACTAATGGATTAGTGGAAAGATTCCACAGGTAACTCAAAACATTTAATAACTTACCTTATACTTCTCTCTATAAGGAATATTATTAAAGAAGACCTTGGCTGCACACCAGCTGGAATAGTCTTCGGCACACCCTTGTCAGTACCAGGATAATTTTTTGAAGATGACATTAACTCTAATCCGACATCGTACTTCATACAAGAATTAAAAAAATAAGATGTTGCAATTACAATTCACACATACTCGAAATTCAACCAAACACATATACACACCAACAAATCTATATACCTGATAGTATGTTTCGTACAAGAAGGCGCAGTTAAAAACACTTTCAGCAAATTATCAGTGTCCATACAAAGTCTTAGATCAGGCAAATATTTCACATTAAAAAATGGGAATAAGTCAGACACTGTCATTATTGACAGACTAAAACCAGCTTTCTTAGAAAAACAAAATCTACCACAGACACATTCTCCCGATGTACAAGAAACACTCAAATCTAACGATACATCACAATCTGACAGGGCACCACGATGTAGTGTAACGGTTAGTAAACTTCTCTTGCTGAAGCAATTACAACTGAGTAGTGATTTCGATCCTCACTGAGTGCCCAATACTTTCGGTCTTCTGCCACATCTAGGCTACGCTTAGAAAATTGCCATCACAGTCTGACAATACACCAACAATTCAAACCAGATCATGAATAAAAGGTACATTTCCCGCAAACTTCAAAGCATATATCTATTACTAATTAATTGATACCGCTTATACCCGGTCAATTTTCTAGAATTCCTTGTCGTGCCTCTTACATTTTTCTACACAAACCGGATGATGACCGCTCGTCGACCCAAAGCAAACTGCGTAAATACGTTTTCTGTGCATAGGCTCCAAGCATACATCCGCTTTAACCAAAATAAAACGCACAATTTATTGACCAGTCAAAGCCACTCTTGCTCCAAAACTTTAATTCGGAGCCAAACACTATATATTCTCTAATTAAAACAAACTCAACACAGACCAACTTGAACGTCAACACCGGCGAGCTGAGAGACGCGACACAGACGAGCCTTCATGTTAACACCAACGCGCTGAGAGATAGACAACAGCGACAACCATCAGCAATATCTAATTTCATCATTCCCCCTCCCTGTTGCAATAGATAAAAGTTACTAGTTTTGTATGTATGTAAATAAATTATACATTTATTTGCCTATACTCACATATATTCTTTTTACTGAATTTATGTTTGCCGAGGTGGAGAAGGAATTATCTTCCACAACAGTAACAACAAAGTTCTGTTTTCCATGTTATCTATTTCCGCCTTCGCAACAGAGGGTTATTCTTGAGAAATATGATTCACATTGTTTAATGGTCACAGAGTAATAATATGTTAACAAAAGAAAATATCAAAATACAACATAAACATTAAGCGAAAGTCTTTTTTATATTAATGTAGAAATTAAATATGCAAATAGTGAACAAATTTTAATAAAAGAAATATGAGTTGTTCGTAGGACGATGTTTTACGATATGTATGCAAGGTATATACAGAGTTCTTAATATATTTCTATGAGGAAAGTTCTTTTGTTAGAGTTAATAGAGCAATTATTTTCCAGTGTTAGAAATGTAAAATAATACAAAAAAGGCGGAACAATTTATCTCCTATGCATGACTCTATGCAACAACAACTCGCAGGAGAGCTGACATTTTACTTACTACATGCCAGCAGGCAAATTTCACCAGAGATATATTTAGCGCTAGGGTTTAAAACCTGAATAATGACTTAATGGTTTCCAAACGCAACGCCAGTTATCAAACGAATGAGTTCATTTATATATAATTATATTTTTGGAACTAAACTATCTTGTTGAATGGGACACAACAGGGCCAAAATAGTTATTTCAGGTCAAACAACAAAAACCCAGAAGCTCCTGAATCGTCTCTGTAAATACCAGTTAATCACAAAGAATGCAAACTGAGATACTGGTTAAGCATTTTTTGTTTTTTTGGAGAGGAGGGTCTAATGTTCACCCAAGGGCCACTCAAAGTAGATGATTATTGTGTGGACATATATTAGCGTAGGAAAGAACAAGTGTTAGGAGTATAGAGATGAAGCTGACTTTCGAAAGAACCAGAAACCCAATCCTAAGCAGGAAACAAGGGATAAACCTCTACAGCTGTTCAAAAGACCAGGGAGAAGTGTGAACCAGACGATAGGCGAACCTATCTACTCCTATTGGTAGAGGAGAGAAAAAATTTTAAATAAACAGTGAATAAAATTTCAGAGTTCGGATGCAGTCTTTAGGAGTACAGAGCTGACCAAAATCCAACTTTTTCTTTTTTTAAGAAAAATAAATCAACAGAAAATAGCTTTTCATTTTCTCTCTTTAATAGTTACCATGATTATTTTCTGATAATTAATGGGTTTGAAATATTTAAAAGACGATATGATTTTAGAAGAAAACTGCTTCAAACTTTTTATGGAGCCGATCACATCAGAAACAAGTAACCAGTTCGGACGATAGAATTGAAACTCCGAATGAAATAATCTACGTTTGCTTCGCATTTGACTTGAGAAAGGTACAACAAATAGTAATGAATGATGTAATCCTTGGCAAGTGTTATTGATTAAAAACAATTCACATGCAATCATTATGTAAATTATTACAGTAATTTGAAAAAAATGTGTTTTTCGCAAAAGTTTTAAAGAATTAAAAGAATAGAATTGAACTTTAGTCCCTATTTGTTTAGTTACCCGGATCGACAGACACCTGAAGAATCAGGAGAGTACAACGACCGAAACGTTCTGATAGTAACCACAAAGATGAAGACATTAATTAGTCCAATTGTAAATAGTAACACTTCATTCCAGAAAAAAAATGATGATTAACATATGTAAGAAAAGTGGTTTGCTCTATTTTCTTTTAAGATTTTAAAAAAATTATTGCTTTAAAGATGATGAGGATAACTTTGCTGAAATAGAGATCTTGTATTCTCTTAAAAAGTTTTTCTTAAATAATGAACTTTAATGTGGTTACATAATATTAGATCATTTACTGTTTAGATAGAGTAGAGATGATGTTTTTTTCTTTGTAAATTAACCTCCAAGAACATTTAAACTTGTTTAATGTTTTGTCGATGTGGTATTGGTGTGAAATAACGACACGATTCATTAGTTTTCAAGATTCTGAATTCATCAATGAGAGAAAAGAAGCAAAAGAAAAATAAGAGAGAAACATTTTTATTTTGTAAGAAGCAGTAGACAGTATTTTATTGCGTCTCTTGTCTAATGTGGGTAACTGTCTTTTGTCTGGGTTTGAATCTGACTACTCATGCCAGTGGGGAAATACACTTAATTTCAGTCCCAATCAAGCAATGAAAGGTATAGATTCGAGTAAAATTGTTTAGAAATCATCAGGTCCAGAACAGCTTCTTAAACGGCATCGCATTAAAAATAACAACGAAGAATGATAGGTATTAAAGGGTGTATATAGAGTAGAAAAAACGATAAGAACACCTAAAATGAATAAGAAGAGGAAAGGAGGTGTCAACAAAAATGTTTCTTTTTCTCCTGATGGGAATCCACTTTTATGTAATAATATCAAAAAGTCGCAAAATCCTCTCTTTATTTAGTTCGGCTTCTTTTGTAAAATAATTGGCCCCGTTTTTTCAGGAGTTGAGATCTGTCGTCGCTTTTATGCAGAAAAAGTCTGACTGTTATGCAGGGACATTTACTCGAGTGTATTCATTTGAGAAGAAGATTAGTTTTCCTCTCGTCTGTTATATCCTCGCACTCCACATCGTTTGGATAAGCACCGCGCGACACGACCATCGATACGGTCAATGGAAAAAGAGAAACGATAAATACGCGGGAAAGGTGAGACTTGCAATGATAAGAGACCACAGGGAAGGAAAATCACAGTCGAACGAATACGAACGCTGGAAGCGGAACTTATTCTTTTTTCATTTGATTGTTGAATCTTTAAGGGGTTGTGCAAAGTAAGTATACCCTCTCTCTCTCTCTCTCTCTCTCTCTCTCTTTCTTTCTTAGAGGATGCGTGCGTGTGCGTGTGCGCGTGTGCGTATGTGTGAAAATTTATGCGTTAATGTTCATAAATGCACAACGAACTTATAAATTTTCAAGAAACAGGCGAAATTGAACACAATATTCATCTGGGCTAATCGACATCTCACAGTGTAAATGAACTCCCTCAGATATGAAATTTACATAAAAACAGAATAAAAACATCATAGAAACATGTATTTACACACCTATGAAGAAATTGATTAGCAGCAAAAAGAAAAATCATTGCAATATCTATCTATCTATCTATCTATCTATCTATCTATCTATCTATCTGTCTGTTTACAGCAGTGTTTCTCAACCTTTTTTACTTCAGGGCGCACTTGTAGAATAACTAAAACTCAGGGGCGCACAAGACAGAGAGAGGAGGGGAGAAAGTGAAATGTACACTTCTTTTGTTCAATATTTACATTGATACATACGCCATAAATATTGTAGAGAGGAAGAGAGAGACGTACAAATATGTAATTATAAATATTGACACATGCAGGCACTATTTTATATTAACATGTACATATATTCATATACACACACAGACATGAATGTGTGCGAATATATGTATGTGTATATACCAGTATATAAAATAGATATCTTGTTATTGTAGATGTATGATATTTAATCCATGCGTAAGAATATATGTTTATTTTACTTTTTCAGTTCCGTGGTATAAATCTGGATCTTATCGTCATCATCATCATCATCTCTGTGTGTGCCCACATGCGTGTGTATGCGTGTGTGCGTATGCGCGCGCGACTCTAAAACGTATGTATCGTTTTTTAATTGACATAAATTTGGTTAAAAATAACTGAAACATCTTTTTCCTAATAATGTTTCAATTTTTTGTACATGTCCCTGTAAGTTACTGAAATACTGGATCATCATTACTTCTGGATCGAACGCATTTTGCTACTCGGAAGGTGTGTGTGTGTGTGTGTGTGTGTGTGTGTGTGTGGTGGGTGAATGGATCCTTGCGGCGTTCGTGAGGTTTGTTTCTGTTAAATTTAAATGATTTCTATTACTATTAACCAAACCTTTTATGATGGTTCCCTATAAAATTACCAGAAAGGTTCTTCAGTCTATCGATAGCTGATTTCTCTCTGTTCTCTTTCCCTTTTACCTCTTGTTTCGCTTTCTTTCTCTTTCCATTTTATCGTTTCCTTTTCTTTCTTCCCTTCGTCTCTCTCCTCCATATCTCTATTCCCGTTATCTCTCTCACTTTCTTTACCATTTATCTATCTTCTCTCTCTCTCCCTCTCTCTCTTTCTCTTTCTCCACTTTCTTTCTCTTCCTTTTCTCACCCTTCTATTTTCCTCTTCCCTTCATTCTTTTCTCTCTGTCTTCCCCTTTCTCTCTCTCTCTCTCTCTTCCATTTCTCTAGTCACTTTATCTCTTCTCTTCCTCCCTCTCACTATCTCTATCATTTTCTCTCTCTTTTCACTACCTCTTTGTTCGCTTTCTCTTTTTTCTTTCCTGTATTTTTTTGTACTTGCTTTCTACTTTTCCTTGCCCTCCATCTTTCCTTGCTCCCCTTTTTTGGCGCCTGACAGAATCAGGGAAATAAACAGAAAGGGAAGTGCGACAGAATTAAAAATGACTTCTTTTCCTTTTTAATTGTTATCGCCCTTGAAAACATTGATTGTGTAAGTGATTGGTAATTAAATATTTAGTAAATTTCTAGCAAAGCAGGGTTTTCCTGGAAGTAAATTCTAAATGTTCTCTTCTGTTCATGATCAATGCCCAATTTAGATGTTACAAATTAGGTTTCAATTTAAAATGTATCCATCATATACTGCGATAATTTACATCGCATTGTGAAAGATATCTAAAGAATATCGAGTTCTTATGAACCGAATCTTTAAGAATATTTAACCAACATCGTTGAACAACTTGTAAAAAGTGTGTTGTTGCAATAATACAATGTACATATTCTTAAATAATCGGGGCAACTTCATACTTTAGCTCTGAAGTCTACAAACATTCTTGATAAAGCAGAATTTCCTTCAATCATTCGTCAAGACGAAAATGCATTAAGAATGGTATACATGACCACACTGATTTCATGTTTATACCTGACAACCCAGAATAGAAGATTCGACAACAGAATCCTGACTATATTACACTTAAGGAAAATACTATGTCGAAAAAGAAATGAAAACTACAAAATACTTCAGTAAAGAAAGCATTTCTAATTTTATACAAAGTGCCTTGCATTGCACTGCATGAAAATGAATTCATTGAATGCACGTAAATGCACGCTAGATACATGGAAGCACGTGAATTTATATATGTTGCACTGTCTTTCCAATACACTACAAGTGAAAACATTCTCAGTCGATGAAAATATGGGTCATTTCTTTTTAAGAAATATGACTGAATGACTTTTGCTTGCCGATAACAAAAATGAAGCAGAGTGCAACAATCCAAAATATTGCTGCACGCAACGTGTGGACATTTCTTCAATGACTTCTCTACGCATTGAAATATAAATTCTCAACATACAGAATTGAATGACCCTTAAAATCATTGCATTTGAAACAATGACAAAATTGATCCCACCCACCCCTGTCAATTGCTTTCAGATATCAAATATTAGCGTATTTTATGGCGTATAAAACGCATATGGATAGAAATATCGCATGGTCTTATATGCACTTCTCTTATATGCGAAGAGGCTAACGTGGTCTATAAATTTTCCTTAGACACTTCTACTTAGCCAGACTCCATAATAATATTACTTACTCAAACGGAATGTATTATTATAATTATTTTTATTTTATTTCCTTTGATTTTATAGTCATTTCTTTCCGGGTCCCATCCAGAGATCTAAGGTCAGAAATGGCATCATTACATTTTCCACTGAACATTTTACATTGATTAAGCCTTTCGAAAGGTGTGAGCTGTACTTGTAAGTACATTTTTTGTATTTCTTTAAAGCTTGGGCTACCAGGGATCTTTTCAATGAATCTATTGGAACCTTTTCCAATCAAACCTAGGGTTCCAACTACAACTGGAACTGTTGATGTCTTCATATACCGCATTTTTGAGATTTCAATTTCAAGGTCCTTATATTTTGCTAGTTTTTTTGAAGATCTTCAGAGATACAGTCTGGAGGGACTGCCATGTCGATAAGAAGGCACCTTATTTTTTTGTGGTCTCTGATCACGATGTCAGGGCGATAAGCTTTGATTGTTCTGTCTATGTGTATTGTAAAGTCCCACAAAATTGTTACGAGTCTTATCTCTGTAACCGAGTCTAGGTGGTGTTCAAACCAATATTTTGCAGTTTCTTTTCCGTAAAAGTTGCAGAATTTCCAATGCAGATATTGGCCCACTCTTTTAATTCGGGTTTTATATTCACTGTGTGTCAATAGCGTGCAACCTTATACAAGATGGTCAATTGTTTCGGGATATTTATCACAGACTCTGCATTTTGAGCTAATACAATTTTTCAGTATGTGTGCGTGGTAATTTCTCGTTAGCAAGAATTAGTCCTATGCAGCAAGAATAAAGAGTTCGGTTTCAGCTTTTAACCCTGCACTATGTAGCCACTGATGGGTACGGGGTTTGTCTAATTCAGTTTGTTTGGTATGGATAGAATATTGACCATGAAGAGGCTTGCCATCGTTCCTGCTTTTGCTATCATTTTTAAAGGTTTTTGCCGCTTCAATAAGTGTATTATTATTATATTGGGGTCACACATTTCTGGAGGTCTACAATTTTGTAAATATAAGACTTGTTTCTCTCATTCGAAAACTATCTTTTACCCAACGCCACCTCAGTTCCAGCAATTGTCTCTCTCTGCTAACAAAAACTGACCACGAAGTGTCTTTTTCTTTTAACTTGTCATGCTGCTACTCTTTATGCTGCTTTTTTTGCTACAGTCGTTGGCACAATATCTCGCGCTTCAAAATACCCATCCATCTACATGCAGCTGACAGAATTAATTCATGAGAAATCTTAACATAATTCTCAAGTCGCAGAATAGCCAATGTTACAACTTCTTCAAAACTCATTAACATCTGTCTCCCACTTTTCTTATATACAGCTTTTTGACATCACTATTTGGATTCAGAGCCTTACGGGTATTCATCAATTTACGTGTACTTCTATCCATCTCTAATTCTGTATTATTACAATCTAAGTGTGCTACGGAATAGCTTAGCATAGAGATTGCCCACGTATTAATTTCTTTGATGATATTCCCACCATTTAGTTTTGTCATTATTATTACCGATATTACCGGTGACGTTTGCTGGCAGCACATAATGCATAAAAAACCTAAATATGTCTATTCATATTCATATCATTAACCAACCTGAAACTAGAAAAAAAGACATTAAACATCTTTTAAGAAGTGTGGCATTAACGGAACAGAAGACGATGAATTATTTGAATACAACAATATCAGCAGTCGTTTCAACAATAATCATGTAGAGAAATATACGAAAAAATAAACGGTCTTCAACACGGTTCTATAAATTTAAATAAATGTTTATTATTCAGTATTATTTTTCTTTCAAATTGAAAGAAATATTCTTTGCGAAACAACTTCACTCAAAGATATTTTTGTTTGTCTTTCTTTACAATACAACCGAATCAACTGAGTTAGTATGATAAAAAATAGAATGCGCTACATGTGAGAATGTGTGTCACATATTTACGTTATTTTATGTATGCATGTAATTTTCTAGTAGCAGCAATAACGATAGCTGCATTAATACTATAGCTGAAATCTTTTCGAGTGTTTTGTGTTTCTTAACTCAATATCACTAAGCCTTTTTTGTAATGTAGTATACGCTAATAAATATGTGTAAATGTGAGTAATTAATTAAGGTTTAAGAATTTCAGCTTGTATAACAACGAACGACCTTGGTCCAAGGTTAACTGAAAAACTAAGTTCTGCGAACTAAGACGATCGCTTTTATAAACGAGAAATCGGCTCCGAAAAGAATAACAGTTATCTTTTATTCAACTCATAAGTTTATTGGTTAATAAATATTTTCCATTTTTTAAATATCAATTTTAAGGAATGAAAATATTGTTGATAATTTCTGAAGTGAGCTTTCAACATTGATGTTTGAAAATTCAACAGCGCGTTTCATATGATGTCGCTGATTGGTAAATATATACGAATATAGAAATTCAAATCTACAAAATGCATAAAATCAGTCAAAATGTGTCAGTCGGCGTTAATACAGATTTGGTGATTTTAGTGATATCACTAAAATCCATTACATTTTTCTACAATTCTTTAACGATGTTCCACAACGTTGACAACATTTTACGCTTTGATGATAATCATCATCCACAATTTGAATATTTTTGTTAATGTATTTCGCCGATTCGTTTACTATGTTTAGGCTTATGTTCAACTGTGGTGGTCGCTTCTTCTTCCACTATGTGCATTGTCCCTTCAGAACACGGGCGATCCTATAGAGTTTCACAAGTTTCTAACCTTTGTAGCTCTTAGCGATGTTTGTCTCCTTAATATCCCCTTTACTCTCTGTTCTGTCATTCATTTACACAAGCATATTAAGTAAGTTACACGCTGTTTTCCTCTTTTTTTGCCTTCTCCAAGCCTTCTTTCCACATTATGTGTTCCAGAAATTTTAAATGTTTCTTTTTGCTGCTAAGTATGAATGTCCACATATTCCATTCGTGGTAATCGTGACATTCTTCTGTAGAACCACATCTCTGTTGCCACATGCCCTCTCTTCGTCTGTGAGAAAACTGTCCAGCATTCATTGCTATATAAGAGAATTTATATTATCTAGAACTTTGGCACTCTTTACTTTGTTTCTAACGAAATTTTCCTGTTTTTTAGTTCTTTGTTATATTTTTTGAAATGCATCTTTTGTTAGTCTAATGTGCTTTCGGATTTCGATGTCACATGTTCCATCCTCTGTTAAACTCTGTTAAAATTGTTTATTTGTTTGATTTTGACATCTCCAATTCGTAGTTCGTATCTTTGACTTTTTCTCTTATTTTTTCTTGCAATGTTTAATTAATCACAAAGATTCAGTTTGTATATGTAGACTATTTTTGCTTATTTTATATCTTAATATAAACTAACCGCCAAGAAAGAACATGACTCTAAGATTAAACTAGAGATTTATGGACGGTCTTTATAATACCAAGTCTTGTACGTCTCTCTTTACGCTTCGCCAACCTCAGATGTTGCAACTACTAACTGAATTCACTTCTCCCTCTATAGGTGTGCGCCCTTTGTCTCACAACATTGTCAACACAGACGGAAACAATCTTCTTTTCGCTAAACCTGTACATTGGCTCACAAAAGAACTTCCCTATCCATAGTGTCTCTTCGTACCTAACAAACGGAAATGCTTGCCAAAACAACAGTCATTCAGAACTGTGCCATTTTTTCCTGTTCATCCTTCGAAATTTCATTTTTCGAAATAAGTGATTTTTTTTCTTTTCTTTTTCTTCCGTCCGAACTGATCGAATTTGAGGAGGAGACAAGGGACATGTTGGAATAGTTTTAAATCTTTCAGATATAGTTTGAACAAGAAAAGATACTAACTTATTTCCCATTGGATGTTGTTTCTGTCGCATCCCACCTGGGTGGTATCATCATCGTCAGCACGACCACCTTGATCATTTCATCTCACCTTTAGAGAAACGACAACGGTGTTTTAACAAGGCTAACTTAAATACCCACTGTTTCTCCCTTCTTTTTATCCACGTCCAATCGACACTTTTAAAATATCATTCGTTTGATCGAAAGCGTCAACAAAAGAAAACCTCGTCTCATTGTGAGGAACGCGTCCGAAAAACAAGACAAGCGGTTTCACGTTCAAATCAGTTTATCTGAATAGGCAGTGAATTTGAACTTCACATAATGTAGTAAAGTCTCTTTCATTTTTGGCTTTCTCATTTCATTGTATAGACCGTTACTTCATTTTTTGCTTCCACAATTGCCCCCGACCCAACAACATTTCTAAATTCAATGTCTTGTCTCAGATGAACTTTGAAGCGACCGACTTTTTGCTTTTATGTTTTCATGGAAGTTTATTGCATGTTTCTCAACGGTTTGCCTTCTCTTCAATTCGGAATCGCGTCTTTTCATAATAAGTGTTTGTAAGTGCGAATGAATCATGTAAGGAAAATAGCTTTCATCATGAAAAGCCACAAAATGCAACCACGAAACTCTTTGAAGTTAACTGGCTTTTCATTCAAGTCGTTCGTTCACTTGACAACTTTCTACTTGTTTTGTCTCGTTTCCTAACAGATTATTATAATCATTTTTCTGGTCCTTTTCATTTTACATTATATCTCATCATTCTAATTACAAATCAGAGTCAATAACTATTTGTTACATTATTTTTATTATATAAATCTAGGTACCTCCACAAATTCGGTATACCTAAGGTTTAAATGTATTTTCATAAATGAAAAATTCTTCTTGAAGCTTTCATTTAGCTTCAATTGAAAGCTAAAGGATTTAAATTTTCTAATTTCAGAAAGCAAAATACTGCGGTGTATTTCAAATAGAAATTAGAAGTTAAGTATGATGGACCAGAATTTACATAAATTTACGAATTCTAAGTATAAAGTTTGTTTTTTAACTACCAGGTAAATTTTAAAAATTAACAAAATATTTGAAGGAATTATCTAACATTTTATTGAATTTTTTAGGTACTTAATCTTACGATTGAAGATGCTTTCTGAAAATATAATAAAATTTAGAATACTATTAATAAAATTTCATAAATTATTGAGTTACCTCTAATTTTTTAATCCTTTCTACCACGTTCAAATTTTTATTTTTTATTTTGCGGTGTACATAATTTATTTTGTTTTGTTTCAAATCAGATTAATTTAACTTTAAATTTGATAGTTTCCTCAAATAACGTTTCAGAAACATGTATTGTATTTTACATATTTTTTAAAAACGAGAATTAAATTAAATGGCAAGTTTTTTGTCACTTTTTTACTGACAAAAAATTACAAAACCATTCTAATCAATATATAATTCCAGTTTGAAATACACCAGAGTATTTTGCTTACTGGAAATAGTAGAAACGTATATTTTTAATCACTTAGCTTTCAATTAAAGCTAAAATGAAAGCTTCATGAAAGCTTTTTCATTTTTGTTTTTTTTAATTAATTTTTAAAACTTAAGCATCGAGAATTAGTGAAGGTACCTACCACAATTAAAAATAAAATGAGAAAATAAAACTAATTTCAAATATAAATTAAATAAAGTATAAAAATAATTAAACTAAACATTAAGTTTAAAATAAAATAAAGGCTTACCTTTCAAACGTTTTTTATCAAAATATAACTCACAAAATTAAATAAAGAAACTTTTAAAAAATATTTAAATAAAAACAAATTATTTTTCTTAACTAAGTAAAACTAAAAGGTTTATGAGCGTAAGGGGGACAGCTCTTGAAAAACTTGACCATTATGGCGATCATGTTGCATATGAAACACCATACGTAAGAAAATAGAACATTTAGACACACAAAAGATATTTTAATTATTGTAAAAATTTTTGTTGGGATGATTTGTATTAAGCTTTTCAATTTTCGCTGAGTAAATATAGTCTTCACTTAATAACTTAACAACCTAACTTTTACGATGTTTAGAAGAATTTTAAAACATTTTTTAAACTTAATAATTATAAAAAGAAAATTGCAAACAATTCTTGCAAAAATTAATTATTCATCGAACAAAATTTTTTTCTTCAGACTATAATACCCTTAAGATATATTATTTATAAAACAATTAAAAGCTTATCTAATTAAAAATTTGATAATTTTATTGCAGTTTTTATTTTACGATTTGGAAACTTGGTAATAGTTTTTAAAAAATGATCATTTACATTCTCCAAGTAGTCCTGCCTTTAACTAATTAAAAATATTTCGTTGACGATTTTAAATTCTAGAAAATTTTATGAAATTAAGTAAGGTGGGAGGTAACAGATGCAAAAAATATTTTTACCAAGATTTTATAAAAATAATAATTTCAAAAATAAATTCATTCATTTGTGAATAAGTTCTGAAAATTTCATTAATATCGGACAATTATTTGATTTTTCCAAGAATTTCAAAATTAATGTGTTATTGTATCGAAAACGACCGCGCGAAAATGTCCCTTTCCACCTCTGTTACACCGTCGACACAAAAACTAAAACAATATTTTAACACAAATTTCGAACGTGTTAGAAAGGAGTAAAAAATTTAAAAAAATAATTTTAAAATACTTTGGTCTTTCCTCTTAATAATAATATAAATATTTTGACGATAAGAAATTGTTCTTATTAAGTTTGGGGCATTTTTTCAGCGATTTAGTGGAGGTACCTAAATAAATCTATACCATGGCCAGACTGTGATAGCATCTAACAAGTTGCCTCATGTGTCGTCACAGTAATTTAGGTACCTCCACTAATTTTCGATACCTAAGCTTTAAAAATGATTTTTTAAAAACGAAAAAGCATCTTGAAGCTGAGGTAAAAAAAAAAGTTTTTAACCGAAATTCCGAATGTGCTAGAAATTATTAAAAAACTTAAGAAAATAATAAGAAAATACTTTAGGTTTCCTCTTAATACAGTGTAACCCGGATATAAGAGAGTTGTCGGGACCGGAGAAGAAGTATCTTATATCCGGGTTTCTCTTATATCCGGGTTTGGTCTATTTTGTTTATATTAACACAGGCTCTTATATCCGGGTGACACTGTAGTAACAAACATTTTGACGATAAAACTTTGGCTTTAGTAAGTTTGAGGGCTTTTTTCATCGTGCTATGCTGTTTTTTCAGCGAAAAAGTGGAGGTGCCTACAGTAATTCTATGATGACCTGACATATTTTACGCTCGTTTCAGTTAATTTTCGATAACATTTTTATCATAATGTTATTCGTTAGGCCGTTATATCCACGAACTGAATGAAATGATTGAAATTAAATATTCACAGAACAATCGTTGCTTTCCATTTCCAACGGCAATGATCTTTTTCCTCGATTTGATAGTCTAGTCTCATGTAGGTCAATTCGTTAAATTTTATTATTTTTAAATATTATCTCTTATATAACATCATCTTTAGTTTTAATTATTACTTTTAAAAAATCTACATAGGTTAGTCAATAAGTCTGTATCCAAATGATGGAAAAACATTTATTTTAGATAACAAATATTTATTTTCAGCATAACGTTCATTCTTAATTCACCTGATTCAGTGGTGACTGTTAATCAAACAGAACGAACATTATACAATTAAATTTTGAGATTAAAATTGAACTAATAAAATTAAAATTGAACTAAAAATTTCATGTCATGATGCAGACTGTCGTAATTAAATTTTTTATTAAAATTTTCAAATTATTTTGGTAGTTTTCACATCTGCGTTTATTCTTTCAACCTAAACTTGTTGCCCTTCGAGAAAGTCTCTAGTCAAGGGAATTATTTGTATTTTAGCACCTATTGTATTGAAATTTGAAATTCGGAGACAAAGTTTCATTTTATCTAACATGAAATCATAATCTTGGATGTATTTTGCATGAAGAAATAAATAATTTATTTTGGCAGTAGAGAAAATATTTTGTAAACAGGCATCGATTTAAAAAAAAAATATTTGACATAAAATTTATTTCAGCAGTGTTCGGCATTCATTTTGTGTTATTGCTAATTGAAAATCATGAAAATTTTGTCAGTGGTCATCAACTAAGGCAAGCAATATTAACTGACAGATTAAGGATATTATATGCAAAATATATTTTTGAATTTTGTTTTTCGGTCAACTTTTCATGTAATGAAATCATTATTAAAATTAAGACCTTTTTTACTCTTCTCTTTAGCTAAGCCGTATTTCTTTTAAAATCGTTTTGTGACAAAAACTGATTAAGTAAAATCATCAGAATTTCCGTTTGGAGCACGAATGAATGAAACAAGATTCATTGCAATTCAGTTCTTGTTTTTTAGGCGCCTTTAGATTGATATTTGTTACTTGCTAAATAATCTTTGTAATTTCAAATTTAATACGTGTTATTTTTTACTTATTGGGTGGTTTAGACGGATGCGTACTTCCCACCGGCATCAGTGGTTGATGTTCGATCATAAATGAAAGCAAGGGATTTAATTGATGACTTTCAAGTCAAATAGAACTACTTGCTCTACATTTTCTCTGGCGTAATCTAGGGTTGTCTTCTCAGATTAATGACATTTTACTTCAACCTTTCTATGAAACCTTGCCATTCAGAAAAAGAATTTAAACCATTTATTCAAGTAACAGAAGCAAATTGTTCTCATTCTACTTAGGGAATGTGTCATTTTAGTTCATATTCATCAGTTCCATTCACCTTGTATTACATGTCTGCTTCTTCCACTGAACAAGAATATATAATTTGTCAAACAGACTCAGGAATTGGTTCAGGTGAATAAGATTAGTGAGTGCTAATATGAAATAAATTTGGCTGTAAAATTATAAATTTTGAAGACTCCGTTACCTTTTTTACGTTATCCAATTTTTAGATGAATAAAGGACTTTAAATAAATATGTAACGATTAGACAAATCCTCGAGTAGAGTGCTTTATATTTACTAATTTAAGGCGTCATCTTCGATTTTTCTTCTTTCACTAAAGGCTAAGACTGAGTCTCATAATAAATCAATTAGAATTGAATAGAAAAAGAAGTCTGAACAACAGATATTTTGAAACGAATTTAATCAGAGAAAGATGATATTGTAAGGAGTGGTTAATCTGTCAAAACGGCGTCTTGCCAACACAGCCAATGTATTTAATGACTTTTCTTTGGATTGGACATCATGTGAAGAAATTTACGTCTGTATGTCGCCGGCGGACCTAGTGCAATCCTCCTCTTTTTCTTTATCATGCTAAAGAAGAGTGCTTCAAGATCATCGAAACAGCCCAGATAAAATCATGACTTTGCAACCATACAGTGTTGTTAAGATATTATTATTGTTATTTTTATCTATTTATTTTTACAGCTTCTCCATTTTTAATCATATGGTGTGAATTGGGGTATTCAATACGAACGTCTATTTCGGTTCAGATCCCGTTGTGAGCCTCAAATAGGCTGAAACAACAAATCATCTTGGGAAGGGGGGCAAGAACAAATGATGGACTTTGCTCACAAAATAGCGGTATTTCCTTTCCGCGTGAAAAAAATATTCGTTCAGGCATATTTTTCAGCTTCATCATCGCGGAAGAATTGACTCAATAGTAACTTGTGCAAAGCAAATGCAAATTTTGATTTGTTGCAGTTGGAATCATTTTGATTAATTTGTTTAAAAGTTCGTGCAATAAAAAAAAACTCTTACCACTCTCTCTCTGTCTGTCTCTCTCTCTCTGTCTCTCTATCTCTCTCACACACACAGACAAATTTTAATTACTGCGGTTAATTTTCAGATAAAACTGGATAAGAATTAAAATGAACAAAGAACTTAAAAGGAAAAATAATTTTAGTGAATTTAGTACTATTTAGTAAGATCAAAAAAGAAAATTATCTTTTCGTCTGTTTAGATTTTACAAACACGCAACTTAAAAGACAGTTCATAAATATTATTTCACATTTAATTAAACATCACATCGTAAAATAAAAAATGCAATAAAAATATGACATTATTTAATTAAAAATGTTTTAATTGCTTTTATGAATAAGATATATTATGGACACTATTTCTTTAAGAAATTTTTCTTCAATGAATAAGGAATTTTTACAAAAAATTGTTTTCATTTTTAAAAAATTTTAATTAGAATAATTTATAAAGTTTGAAATATTTTAAATTTCTGCTTATATACAATTTTTACTAATCCTAAATGGAAAATGCGTATTACAATTAAGCGAACCCCAATATTTTAAAAAGAATTTTAAATTTTGTGTGTGTATAAACGTGCCGATGTGAACACGAACGTACACGACATTATCAGAAAATAAGAACGATAACTATAATAAATTTAAAGCAAAAGTACCTAAAATTCAATAAAACATTAGATCATGGAGAATATCTTCCGAATCTTAAAAAATTACTGAGTAGTTAAAAATTATATAAAAAGGAGCTCATGTTATATTCCTCAAATAATTTTTACAGCTATTCCCACCGTAGAAAAAAAAACTTCCGGCTGTCAGTCAGGCTGTCATCCGTCAACACCTTAAATAAACACCGCGTTAAAATATTCATTTCTGCGATAATTTAAACTGAAAATAAGTGATATTTGTTTCAAATTAGATTAATTAAACTTTCAATCAGCTAATATTCCTCATTTGGAAAATATTTTTTAATAAAGATAATTACATTGTGCTGACAGATGGCTAAAAATCAGTGATTTTTTGCGATTTCACAAAAAAAAAGAAAAGAAAAAAAGAACTCCTTCTTGTCAATTTAAATTAGTTTCGAAATATAGCAAAGTATTTTACTCATTGAAAATATTACGTTAATCTATTAACTTGAACTTAAAACTAAAATAAAAGCTTCTAGAAAGATTTTTCATTTTTTAAACTCATTTTAAACCTTAGGTATCGCGTTTCTTTAGAGGTATCTTGATATGTACTAGGCTTATCCAACGAAAGGCTAGAATAGCAGAGAAGATTGTGTTGCATCAATTTTATAAGTAGGAAGACCTTGCTTGCCTTGAAAAATCAACATTCGACAATTTGACTATCGCATTAACCACTGGCGTCACAGGCCAACACTTATTAAAAGCGGCAACCTAAATGCACTCAATATAGTTTTTCGCTCAATTTTTGCTAGAAACTCGTCATATTCGCCCAAAGATTTATGTCAGCTCGTCCTTTGTTTTGTTCTTTCTTCTCTACCATCAAAAAGCAACACTGTCTAATTTATATTTATATATTTACTATATACCTTACCTTAGGAGGCTACCCTTCAGAAACGAAAGCACTACATTAACTAAAGATCTATTAGACAGGCTTGTTGACCCTTGCTTTAACCCTAGAAGCGGTTTCTACCGGTAAATATTTCATATTTTGACCAAACTCTCATGCTGTCAAACTGGCAAGAATCGTAAAAAGAACTAAAATAAACAATTTATTATAAAAATTCCGAGTTTTACGCTTGCCAATGCAGAACTGTTTCTATTAGAAATTACTTGGAAATTAGTCAAGATGGCTATTCAAACAATGCATTTTTACGGTCATATTGCAACCTAACTCTTTGTAATCTCTTACAATTCTTTTACGATTTCTTCGTAGTTATCTGCTCTATAATTTCATAAAACATTTTCAGTCACGAATGAGAAACAGCCATTTTTTTCGCGTTCATTCATGACATTAGGAAAATTTCTGTCTTTAATTAATGTTCTTATTTGTGACAGTCGAAAATTCCCACCTTGGAAATTTTGAAGTTATGTATTTGAAACACTACCCGTTCGTATCTAAAGCTTTTACACATTGTTTGGCGTGGCCTAGTTTGATATGCAGGGAGGCAATATGTTTTTATTTCTGCTCACTAAAGATGAATTAATTAAGTTTTTATTTTCTCCAACAGTAAGTGATGTTCGTGCTGGCTTGATTTTTTAAAAATAATGTTCTTCTTTGGATCTGCTGTCCCATAAGCAAAGGAATCAAGGATATTTAGCGCATCCCCTATTTGTTGATCTAGCAGGAAATGAATCATTTTAAAGTCAACACATATGACCCACTCGCGTTCCCTGTATTTGATAAAATTTAAAACATTTTCTATCTGTTCATACTTCTCTTTTAATTTTGTTGAGTGCACAGTCGGTATCGTGTCGTATACATTGCCATTATGCAACAATGCACACTAAAAACTTCTTTTCGAACTGTCTAAAAACAAGCTCTAATCATTTGCATCGTAAGACTCAACCTATATCTTTAACAAATCAGGTATGTCGCAGCAATATACTAAACTATCCTCCGTTTTAAAATATTTCAGATCTTCCCTTTTTCTGTAAAATGAAATTTATGTGTTTGAAGTAAGGGAGGTTTTCTCTTTAGTCTTGAAGCCAAGATTTCCGCAGCCTTTTTTGGATAATTTAGGTCCCTTCCAAGATCATTAAACTCAGCCTGGTTAAACTTTTGCGGATCGTTTTAACTTTCAAATACGCTGGGGTCAAAATCGGTGTCTGACTCCTCAGAGTGCATAACAATATTTTCAAGAACTAATTAAATTTTAGAATGGGGATCTCATTTGAATATAACATATGTCGTATCGCGGTATCAAAATTTGGGGACACGATATAATGTTTATATTCCTTAGTAAATCCCAAAGTCCTGACAAAGCAAAATTAGCTATCGGTTCTCGCCACACCTGATATTGAGAAAAAAAAGTAAAGCAATGGGAGACTTGTTTTTATGAATTTTATCAAAAGTTATCATCCAAAGATTTAACATTTCTATGTGTTTCAACCTTATGCAATATTTAAGGTTCTTATAAACAGTTTTTGCAAATTTTCGTTTATGTACCTAAGTTACAATTACATTTGGGTAAGTTGCAGTATACTAGTGATTAAATTACGTAGTTTTATGAAATCATAAACTTACCATGAGAACTCCAAAAATGTATTTTTGAATTCGAACCCTTCGTTCAATGTCGAAGTTTCTCAGTGCATATAGCATAAGCTTTATGTAGAGCTCACGATTTATCTTGATCCCCCAGTTTTATGCCAAAATAAGTTAAGTAAGCTCTTTTTACGAAGTCAGTTATGTTGATGTTGAAGTCTAAAATTTCCACATATAAAACAAAAAGAATCAGGATTGTTGTTGCATTTTAACTTTCTAATGCTTGATGACATATTGCTTGATTGTTCTTCCAATTTGTAAAAGTATTAATTCCTATACATTCAAGAAAATCTGAAATATAAACGCAAATTAGTTTAAGTAGGAACTTATTATGAAATATGTACTTACAAAGTAGAAATACCGATGAGTAGGTAAAATATAAATTACGTTTAATTAAATCAACTATTAAATCACGATGACAAAATTGCTCACTAAATCATGTGCCAGTTCAAAATTATGTTAATGCCCAAATTTAATTTGCTGACAGGTTGAATTGTTGACTTATTATTGTAAAAATACAAAACTGTGGCACAAGGCGAAAAGGGGAAGTGGTTCGAGGCTGGTCATCATTAACTATCTCATACCTAGCTAATCTGATTAACGATATATTCATTCATTACAAGTAACTGGTTCATCACAAGAAGTCATCCTTCACTTTTCACTCCTACATATACCACAATACCCAATACCCACAGGGGACCTACAAAAAACACACTTGACGTAAAAATTTCTTATATACAACTTTTCATAGAAATATATGTATATAAATATAATGATGTCATGAAATGAGTGGTAGTGGGGATGAACCCCAAACAGAAACAAAATATCAAACAGAAAATAACTGATGTTAGTAGGACCCGTAGGAAGGTTTCACAGGAAACCGCTCCGTTGTAACCAAGAGGACTTAAAAAAGGGAACTCAAGGAGAGCCACTTTCACACGAACCAAGCTCGCAACTTTCACTCACCTTTCACTGAATTATGTCGACACCAAACGCCCTCTATCAGTTATGATTTTCACATTCAGCTGATAATGAAAGAATCCGACCGCAGCCTGGTTAAAATTGCGTTCGTATCGCAAGATTCCCTCCATTCTTGCCACAGCTAGCAGCGTTAGAAACACCATTCGAATACAGAGTGACACATTGCATGCGTATGCAAGATCAATGAGCACGAGATTATCGGGAGCGATACGAACCGTCAACTCGCCGGCATAGTCCCAGAAATGGCGCACCCGAGGACAATGGTAGAAGGTGTGCGAGACAGTTTCTTCTAAACCAAGGTCACACCGATGACAGTTGAGAAAATCTGCCCGCACCTTCCGAAGGCCATGTCAGTGAGAGATAACACGTTCCGAATCAATCGCCAGGTAAGTGAAAACTCAGGGTTACTGAGGTAATTCACTGCTGGTTCCCAATCCTTCGCGACCTCCTCCACTAATTCACGAGAGAAGACCTTCCTAAGCCGTGAAACGTCACTGGACTGAGGAATGACCCTCAAGGCTGCTCGACATTCATTGAAGGAACTCGATAGCTTCCTGGGCCTACGACAGCCCAAGAAATAGGAGGGAGGAGTGATGGTAAGGCTAGTGAAAGCGTCCTTAACACTCCTCTCCCAAATCGAATGCTCTGTCAAAACGCAGCGTAGGGAAGCCAACCTAGAGGCATGTCGATAACTCACCAAGTATGGCAATCCCAGAGCCACAAGAAACAGACGCTGGATACAGGCTTCTGTGCAGACCTTATACTTGCGATCACCCCATAAGAGGGTGGACAATAATTGCCCCGATGCACTAGTCTAATTAGCTGTTGCTGGAAGTCCCGCTTGGCCAGTAAAGACAGATTATCTTCCAGTGCCCAGCCATTCTAGGCCTAGCATGTAACGATATACGGGCACAGACGAGTCTATGATCCAAATAGCCTAACCTGTGGAACGTGGGACATTCTAGTAAGTCTATATCGACCCTTCTCACTAACATTCTATCCGGGTAGCTGGCTACCCGTGTAGTCGGCCACTTATGTGCCCATCCCACATCTTCCGTTATCTATTGTTGAGAGCAAACTCGCCAATCAGGTTAGCCGACCTCACGCTAGCGCCCCGCCCCTGTCTATGTTGGGATCCAGGATGGCATTCCATTCCCCACCTTGACTAAGCGCAACGAATCCAGCAGGAAAGGCCCTAACTGACGGAAAAATGAGACACGCTCCGTCTGGTGCATAAAACGCAACGAGCCGAAACGAAGTATTGTTCACGACAATATCGGCCACGATCAACCGGCCCACCGCATCGACATGGATAAGGTCCACCCTCGCACCCAGGGTACGTTTAACAATTCAAGGAAACACCTCCGGACAGCTGGTCCCCGTATGCTGAATAGATAACAAAATCGCTAGACAGCAGACGAGCATCAACCTCGCAAACAATGTGTGTTTCCTGGATCGCAGCCACATCTACGCCGGAGAACAGGAGATAACGAAGCAGGCAAGCTGGCTTACTCCGATCCCGCAAGCCCTTAGCATTCAAACAAGCTTGAGAAACATTTTTCAAATTTGGTTTCCCTACTCACAGACTAGACGGAAATCTACGGACGAAAAGACCCCGACAGATTGTCATAGGCTCCATTTTCCCATATTTGTCGTCATATGTCATCTAGGACAATGCCGCCAACGTCTAGTTTTAGAGCCCTAAAATGTTGGATGGAGTATAACTGGAACCCTCCCTGCACAGAACTTTTTAGATCTGGTGCTTCCATCTCAATCATTCTTATGCCCGAAAAGGCGTCTTTTGCCTCAGAGAAGTGTTCCCAAGCTTTAAAGTTCCTCTCTGTGCTTCTGATCCTGTGACATTGGGTGAATACCTAAGGTCTTTCACCGACTTTTCATCGATAGAAGCTACTTTAAACTGAGGTCTCAATAGGGCTTTTTGTTGAGAGGAAAGGACCTTCTCTAGGGTTTGCCTGTCTACCTAGCAGGATTTTTCCCCTCTAGGGGAATGTTTTTTCTTTTTTGAGGTGTTGTAATGAGGGGTGTTGGGAGGAGGGGTGTTGAGGAAGAGTGTTAGGAGAAGGAGTGTTGGGAGGTGGGTAAAATGGAGCTCTAGAAGGGAAAGAAAGGAGGCTCCTAGATTTGCATTGATACAGTTGTTCTTTTTGTGCTGGGGAAGCAGGGTCGGATTGGAACTGGCTTTGTCCAGGCCCTTCGTCGTCCTACTTCCACCAGATCGTTTTCCTCTTTTAAAAATGTTCTCCTTTTCCTCCTTTTCTTCCTCTCTCCCTCTTTCTAAAGAGGACGACCGAGGTGGGGGTCATCTCCTCCATTTCCACCTCTTGAATTTGCTGCTTTTTCTGGTTGGAGGCCCTCTTGTTGCTCCTTATCCTGCTGCTGCCTCTGTTGGGGGTTCTGCTGCTGTTCACTTTGCTTTTGCTGTTCGTTTCTCTGCAGTTTCTTCGCTGTGGGCTTCTTAGCCTCCTTTGGTACATCCTGTTGCTGGGGATGGGTTGCAGGTCTCCCTCCCTTTTTCATTATTCCGTGCAATCACCTGGACTTTTCGCAGGTTTTCGGCTTGTCTCAGCTTCTGCAGTTTCCTTGCTAGTACTTGATTGCGGGTGTGGTTGTGGCCTCTTCCATGTGAATGCTTTCGAAAGATGCTCAGCTGTCCCTTAGAACCAACAGAGAGGACGTTGGCCTTACTTCAACGACAACATAAATGTGACGGCGTCCACAGGTCAGAATATTAGGGATCTCAATGAAATTCTTCCTGTTCACAGTGAGCATAACTTCAACATCACCGGTTGCAATGCACAGTTGACATATAAGCTACCTCCCTAAATTTTGAGAAGAAAGAGCCCACGTGGACCTCGGGAATATATAGGGGTAGACCATATAGTGTTACTCCAGTTTTTTCTCGTCCCCATATACTCTATTTGAAGCCTCATAGACTTCGTTGTGTGGATACTTCCGGCTAACGATTTTACAGCCTCTTCATTTTGGAGTAAAATATCCCACATTGCGTTACTTCGCCGGGTCAGCATTTTGTCATCAATAATGAGACTCTTCAGGGCCTACTCCATACTTTCCCTGTTGACACCGATTAACTTGAGTTTGAACGTCCGTAGTTAACAGCGAGATTGTTTTGGTGCTCACCGCCCCGAGAAGCGAAGACACCGGTAACAGTTCATTTCCGGACACGAATTGTTCAAAATTTTCACCCGGGCCATTGCAATACTCTGGTCCCCTCCTCGGGGATCCACCTCCCGCCCAGGCCGAAGGGCCCGCTACAGTGTGTGTCGGCCCAATAAGCCGGCACCGCGCCACAATGATGTTACTCCCACGACACCGTTCACAAAAAAATAACAAAAAACAACGGACAAGAACTCACGTACGGAAAACAAAAGAAATACACAAAATCCAACAACAATGACGAACGCAGGCAAAATAAATACTTGCTTCGAACAACAAAGCACAAAATCAACTGACGCAAAGTCGCACTTGACTGAGTAATTGAATTGGCTGATTAACTCTGGAAACGAGTCGATTTTATATATTTTAATTGTTTCTCTAGAATATTCTGCAGAAAACAGGAACGCTCAAGAAAATTCGAGTGTTCTATATTTTTAGCTTAATTTAAAAATATTAAAATGGGGTAAAAATGACAAAATTAAAAGTATTTTTATGATGTTACATATAAAAGTATAATACAATACCATAACAATAGGTACAAATACCTAGATAAAAAAACCTAGTTGCATAATGTGTAACTGCAAAATACTTAGCGAGTATTGATAAAAAACCTTTTATGAATACAACGAAAGAGGGATGTTGAACAAAATCAAGCCCTGATAGAGGAAAACCGTGTAAAAGTTCATGCTCAGCGAACTCAAATTACATAACTCTCAAATCTAATTCAATAAACAAAAAATTGAAATGTATCCCCAGTGTAATATTTAAGAAACGCAATGTCAATAATCACGCGTTAAACTCATACAATATTACCAAAAGATCAGGTACGAAATTATCACAATTTTACGCATCACATGGTGCAATTTTAGAAATGAAATGTATTCATTACTTTTGACAAATCAATCCCTTACATACAAACAGGCTAAGAAATGGATTTATTTAGTAAAGCAAATCAACTAGAGTAATCCATATTTCATCATTTACGTAGTTCCGCGTGCGACATTTATAGGTGTTCCCTTTGCATTAGTTCAAAAGCAACTCTATTAGCTTCGTTCGACATATTTCCCAATATGGCAGCCGGGAGAAAGTGATAGTTGTAATCGAATGTAGCAATGACTGATATTAAGAAGAAGCGGGAAAGTGAAGAGAAGGCGATTGATGTAGACAAAGTTAGGTAGCGGCCACCCGGGGTGATCAATCAGCAGCGACGCCTGTCGGACACCCGATACAAATTAATTAACAACTACGGAACCTGAGTCGGAGCAAACGACACGCCAGTACAGACCTCCACCAGACAAAATGCTGCACACACAATACGAGAAGTGACGAGAAAACGGGACACTGCACGAGATTTGACAGCCCTTTTCATCTGAGCCACAATAACGTCTTTGTTTGGTCCCCGTACAAATCCTGAAACTTTGACGTCAAGCAGACGAGTTACTTTAGCCTACTTAAATCAGAACATCGAACTTAATCTGCCGCCAACGTCAGCGGCTTGTTGACGTCATGCAAAGCTTATTTTTTCGTCCATTGTTGTTGGAGAGTCGGGACGGGACGGTAATAAGCGACAACCTTATGCCTTTGTCTACGGCGGCGAAAGTTCTCCTCGCGATTTTTTCCCCTTCAGGTTAATAGGCACATAATTGACTGGGTTGGATTGTATTACCATGTTGATGGACCGCCATGCCACTAGGAAATACTTTCCCGTCGAGCAGTTAGCATCTGTTGGCGTTGTTTGTTTGAGTCGTTCGAGTTATGTGCTGGGCATAACTGTAGCCATGTTTTGAGACGAGAAAAGACACCGACCCGTCTTCTTCCCTTTCCTCCTCTCGTTACCTCTTGTTCTCCGATCTCAACTTTTGCTTACCTTTTGGCTGGTAACTGCCACTGCCATTCCAATACCTGTGGCATCTTTGTGTATCACACATTTAGAGAACAACCATTTCAGTAGGGAATTGTCAAAAATCGTTTGAAAGCGTTTCAGATAAAAATAAGAAGCGGGAAATATTTGAAGAAAACATAGACATTCGTCGAGCAGATATAACGGGTTGTAGTTGATGGAGAAGATTAGATGATTAGGTTGAACTGAGAAAGTTTCAACTTGCAATTTCCTGCCAACATTAATTTTGTTATCGATTTTTTGCTATTTTAAATCGTTCAGAATTGTAACGACGAGCTCGCAGCAACGTGTCATCTACGATGATAGTAGGGGAGGGAACTTCGGCGCCCCTTCATTTTTTGCTGAAACTAAGATCTAAACAGAAAGCTAAATTTGTTTTCCATCTATGAAAAAGTTAGTGAAATGAGTTGTAGCAGCTGTCTATAATCATTTCTGTTATTAATTTTTAAAATCAATCTATAAACTTCATTTTTTTTTTTTTTCGAAATATTAGCTTCTAAAATGTTCATAATCTTTGTATGCGAAAAAAAACAAAACTCTAGGTTTATTTCCAGAAAATAAGTTGAAGTGAAAAGAAAAAAGATTACAGTAGGATAATATATCTAAAAAGAATATTCATTTTATGAAAGGATAAGATAAAAATATAGAATCAAGAATCTTTAAAATATATCTAATTTGACTATTTACACTGTTTACATTGTTCGGGCTATTGTCCTCATCTTTATTGCCATATTCACGACGTTTCGTCTGTTGTACGCTCCAGCCTTAGTTAGGTGATAGACGTTGGAATTTCGAACCGAACCCTTTATTTCGTTCACCGAGGTAGATTGTTCTAGTTCCACGTGCCATGCCTTTTCTGGATATCTCAGTTTCAGTTACTTCCCTTTAGTAACTCAGCTCTTTAAGTTTTTGTTCACTTCTGCTGTGGCCAGGTATTGAACTCACAACTCTTTTTTGGTCATGTCACTGAATTACTTCAACCAACGCTTTTATCCACTAGACCATGTGTATGAATTTTGGGGATTTATAACAATGTAAATAGTGTAAATAGTTACAATAGCACATCTCAAAAATATAGACATATAGCTAATTTGACCCCCAACATTTTTAGTACCCTGTTTTACCCGTGGATAAGATAAATGAATCCACATTTTTATTACTCTTTAAGAAAAGAAAATATTTCTGAAGGGTTCTCATTTTAGTCATGATATCGATTATATATTTAACATGGGCAAAATATGTTCTTGACTTTGTCAACTTCATTATTTTCATTTCAAAACGCTAGACTTGGGTTTAATTATATCAGCATTCAACACCATGTAATGACTGGGATTTGATACATTTCTTTCTTGTCATACTCAATGCTATTGCCACCTCTGGCTATAATAAGGTACCCTGTGATGAAATGTTATAAGGTATAAATGCTTTGTTAATCAATCGAGCTGACACGGACATTCATGAGTCCCTCGCGCCAACCCTCACGATCCTGCATCGTCGGGTGGTGGGGTCATTAGAGTGGCATACTGGGTCCTGCAAAACGCGTTCGCGTAAGGTTGTAGCAATGTGATACAAGTCTCACATGCTACCGACTTTTAAAAGATAATCGTTAATATAATGTTACGCGTTATTTGTGCTTCCTCGGATGCTATCTTTTATCTTTTAAACATATGCTCCAAATAATGTCGTAATGTTATCACTTACTGGTGCGGCAATTATGAAATCAGGCATAACATCGGTTACAAAGTCATTTATATGCTTAGCGCAGAATATAATTTTTAGGAAAATCTCTTATTTTAACGTTTATTTTTGCTATTATCTTTTCTAAACAAAAACATATGTGCCATACTCTTACTGGGATCACAAACCTTCGTTAAAGCGCGTATAGTTTTATAATTTGACATTCTTGTCCACAAAGAACTCTGAATGATTAAAGAATTTCATGCTATCTTTCTGGATATATCAACCCATTGCCGAAATTTAATGTTCTTTTCCTAAATAAAGTCATTTTTTAGTAAGATTGCTGTTAATTATGTTAGTTTTTAAATTATATTTTTGAGATCAGTTTAATTTCTCTTAGAAACTGGAATATGTGAATGGATCAGTATTTTTTAAAAGTATTTTTAAGTTTGTTTAGTAGTATTTTAATCGGATCGAATTAAAATTGCTTCAGTTTGTCAATATGTGTTTTATGGTGAACTGCTCTTGGCACGCCACATATACAGGAGCTTCTTCCGTTTTTAGGATATAAGAATGTCTTCTGGTAGTATGTTCAATATGTAGCATAGACATACTCACTTCTTCTAATGTCGTATTTCTAATGTCATTCTCCTATAGAAGGTTTAATTTTGTAGAGTTTGTTGTTTTGGCAGAATTTCCATAGGTTCTACCACTCCTCCCTAATATATTTATTAATTGATGGTTTCAGGTCTGTATATGGGATGTTTGTAGTTAAGGGGTCTGATGTATTTCTTTTTTATTTATTTATAGTAAACGCTTTTCTTGCTGCTGAATCCCCTCTATCATTCCCCGTGATACCAATATGGTTTGTTATCCGGCAGAAATCAGTATTTTTATTTAAGCTATTGATCTTGTTGAGTAGTTTAATGATGAGTGGGTTTAACATTTATTTATTTTCAGTGCTGTGTTCACTGACATGGAATCAGTGCATATAATACATTTTTTATGTTTACTTGAATTTACGATGTCGAATTACCAAGTTGATAGTTGTTACCGCGGCGCTAAATATTGAAGCTTTGTCTGGGAGTGGTTTCATTAATTTTAATTTGTGGTAGACGGCTGCATTTCCAACTTTATCGCTGTCTATCGCTATAGATGGACAAGGGGTCTGCATAGACATCTTTGATAGAGAGTAATTCTTCATATATTTTGACAGGACTGTTTTTGCATTTTTGGAATTTACTTAGCTTTAAGAGAACGTTTGGATGTTTTATCATCCAGGAAAGTGTCTTACAGTTGATGGCCTCATGGATTCGTGCTATATTTATTTGTTTTTTCAAAGACATTTTTCATTCGGATACCATATAGATTGATGGCATTGTTTTTTCTGTTAAAGAGATCAGTATGTTATGGATGAAATGTACATTTATATGTAGGATATGATAGGCAGGTTATATAATATTGAAGAGCCAGTTCTTTTCCGTCGTATTGCTAATAGAGGTTCATGTGCTTCTGTGTATAAGCTTTCCACCGGGGATGTGGTGAAAGCTGCCAGGGTTATTCCTAATCCTTGATCATGTACTGCGTTGAGTTCTTTTATGTGGCTTTTTTTTGCCTCGCTATATATAAAGCAACCATAATCAAGTTTCGATCTAAATAATGAACGGTATATCTTGAGTAATGATTCTTTGCTTGCTCCCAAGTCTCGGAGAGCAATAGTATTTGTAGACTTTTCTGGCATGTGGACCTTAAGTATTTTATATAAGGTATAAATGTTAAGTTTTTTTATCGAATATAATGCGTAGTATTGTCCTACTACTGGGGTCATATTATTGTTTAGTTTTAATGTTGGATCGTTATGCATTTTTCGAAGCTGGCAGAAGTGTATACATTTAGTTTTTCTTGAAAATTTGAACCCATTCTCCGTAGCCAACTTGCTAATGATATTAAGACACAACCAAAGATATAGTATGCATATGTTTTGAGTTATAGTAGATCAAAAAAACATCCACATCTTTTCCTGTATTTATGTTCTTACAATATTATTGATTTTAATACCGAACAGGGTAACAGATAGAATCCATCCCTGTGGGACACCTTTTTTCTGGTCCTTTTGAGTTGACATGGTGTCATGTAAACGTACCTTAAAATGTTTGTCTTGTAAATGCTACAAATAAAGGATGGCATTCTGCCTTTTAGCCTTAGGTCTTGTAGGTTTCTTTTTAAGCCATGCTTCCAGGTTGTATTATAAGCCTTCTTCAAATCAAAGTGATCGTTTTATGAAGGCTTCTCGTATGGCTGTTTCCAGTCGAAGTAGATGATCAAATGGGGCTTCTTAGTTTCGGAAGCCTACCTGGTATTTTGTTATTAGTTTATTAGTTTCTAAGTACCATGTTAATCTTCTATTAATCATTCTTTGAGCGTCTTATAGATTGACCTGTGAGAGTGCTATTGGATGGTAATTTGTTTGGTCTGTATTGTCTTTCCCAGATTTGGGTATTTCCAGGATTTGGGAATGTTGTTGATGTTTGATGGTTTGGTATGAGTTGCAGTGTGTTTTTTATGAAGAGTTTTCTGAAAAAGTGACTTTTTCGTTGGCTATCTTTGTGTTATTGTAGGAAAGGTGTCTGATAGGGTTTTGGATAGTTTTTCCTGCTATTTGTCGTATCATTTCCCATACGTTTTGGTGGTTGGTGTTTGGGTTAATTTAGATAAAAATATTTTCCCAGGATTTCCATTTGGATTCTTTGAGAGTTTTACGGACTATGACTCTATTTTTTGTATTCATCTAGGTTTTCACTGGTTGTTTTTTTGTTTTTTTTCATTTTCGTAAGTTGTCTCGGTCTGTACGAATTCCTTTCTTGCAATGATCCTCAAACCATGATTTACTAAGTTTTGTAGTGCAAGAGCTTTTTGTTATGTTTTCATTGACTATTGAAAGTAGGGTATCGGTAAAATGTGCTATTAATTCTTTCTTATTTTATTTGTTTCTGGTATCAGTTTGAGTTTACAGGTATTTTGAAATTCTGTCCAGTTAGATTTCAGTAGGGTCTTTTATCATTTAGTTTAGGGATTGGATTTTTTAGTATAATTAGAAAGTGATCATTACACATGTATCATTATGAGTGCACCACGTATAATCCATGTATATACTAGCTTCGCAAATTATTAAGTCTAAGACAGAGTATGTTCCTGTTGCTGGATATAGGTATGAATTTGTTTTGTGATTTAGGAGGCATAATTGTTTTTGATTTAATAATGTTTCTATGATTTTGCCTTTCTTGTTTCTTTCTTTACTCCTCCGTATTATGTTATGACTGATAAAGTCACCGATTAATATGAATGGATTTGGTAGTTGCTTATTAATTTATATGAAGCAGAAGGTTATTGTATAATGAAGTGTAGCTGTTACTGCCACCGCTCGCAAGTTTGCATTCAGTATTATTTCACTGTGAGTTATAGTATTGTTAATAAGTGTTGATGAGCCTACTAGAGCCCTATCAGCTTGTTTAGTGTAATTACAGCATAAGTAATGTTTTATTGTTGAGAGTGTCTTTTTCTTTCAGGTGAGTTTCCTGTAAACATTTAACTGCTGGGTTCTAGTTCAAAGTGAGGATAATTCATTCATTGATATTAGGTTTGGCATCTCCTATGTTCCATTGTATTATTTTGTTTGTCATTGTTTTTATATTTTGCTTAGTTGAATATATGTTAATGTTGTGTTAACTGAATATTTTATGCATTTCATTTTTGGATTTGTTTTTAAAAATTCTTATAGGGTCTATGTTTATTTTTTCTAGAGTTTCAAATCTATTTTTTGCTTCAAGAGTGTTTTTGGTTTGTGTTTGTTGACTTTTAAAATTTTTTTTTTTTTGGAAGATTGCTCTCTCGAGTGTTTTGTTGGGAAATTATCTTTGGTGTAGTTTGGGGCGTATTGGATATCTTTGTGATCTTTGTTTCATTAAATTCTTTTTGATTGGTGACTTTTGGATAACCTGCTGGGAGCCTCCAAGGAGCGTTGTTATTTTGACATTGGTTTCATTATATATCATTGTATTATTTTCACCCAGACTTGGTCTGATTTCATTTATAAATTTCGGCCAGTCATTTGGCCTTAATTGAATCAATATTTTCATCAGGTTATCATATTTCTGATGATTTTCTTGAATATTATTTTTTGTGATGTCTGCATAACTTTTTCATATATACCTCCACAATCTTACGTGATTCGGGGAAATAAATGCTTTTGGAATGTTTCACAGTCATTATTTTTCTCTTTTTTCCAAATCTTATATATTCTGGCATATGCAAGGCATTCATCTCCACATTTTTCACATTTACATATATTTTCGCATTCATTTGTGATTTGATCTCACTCCTTTTGCCCATATCGACCACTTACTGCTTTACCATAGCATCCATTCTCGTGACGTCCAAACCTTTGACAGTTGTAACAACGGATAGGGTTTGGGAAGAAGGGGTCAGTCTTTTCTAAGTTATATCCTATTTTTATCTCTTTGGGGATAGTTGGTACATTGAATGCCAGGATGTAAGCCTTGGTCTGGATGTTTTCATCATTCTTTTTAATTGTGACTCTTCTGACATCCACGATCCCCTGCTTTTTCAGTTCATTTTCTATCTCTCCAATGATACATAAGGATAGTTCCCTGTTTCGTTCCTCGTGGTGTTCAGTTTTTGTGAGAGCATGCTCTTATTTTTTATTGTGAAATGACGTCATTTTCAGTATTATCTCCGCTCGTCTTTCCTTATCTACCTCAACCAAAATGGCGATATTTATTTTTAGATTTTTCACATTTTTGGACTTTAGTTTAGAGGATATGATCTTTTCATTAAGGAAGGGAGTAAGTGTGGTTTCATCTGGTGTTTCCAAGCTTATAAATCTTGGAAATTATCCCCTCTCTTCGTTCTCAGAATCCATCACTGGGTTTGTTTTATCCATGAAAAAAAGTTTATTATTTCACCGCCCCTGCTTCCCACCCGCCACGGAGTCGAATTTAATGGGAAATACCAATGGGAAAACCCATTCACTTTGCTAAGACAACGGTATACTCATATTTTGAGGAAGGCCACGTGACCTTGATATCCCTTTGATTTCGCTATCCAAGAAATAGTGAAACGTTCTGAGTATCTAAGATGCATCATAGTTCTTTTCATCCAAACTGACTGACCCTACAGCCACCGCCTTTTAATTAAAATATTTTACATATCTACTTTTGAGGCACTTTTGAATGGTGAGCAAATTTCCTTCACTCCATTTTGCTTACTTTCAATTAGGGCTTGACGCGACCAACCGATGGATCAGGCCTCACCGACCGCTCGTCTAGTCCAAGTAAAGGCCAAAGTAGTGTGTTGGGAATCTAGATTGTCTAAACCCGAATTCTGAACCCATTAACCACCAGGATCTCGTCCCCAGACATTACGAGTAGCAATCAACGGCAAACAAGTGGCATCATTGGCGGTGGTAGTTGTGGTGGTAGCGGTGTTACCCCTCTGCAGAATTTCAGTCAGAATATCCTGAAGACCCAGCCGACAGAATGACCTTAATTGTACTTCAAAGGTTTTCATATAACTTGATAATAGGATCATAAAACGCCAATTACTGGACCTCGAACCGTGTCCCTAAGATGATTCTTATTAAAATATCATTATTATTATTATAATTATTAGTAATAGGTGCGTCATTTTTAATTTCTTTGGGAGTAATATCAACATTCTTCTGAGACATTTTTTACTGGTAACTTTTTCTCAGTTTCACAATCTACCTCGGTGGATGAAATAAAAGTTCAGTTCGAAATTCTAATCACCTGAAGAAGGCCAGAGTGTACAACGCCGAAACGTCTTGAATATGTCAACAAAGATGGGGACAACAATCCGAACAATGTAAATAGTGTAAATAATTACAATACCTCATCTCAGAAATATAGACAGTATTGTTTATTTTAGGTGTTGACAGCTTAACAGACAACCGGAAGTTTATCTAATATCTGTAAAATTTACTTGAAAAATATAAGGTGAGCAACTATTTTATAAAATTAGTAACTACCCAGTAATCTTAAAAAATTTAGGAAAATATTCTTCGTAATCTAATTTTTTATTGAATTTTAGGTACTTTGTCTTTAAATTTACTACAGTTATCGCTATTATTTTCTAATAATGTCATAGCCGGATTTACAAAAATCGGCACGTCAAAATTATTTTTAAATATTGGTGTTCGCAGAATTGTACTAAATTTATGATTAGTAAATATAGTTTTTACTTAATATTAATATCACCTAACCGTAAGTAAAGTAAAACATAATTTTAACAGATTCGAAAAATTTCCTACTAATCATTTGTCACCCGCTGACGCAAGAAAAAACAAATTTTTAACAAAATTTCGAACGTTCTAAAAAGGATAAAAAATATAATTTAATAAAAACTCCTTTGATCTTTCCTCTTAATAATAACATAAAGATTTTGACTATAATTTTTTTTTATTAAGTTGGGGCAGTTTTTCATCATTTTATGCTAATTTTTTAGCTAGTCAGTTGTAGTACCTAATGAAAAATCATGATCAATAAATCGAATTTAAGGTGGAAAAATCTGTTCGCATTTTCCTGTCGTTTGTATCTTGCTTTGTTCGAATTAAAGAAAGTTTTTTTTTTCTGGCAAAAGCTGTTGCCTGCGCCTGTCTCTTTCGACTGGTTTGTGTCGGCGTCATTGAGAGCGTTGAAAAATAGCTTCGAGTTTTGGTCCTGGTGTCATTTCTGAGCTTTAGAGTGACGCGGTCAGCGTGGAATGGTAGGCACTGCCATTTGTGGTTTTGAATGTGAAGCTTCCAGTCACCATCTGTTTAAACCGACTAAAAATGATAAATGTTATCTGTCCAATAAATATTCTCCGTTTTACTCATGTGCGATCTTTTTTTTTATAAGAAGCACAAAGAAAATTTTTTTAAAAAGTCGTTTACATTTCGAAAGCAAGGATCTCCCAGTGTCCACATATTCTACCCTGATTCCATTTCACCCTTGTTCTTTTCCTTTTAGTTTAATGACAACACAGAAATAAATACGGATCCTTCAAATAATGTTAATTTGTGTGACTCATGAAACGAATCGATAAAGAAGGCAATAAGAAGAAGCTATTGAAAAGAAATGTTTGTTTTGTATCATTGAAATAAGTAGATTCAAGCTGGTTGAGTGAGTAAAATAAAGATTTTAAAAGATTTTTTTTTTATTGAATTTGTTTGTGGCAATTTCTGGACCAAGTTTTAAAAGCATTATTACTCGTCTACAAATTTAATTACTCCCTCCCTTTGTCTGATAAAAACAATCCGATGACAAGAATGCATGAAAATGACTATCACAGGTAGAATCAGATTCATGGTTTTCCTAACGGTATTAACACAAAAGCAACCCAATTTAAATCTTCCTATTTTCCAAATTTTCTCCACTGCATCTCTTGATCTTACTCTCGTTTGTTTAGAATTGTAATTAGATTTTTATGCCAAAAGTAAATAAAATAATTACATTGTACAGTTTACCAGTTACATTGTTCATATTTTAATCTAGAAAAGCTTGTGTTGGATATTAAGGAAACCCTCCTCGGTATAGGATCAAGATTATGCGATAACTTTAGAAGAATTTCATTGCAAATTCTTTTTAAAATATTGGGGTTCGCTGAATTGTAAGCTTTTCCAAAAAAAAAACTATATTTACTAATCATAAAATTAGTAAATATAGTTTTTACTTAATAACAATATCACCTAACCCGCACAAAGTAATACAGAAATTTAAATGAATTCATACTTTATAAATTATTATAATTACAATTTTAAAAAATGAAAACAGTTCTTTTAAAAATTCATTATTCATCGAAAAAAATGTTCTTATGAGTAAAAGAATAGTGTCCATAATATATTTTATTTATATAAGCAATTAAAAGCTTTTCTAATTAAATAATATTTTAGTTTCATTGCATTCATAGATTTTCGGTAACTGGTGGTCCTGTTTTACAAAAAGAAATTGATGATTTAAATTCTCCAAGAAGTTCTGATTTAACTAAGATAAGCATTAAGCTTTACAAAAATGTAATTTCTCGAAATTTCATAGAATTAAATAGGTGAGTGTAACAGACGTAAAAATATATTTGTACCATGATTTTCTAAAGAAACCTTTCTAAAATAATTTAATTCATTTGTGAATAAGCATTGAAAATTTCATTAAAATCCAACAATTGATTTTTACAAGAATTTTCAAATCAATGTGTTTTTCACCGCAAAAAGATGTTAAAATTTCCACTGCTAATCTTTGGCTGTCGCGCTAACACAAAAAACAAGATTTTTAACCAAAATTTCGAACGTTCTAAAAAGGATCGAAAAATATAATTTAATAATCAAAAAACAATTTGATCTTTTCTCTTAATAATAGCGTAAATGTTTAGACGATAAAAATTTTGTTTTTATTAAGTTTGGGGTATTTTTTTCATCATGGTATGCTAATTTTTTAGCAAATCAGTGAAGTACCTACTTCCATGGATTTGGACAATGAAATCTCAGCACATGTACAGAGAGAGAGAGAGATGGGGGAGGGAGAGAGAGGGGGGAGAGAGAGTGAGAGGGAGGGAGAGAGAGTGAGAGGGAGGGAGAGAGAGAGAGAGAGAATATGTATGGGCGCTGAAAGTTTTCACTTGATCCACTTCCCAACATCTGTCCTTTGGACAGATTTGGAGTCCATTTTTTATGTTGTCAATGAATTCAGTGAACAATTTACAAACATGTCTCTTCACTAATAGTTCCTAGGAATTCCTTTCATCGTAAGCCTACTACACTGCGCCGTGACGATATCATCCAACTACGCCCAACCACCCCCATCGTAGACTCAAGAGTCGGGTTTTGTTGTCACCACAACTCGACCAAACTTGCAAGTTACTTCTTCCCTTCCTTTGTCCGATAAATATTTATATAATAGCGATTAATTTATTCATTATTATTATTTTAAATCTTTTTCCACCAACACAACCAACATCATCTACTACTTCTCTTTTATTTGCTATCTCGCTTCAGGACGTGGGTGATCATGGCTCTCTACAACTTCCCATTCTTTGTAGCTCTTCGTATTTTTTACCTTTTTACTATCCCCCCAACTCCCTGTTCTGCCATCCATTTGCATGAACTTGCTAGGTAGGTTACTCGGGGTTTCACTCTATCCCTCTTACCTTCAGTATGTTCTATGAGTGTCAAATTTTCCAAGCCTCCTTGCCTCATTATGTGTCCCAGTAATTTCAACTCTTTTTCTAACTCTGTCATTTTTGTTTGCATTTCCCTTAAAACTTTGTCGTTGCTTACATGCTCCGTCCATGGTTCTGTCACCATCATTCTATAGAACCACATCTCTTCTTCACATGTGAGGAAATTGTGCAGCATTTACTGCTATATAGGAGGATTGTTATTACATACAAGTTCAGCAAAATTTTCTTTGTTTCTAACAGAATTTTATTATTTATTAATATTTTGTTTAACTTTTGGAAAGCATCTTTCATTATTCCAATGTAGCTTCTTATTTCGGTGTCACATTTACCGTCCTCTGGTAAAAACACTTTCCAGATATTTAAACTTCTGTACTTACTTGATTTTGATATATTTTTTCTCTTGCTGACAACCATACATTCAGTCTTCTTACAATTCTTGTTTAGTCCTTTCTTCCAGCTGTCCATTACTACTTTGTCTAGGAGTTATTGCAGTTTTCTTTCCATGTCTTCCATTACCACGGTTTCATCATGTTAAGATTGTGCCCACTAATAATAAATTCTGGTAAGACTTCCTGTTCTCTGAGGATCGCCTTGCTGTATAGATTAAATAAATCTGGTGAGAACTAGCATCATTGTTTTGCGCTTCTATTTTTTTTTGCACGTATACAATGGCGAGTTTTTATTTAGGCATCTGCTTCTTCACTAGAGATTCATTAACATTCGATAATTTAATAATATTCATGACAATTTCCAGAACAGATTTCACGACTTATCGACGATAAAACATTTTACAATAAAGTTCATTTCAAAACGAAAGTTCTGATAACAGTGAAGTTGGAGTCACAGATAAAGTGAAACGACACTAGCAATCAACACATTTCCTTGGCTTTCTTGACGCTCGTGTTTACTCAACTGATCACTGTTGTCGACCATTGGCCACGTCGGAAGTCAAGTTTGTGGACAGGTTACACGGGAAAGAAATTGTGTCAACACTCACTGCCTCATCACGACGCTCGGACAGCAGTCAGCCTTTGTTAGGAAGGGACTCTAAACAAACATCCTGTTGTGATTTGCTTGACATACCAATCCATCCATTGGTGCTCGACACATCTTCAATGCTTTCGCTCAGAATTCTCATTCATGAGACATGCACCAACACTAAAAGAACTGTTTGGTAGAATAACATAGTTGGAAACACGTACTCGCATGCAGACTCACTCAGAGAGAGAGAGAGAGAGAGAGAGAGAGAGAGAGAGAGGGAGAAAGGGAAGGAAAGAAAGAAAAAAAAAAAAGAAGCTTTCAAACAGTTATTTTTTCATCAACACAAACTATTCAGAAAACCAACTTTCTGGGTCCCAAAATTATTACCAGATAAAAAGACAAATTTTTGTTTGAAGTACAATCATAATTTCGAAAAACCTATGCTTTGGGGAAAACTGTATTTGATTAGACACAAAAAACGTCTGTAGTTTTATTCATAAAATCGATGTTTAATCGCATTGCTGTCCCTAAGCTCATGAACGAATGGGACATTTTTATTTAAAGGATTATACGTAAACGCTCTGAGAATGATATGAATAAATAGCAGCTACATGATATGAATAAATAGCAACTATATGATATGAATAAATAGCAACTATATGATATGAATAAATAGCAGCTATATGATATGAATAAATAAACGTACAGCGAATGGTAAGTGAATAATTCTCGGTTCACCCAGCTTCACAAAATCTGACCAAATGTTTAAACAAGAATTTAAAAAATCTCTTGGTTGAACAGAGGACATTTTATTACCCTCTCGTAATTGTTAATGAAAAAATTAACAATTTTATGGTTGATAGCATTTTCCTGAAACAAATGTAATTATTTTCCCTTTGATTCATTGTCATTAAGTGAAACGCATTCTGGAAACATTTTTGTATCCTATTATCACCGAACATACACACCTGTGTGTTGCGACTTGCGAACAAAGTAACATCGAGAAGCCTATTTGTACCTAAGTTAATGTTTTATCAATAAGCAATAAATATGGCTGAGATAGTTGCGTTCCCAACGGCATCTGTAGGTGTTGTTTCCATAGCAGGAAAGTGCTCTCTCTCTCTCTCTCTCTCTCTCTTTTGCCCGTGCATTCCCGCGGTTGAAAGCTCGGTGTAATACAATCTTCATCATTCTACTGCAGATAAGTTTAGTAAATATCAGCAATCGAGTGTAGTTAATTACGGATTATTTGAATAAGCAATGATTTTATCCGGAAGATTATCTGAAAAACACTAACTTATTAACAAGATTATTTGAATAAGCCCTACAAGATATTAACGAGATTGTCTAAGTACTGAATTATTCCAGGAGAACATTAAGCACTGAGTAATTAACGGGATAATCCGAAAAAGAACTGAGTAATTAATGACATTAACTGCATAATCATTTCAATTACAAACGAGATTATGTGAATAAACACGAAAGATATTAACGAGATTATCTGACTTATTTATTCAAGAAGTTATTTGAATAAAGACAGAGTTATTAAGATGATTGACAAAAGTTTATCATCATATTTGGGTAAAATAGTTTCATCATTTTTGTTTGATATGGACAGTGTGGACATAGGAATCAACAATGCATGATAAACGGTAGTTGTTCTTCTCAATACGATCTTCAGGCCTAACTTAAAGATCGTATTGCTGCATGATGCTGACAGTCACCAAGCAGTGTTGATTCTTATGTCTGCACGTTCTAACCCTTTCTATCGCTCTAAGAAAGAAAGAAAGAAAGAAAGAAAGAAAGACAGAAAGAAAGAAAGAAAGACAGAAAGAAAGAAAGAAAGAAAGACAGAAAGAAAGAAAGAAAGAAAGAAAGACAGAAAGACAGAAAGAAAGAAAGAAAGAAAGAACGAAATCTATTATCACTGGTGACACTGTGATTAACACATGCCGCTGTGTGTAATTTGTTTCTAATTTATTCATTTGAAAATACAAAAACTAACTTTTTAAAAAATAAAAAATGTATTTCTTCTCCAATTAAAAATATCGTGATTGTTTCCTGTTTCCAAAGTAAAAATGTTTTCACGTATGTAATTTTCCTTGGTGAAAATTGCCAATGGTTTTAAATATTGAAAAACTTACCGTCAATAAGAGCCTACACAATTTTAAAAAAAACATTGTACTTAATCATTGTTTGTATTTGTGGTTATATATGAGAAAGTGTGAGTGAATAAGTGAAACGAAATATACAAAATTTTAATAAATGTTATTTTCCTCATTAAATTAGGTGTGCCATTAAGAAAGTCGCAGTTTGTCCTTGGTTAGCATACATCATTTTCTTTTCATAAAACAAATTATTGTAAATAAACAATTCCTTTCTGCTTCAATTTCACACTGAGTAGGAGTCCTCTTCTTTGCGCGCTTAAAGAGTTGTTAATTTTTCTTCTTTTTTTTTGCATATACGAAAATCCTCATATAGCTACATATGTGAATAGATTTACAATTGCCTAAGCATATATAGATGCACTTCCCTAATATTAAATTGTTTGACTACTGATAAGCTCCACGAATGTCCATTCTAAAATTAGTGAACAAAAATATTTGACCGTATCTCTTTTCACTATTGCCCAGTCAGTCGAAATACAGTCGCCATCATTTCATTCAACGTCTACAAAAATAATTTATTCACTTGGTGAATGTTATTAGTACAGAATCTTAACTATAATTCGCCTTTATTATTGTAGGTCTTTTTTCTTGTTCATGCATTTTAACACTAAATTCATTTACTGATTATCTAATTTCATCAGTCATAGATAGATAAGATTAATACTATTAGTGGCGGACAGAGTCTAAAATATTGGTTGTCAGGAGACAAAGGAACCCATTCACAACTACAATGATATTATTTAATTTTCATAACGAATAAATAAAATTTTCAAAAAATGTATATGGAAAGAGTACAATTAAAACGTTTCTGAATAAAGATGTGTATTTCTTAGTAATTACAGTATATAAACTGTACATATTACTAGCAGTAGATGCCAAATGTAAAAACAGAATGTCATCATTTTTTTTTAATTGTAAATAATTGGCTGATATTTTAAAATAATTTGCTGCACAATTTACACATTAGCAGATAGCACAACAGCACAGTGAATCAAGTGCTAGGTCCACTATATTTAAGAGCAATCGTTTGTATTCACCAGATGATTGTGCGAATCTGATGCCAATAATTACTTTTGCATCCAGTTCATCTAACAATTCCTTTTCAATAGATAGCAACATGTATGATTCCAAATTATCACTAGACAGAGAAATTCTTAACCGTGTTTTATGATTAACTTGGAAAATGTCCTCTCATTAATGTGAGCAATTGGTGGTGTGCAGATGATTGAGTAAGGTTCTTGTTCCTTCCTTACTGTTGTTGGTTTTACAAGGTGTTTATTCCTTTTTATTACTAAAACACTAAACAGTTATCTGTTCATTCATAAAACATGTACTTATTAGTACCACAGATTTTATTATATTGACTTAATCTGTCAGCATTAGCCGACATTATTTCTAATCTTTTTTATAGTCACTTATAAATGCGTGAATATACGGATGCGCATGCTCGTACCTGAGTAGGAAAGGGTATCAACCCGCAAACATGCGTACAGGATTTTTTTTCCAAACTAAAGTTAAAGGTTAAAGGATATTTATCTTTCTTTGTCAGTGTTGTTGCGCAAAATTTATTTCCATCGAATTCCCAGTTTGAGTAAAAAGTTACTGATTGAAGTATCTGTTAATTTGTTAGATGTTTATATATTGCTGTTATATGATTGGAGAGACGTAAAAAGTCCCGCCTCTAAGTGGTACGCACATCCCGCGATCTGGGCACCATTAAAGTTCAGATGATATATTTGGCATCATCCACCATTTTGCTTTCGGCTGTAAAATCCTTCCAAAAGATTTTGTTACAATATCAATAAAGTTTAGGCCTTTGTTACCGAATCCCATATTCAGTCGTAGCAAATCTTTCGTTGACATTCAAATATTTTTTACTTTTATAGAAAGAAACGATAGAAAAAACGTGATCGTGGGTAGCGTTTGGTATGGGACCACTGACCACGTACCACCAACGGCGTATGACTTGTCTGTCCCTATCCGATTACAGCCGAACTATGGCGGAACTAGCCGAGCGGGAAGTCTCTCCACCGAAAGCGTTTCATGGCTCATTAAAAGTAGAACATAAAGCTGCAGAGCTGATATTAATGGGCGTTTGGTTATAGAATGCATTTTTTTCTTTCTCGAGTTGTCACTTCGAAAGAAAAAAGCCAAGGAGACAGTCCTCACGAGATCTGGCTCCCTCCTGCGAAACTTATGACAGTGATAAGTTTTACTGGATCCCGGTGGGTAGCGCTTCGCACATCGACAGAAAAATGTTTCAAGATTAAGAAGGTTGCAAAGTGAAGTGATATCCAGAATACAAAAATAATATATCAATTCACCTTTTTTACGATGCATGTTCGGTGTTTAAGTCACAATCATCAACAGAGAAATTTATGAACTTTCTGAAAATAAGGAATGCAAATTGCGTCTATAGAAAGATACTGATAATAAGAGAACACTAAAGAAATGGCAGTTGTACCCGATTAGTATGGATTAGAAATCTTGTCATTAGCTCATACATAAATTGGCTCCAATGTCTCTTGAAACTGGAGAGCGTTCTAAAGTGTTTAATAGCACCGAACCCCACCTGCTTATTAAAACAACCCTCTGTAAATTTTGGAAGAATAGTAATTCAAGTGTGTGTGCTCAAATATTCGAGATATGAAGGATTGATTTCCTAGAATTATTAATATTTAATTTATAATTCTTCAGCATGTCGAATGTATTGGGTTCAAGATTTAAAATCATCCAAATTTTAAATGGTACTTTCGTCGTTGTAGTAACATTGACTATGACCACACAAATCTACATACATGTTTATCGATTTAGCGGGTTGTTAAGCGATAGTTAACAAGAGCTTTTCCCAAGTTAATTTCTCGATAGATGTTTGCGCACCTGAGTGAATGCGGCATCAGGTATCAGTTCAAGTCTCGTAAAGGCAATTGATATTTACTAAGCTTAGCTTCATCTGTAATTCAGCAGCTTGAAATAGTCTTAATTTCATTGCGATATGTTTGGGCATTAATGACCCCGCCTGTGTCTTACTATCAGACTAACCGAATTGTATGCGGGACAGGCAGTTTCCAATTATTTTGACTTGTACTTTTCACTGAATCAAGGCTGTCTGATAATTAGAATTGAAAAGTGTTGTGCAAGTTATGAATGATTATTTTAAAAGTCGAGCGTGTACTAGCGGACTTCTAGAGCTTAGAAGGGAAAACCACATCATCTGCCATAGTCTGTTTGGCGTCTCTCCTCGTGTAGCAAGTGAGCAATCATCTTCTGTGTATGTATGTGTTCGTGTATATGTATGTAGATCTGTGTACCAGTGAATATATATATATATATATATATATATATATATATATATATATATATATTATAATTGTTTTTTAAAAATATATTACCACCGCAACACCGAAATTCCCATGTTTCAAAACTGAAACTTTAATTCAAATTCAATTATAAAAATTAAACTTAAAAGACAAAGTTCCGTTCCATTATCGAGCGATGCTAAGAATAACTTTTTAGAAATTGATTTACCTTATTTATAAGTCCAGACAAACTTGATATTTAGAGATGTTAGGGTTGAGGAAAATTCAATCTTTTTTTTTATTTTAGGGGTGTTAAGATTTAACTTATTTAGAAAACTCATGTATCTAATGTATTGTAGCTATTAAGTCGGGCAAGTTAAGGTGGGGGCTGGGGTATCTGTCCATTGACACAAACTTCCTTTTTTCAAGTAGAAATTTGTGGTAGTGTCTATGTTCCAACACATCGTCTAGGTTTCAATAGCAATACATTTGGCATTTTTATTTTTTTATTTTTTATTTAATTTTCTATTTTTATATAAATTTCAATTACGATTTTTTAAAGAAGGGTCTTTCAAATATTATTTAGTCACATTTTTAATATTTATATTTTTATTCGAACCGACTTAAGATATTATATTTAATTTATTTACTAATTGAGTACATACATGGTAATGTTAAAATTAATATATTAGAATCTAATAATGCATTCATAAACTGTTTTATTTATGAGCAAATATAAATATCTTAGTTTCATTTTATAAAATTAGGTATTTCTTGGGGGAAAAATTTGAAAATGTCTACAAAAAGCGCTATTTCATTTCTTTGATTTAATAAATTTTTATTTTTCAAAAACTTAATAATATATAACTTCTTATGTATACACAAAGACATGGGTCCTTTAAAGATCTACAAGTTCTTGTGTTTTTATTAATTTCCATTTTACTGTTGGTGTTTTATGGTTTCTTTTAAATTCCAGAAATATTTAGATAAGGATGTCTGGTTGCGATATTTAATATTATTGAAGGAACTTTGGTGTTGGTTCCACCTTAATTTAAATTCATTCTTTGTACATACTACATAGACTCTAACAACATTAGGATTCTCAGTAGATGAGATATTGCATTGATAAACTACGGATTTTATACGACATTTATTATTCAGAGGACAATTTTCAGGATTTCTACAGTTACATAATTTTTCTTTATTTTTGTTTATTCTTATTCCAGGATCTATATTTCATTGATTTTGGTATAAGTATTTATTCATGATTTTTGCATAATGTTTCTTGATAATCTTTTCTAAGTTCTCAGTACAACTGTAACTTATTTTAAGGTATTTTTATTAAAAATTTTGTTAAGTTTACTATTTCTAGGAAAATGTTTTTCGATTAATGCAACGAATTTTTGTCCTAGTTTACTTATAACCATTTGGTTGAATGGGGGTGTATACCAAATGATTTTTATATTTCTATTTTTCTTTGGTTACTATTATTATTATTTTTACATAATTAACCTTTGAGAGTTTATAGCCACTATCCTTTAAACCTTTATCATAGAAACTGCTATGTTCATAAAATATTTCCTCATTTGCTGAATGAGTGCTTATTCTTTTTTTCGATAGATCAATGTATATGCTTAATTACTGATGGAGGATAATTAGACTTGTGTATATAGAGAGGATTAGTATTGTTTTTTTTTGTAAGATAGGTATATTTTATTCATTAAATCTAATGTTATATCTAGGAGGTCTACTTTTAAATTAGTATTTACATTAATTTTCAAGTTTAGGCATTTACATTCTCTGTGTAATAGCTTTCTAATTTTATCTATCTTAAAGTTAATGTACTTTCTTATAATCATAAGTCCATCATCTCTATACACAATCCGACGTCGTTAATACTAATTTCACGATGTGCTGTTATATTATATAATATAAAAAAAACTAATAAGGTCAGAAGAGTCCAATGATCCTACTGTGATGTCAAAATGGTCATCAGAGTTTTTAATCCACTGGTCGACATTATGAATGATTACCGATTTTTTGCGTTCATAATTATGTTTTTTTTCTCAGAGTGTTGGGTAGAAAAAACCAAGGCAGTCGTTAAAAATTCCCTTGGTATTGATGGGTAGTATTCTTCAATATCAAACTGTACTAGGGTACAATTTGGTTTCTCCTTAATATTAGTAAACCAACTTGTAACTTTTTTGGTATTGATACATAATTTTAATCCCAGCTAATCCTTTGTTGGTTAACGCTTTCCAGGATTTTTTTTTACTTATTTTTCCTATTTCAGGTCGGGTTAGGTTGATAATTCTTCTAGTTGGATTAGCTTCCAAACCGGGTTTATGATCCTCTATGGTGATATAGCAATATTTTCGATTAGTTTACCTACCCTATCACTAATATTCAGTTTATCAGTGATGTTTTTACTACTGAAATTAATGTTTTCTACCATGGTAACATTACTATTATTAACCTTCTTATAGTTCTTAGTTAATTTTATAATGAGGTTGTAGTCATTTGCAGCTAATTTATAAAAATTTCTAGTTTTATCAAATTTTACTAAGACCTTATCTGTTTTATTTATGTCATTTACTCTCTCTCTCTCTCTCGATATATATATATATATATATATATATATATATATATATATATATATATATATATATATTATAACATAAGTACGTTATAACATCACTAGGAAAAAATTATTTAATGGCCAATCAAATTGCAAGTATATGATTCAATAATTCAAATAACCCGACGACGGGCCCTAGATACAATTTATTAATGCTTTAAAATAAGTATTAGATTTTATAGGAAAGCAGGATAACTAATTAATCTCCAATTTATTATGTAATCAAAAAATAAAAGTTACGAATCTTGAACTCTAAATGTAACTATGCATCAAGTTTAGAAACTAACAATATTATTCAAAGAAAAAACGGAGAAAATGTGCCTAAATTTTCATGTATTGTTCTTAGAAATAGATTAAATTTCTAGGGTCCGTCGTCGCCTTATTGGAATTATCATATACTTGAGATTTTTGTAGAGATGTTATAACATACCTATGTATTTTGTAGAGATGTTATAACATACTTGTTATAATTTTAAATACTCTGTATTGAGCACTTTTTTCTAAAAAAAAATAGTGTTTTTGGTTACTGGAAGTTTATGCTATCTATACCAACCTTGCATTCGTATATATATAATACTAAAAAGAAAAATAGTAGGCAAGACTAGAGTTAGTGTGTGTGTTCGGTCTGAATGTTCGAAAAATGTCATTAAAGTAAAATCTGCGTTCCCGTGGGCAGAGGGTGCTACCGTTAGACCCGGCACGCTTTAACCAGAGAACTAGTCGATCAGGCAAGGCCGAAATTGTGTCTTTAAGCGAAAGTTCTATCGTCATGAGCTGACGATAGAACTTTCGCTTAGAGTATGCCGCTGGTTAGAGTATGTCGGGTCTAACGGCATCTTCCTCTCACCAGGAAAACGCAGGTTCGAATCCTCCCAGGGAGTGCAAATCTTTCTTTAATATGACATTGATAAAGAAATCTCTAGCATTAATAAAAATCCATTAAATCCTTTAGAAAAACTGATGTATGTGTGTGTGTCTACGTTTTCTACATAAAGATGGAGAATATGCGACTATTTAACTGATCAAATAAAGCAACCGCACACATCATCATAAATCATTACTGAGATTCCAATGCGATTCGTGCCGACAATTTCTCTGCACACATCTGATTCAGTTTGTTGTTTCAGGAAGTCAAAAATCACTTCTAACGTTATCGGACATCGTCATTATTTTAGTAAAATTCAGCTGCATAAGATAGTCGTCGGGCATTGCCTTTATGTCTTTTCCTATGTGTATAAATCGATTTTATGCGCATGCCAATCTCAGAAATCATGATTTTTATAAGTGCTATGTCACTCCTAATTTTTTAGGGTAATGAATATATTTTACGCAAAACATTTTAGAATTCAAAACATATTTCACTAACAATCCCTGAAGTACCCAGTACCAAAAAATGTTACTAAAACGCAGAACATTTCTATAAAAGTTCTTCTGTATTTCTGTTCAACGATTCATTTAGGATAGACATTGAATCGAAAGTTAAAGTGCCATCAGTGATGGTTTCATAGAATGTTATAATAAAACCAACGCTTTATAATGCTTTGTCATTTTTTCCATGGTTTAAACCAAGAGTTTTGATCCAAATCCTTTCCATAATGTGCGAATTTCGACCTAGGGAAAAAGAATGATTAATAATAACATTTAACTATAAAATTTGATCTTAAAGGTTCGACTTCTACTTCAGTACATTTTTTAATGTCTGTTTGCTTCAAAATCACTTCACTAAAAAATGTTTAAATTATTAATGTAAAAATGAGACCACCCTTTTTATTTATTTTACAGCACAGAAATTTGATATTGTTGAAAAAAAAATGAATTCACACTCGACTGCAGTTCGAACGCGGCCTTTGCTCCCATTTACAATGGAATAATCATGAAAGACTTTAATGACAACTCTCCTGTGATAGACACCATTTATTGTTTTTTAGGATTGTAAAAAAACAACTGAAAATGACGAGTCATGAAGGGGTAAATAGTGTCGAATCTACTCTTCGTTTCAGTCACTGACGTTGTGCGATGTTGCGTGTTGATTTCCACCAAATTCTGCTCCCACCTACATTCCTTTCCTGACATAAGTAAAGAGATGATCTCTCTTGAATGTTTTTGATTTTCATTACATGTGGATACGCAACACTTTTCAACAACAATACTACTACTAATGGTATTGTTTATGCCATATCTCTACAGGATGTATCCGATCGTGGCCCTCCTTGGATTTCTTGTCTGTAAATGTTAATAATTTATTGAGAAAGATATTGGAATTGTTTTCTGTTTTTCATAGCTTTGAGTTGTCCTTCTTCCAGTCTATCACCCAAAGTTACTCTGCCATTTAACAAATAGGGGAGAAGAAATGGGTTTATGACTTTCTCAAAAGCATTAGTGCGAAGTGAATTACTACTACTACTACTACTACTACTACTACTACTACTACTACTACTACTACTACTACTACTAATAATAATAATAATAATAATAATAATAATAATAATAATAATAATAATAATACGATTACCAGTTGTCGTAATTTTTTATATCTGGGTTTTCAGGCAGTTGGCTGTAAAGAACAATGATATCCCAAAGCGCCAACACCTTTGACATTACCTTTGACATTCTTATCATTTCGATTTTTTCTTATATTATTTATTATTACTGTAAGCAAATCGGGTTTACCATTCTTCTTTTAGTGATTGTATTATTTTTTAAATACTGTCTTAATTACTTTTTTTACTAAACTTCACCCAATACAAGACCCGAGAGCTAATCAAAGTTACTGAATGAGATTGTGTGATATGTACGTAAGTGGGGAGGAGGAGTAAGAAGTGACGATTACTAGGGATAACGATTGAACTGAGACTTGAAAGGGCTTTAGATTGTAGGGTTACACGCGGGCGTCTATTTAAAAAAGTAATGGATTTTGGTGAGAAGCTCTCCGGGTGGAGCATTATTTCTACCGATGGAATACATAAGGAAAGTGGGTGGTACATCCCTGTGGACATAGCAAGACGTGTCTTGGTTGTAAAGGTTTGAACTGGTGACAGTAAAGAATTTAACTCGCTGTAACATTTACTGTGGAAGTAAAGGTAGTGTAACGAAAGGTCCACGACATTACATCTGTGCGATTAGTTGTGCACATTGAGCTTTCACACAAACAGTAATTGGTGGCTTTCACTAGAGATCACGTGACATCAAATATACTCAATACTCCAGCACGCCCTTTTGATTTTCGTAATACTGTTGTCTGGGGGATTTCGAATTTTTTTCTTGTACAGTGTAACCCGGATATAAGAGAGTTGTCGAGACCGGAGAAGAAATCTCTTATATCCGGGTTTCTCTTATATCCGGGTTTGGTCTATTTTGTTTAGGTAAGTATGGCTCTAATTTGGGACCAGAGAAAATCTCTCTTATATCCGGGTTTCTCTTATATTCGGGTCTCTTATATCCGAGTTACACTGTATTTCTAGTTCTTCGAAACTGTAAGACACTTTAAGTTTATTCCAACTGCTCCAATAACAGCTACCATGTTCCATAATTTTTTCATTTCTCATGTAACATGCTACATTTGCTTTATCATATGATTGATATGCGCCATTTTGTTGTTTTTTCTTGGCTTGAATATAATTGATGCTTATAGAATTATTTTTGGTCGACGTCAACAAATATTCATTTTCTCTTTTCGCAATCATATCAATGTAATCTCGTTTTCAATTTTTATTTATCTTTTGAAACTTCCGTGTAATTTTTTTTTTACTTTTGATTTCTCTTTTTCTAGTTTTTATGTCATCTTTCTCTTCCTGTTGCTCCTTTTTCAATTTTTGATTTTATCATTATTATTATAAGAATATTTGCAAGAATATTAGCTGCTGGCGGACAAGAGACAACATGTCTGCTAAATACATTTATGATTTCCTCAGTAATCTTGCTGATTTTAATCATGCACATGTCCGAATAGTTTCAGTTCTTAGAATTTTCAATTATTTCAGGATTTTTATAAAGGTTTTTACGACCGATCTAAACGCTTCTCTTTCATATTTTACATTTTTTCTTAGTTTTCTGGTAATGTCCTAAATATTTATACAGTTTCTTATTATCTTTCAGTTTTATTATCTGATCTTCACATCGAGTCTCTCGATATTAGGTTTGGCGTAAAACTTTATTCGTTTATTTTTTGTTATCTCGTAAATTTCAGTTCTTCGCTTGTCTAATTTACGGGCATTCCAGTAGCTACTGGCCATTCACAAGATTTTTGTGGTTTAATTTTATCTCTAAGATATTCCATATTCAAAGATTCATTCTTTACTTTGTCGTTCATCTCATCCACTTTATTACAACCAATTCCAGCATTTCAAGATAATTGTACAATTATTTTTCATTCAAAGTCCAGATCATTTTATTCTTCTATAGCGTAATTCCTTCAGCTGATTACTGATTTCTCTTGTACATCACAAATATTGGACATGTTTTGATTCCAACTTTAATTTCAATACTTTTTTGCTAAAACTTCCTGACAACTTAATAGAATTCAAAATAATTCAATTTTATTTTTTGCAACTATTTTCTGATTATCGAGATGCATTCATTTTTCTTATACAGGGTGGGGCAGAGAGGACGAACATTTTTGAAATGAGTGTTACTCAACCCCAGGGGAAGGGACATATGTCCGACAGGTACCATTCGGTCTGTGGTTTCTTAGAATTTTTTCCCTTTTTATTTGCAACCATGGCGCTGTGAACGATAGAACACTGCGTGTTCGCCTATGAGAGTTTTGTGAAGAATAAGGTGTCTGTCACAACACTTCAGCTTGAGTTTCGTCTCCGATTCAACATTCACCGAAATCAGGTTGTTCCCACTCGTAACACAATCTTACGTCGGGTTCATGCACTTCGTACACGAAGTATACTAATAAACAGCAGACCGGTGGAGACCCCACGAACGGTACGTACCCCAGAAAATGTGGAACGCGTCAGACAAGCTTTGCTGCGCATTCCGAATTGCTCTACTCGGCATTGATAATCGTTCGGTAAGGCGTATTTTGCATGAAGAACTCCATTTCCGCTCCTATAAATTGATTATTGGGCAACAGTTGAGACCGGGGTGGGGGCTATCATAGCGGCTTAACTTCGCACGTCAGATGGAAGCAATTTTAGAGAAAAATGACAACCTCATTTTGTTAATGAATGATGAATCTCATTTTCATCTCAATGACATGGTGAATCAACACCTTGAAGATCCGAGAGAACTGCATGAAAGACCACCGCACAGCCTAAAAGTGACGATTTGGTGTACTGTTGGAAAAGTTGGCGTCAGTGGTTTTGAAGACCATAATGGAAATGCTGTTACTGTGAACTCCGAGCGTTACATCAAAATGATAAACAACATCTTTGTGCCTGAATCACGACGAAAACTTATTCCTATCCGATGTATTTGGTTTCAGCAGGATGGGGCGACGGCCCACACAGCCAGATCATCAATGGACGATCTTCGCCCTCTCTTCGGTGACTGCATCTTTCCAGGTTTGCTGACGCTTCTTGGCCTCCTCGGTTCCCTGATTTGTCCATGTGTGATTATTTCTTGTGGGAAAACCTCAAGGCACGTGTCTATGAGCATGGGCCCTGTACATTGGACGATATGAAGGCAGCTATTAGCGTGGAAGCCGCCCAAATCGACAGAGCAATGCTGAAAACAGTGGAGGCCAACTTTCAAGAACGCCTTCAGAAGTACATAACTAAAAACGGACACAACATGAGAGATGTTTTTCACACTTGATTTTGTCAAATGCTAATTCAATACGAACACATTGATGTCAATTAAATGTTTTTAAGCTAAAATGTATGATGTGAATTTTTCAAAAATGGCGGTCCTCTCTGCCTCACCCTGTATTACTTATGGGTCTTTTTAGAATCCCTTCAAATGAAATTTAGTAATATCATAAGAAGAAAGATAATGGAAATAGTGAATTTCCTTCAAAAATGTTTTTAATACAGACTTCGTCTTGATATTCCACATAACACCGTTACCTTTCAGTTCATTTTTTTTATAATAGAATATAATTTTATTACATGTTCTGCAATTTGGAAGTTATTTAATCATTGTAAAGTTCACATTTGAATAATCACGTCAGAAGATATTTTTTCAAGCATCAATCCCCGCCATTGTTATATTTTTATTTATTATTTTAAACTTTATTTTATACTAGCTATCACTTCGCAAAGTATGATGTATTCACTATTGAAATTTTTGAAACAAAAAAATTAAATGAACATTTCATGCATACATTGATTTATTATAGTTATGGAATTTTTAGAAATAGTTGCAAACTTGTTGAAGCCCAAGTAAAATGAAACTTTCAAACACTTTTCAGCACAATATAAGGCAATATTCCCAAACAGAAATATTTTTGATATGAAAATCAAAACAATCCTTGGATAAAAGAACATTAATGAAGGACACTTAATGCAAATTAGTTAAACCTGAAGAATGATATCACCTAGAATTAGATAAGATATAATACGGACATTGTGCTTTTCGCGCATAACTTACTATAAGTAATTTGTGCGTATTATTTAGCATCTCTCAGGTCGGTCTCTGTCCTTGGACAGAGTGCGCTCAGGGGCTTCTCTGTCAAAGGGCAGAGGGGCAACTGAGAAAATAATACTGAGAAGTGCCCAGCCCTGGGGAACAGCTGCCCGAGGCCGCACCCTTCCATTGCACAAGAGGGACCGGTGCTTGCACCGAGGCCAGCGCATCCAACGGGCAATTTTTGGCCCCACCCAGGTGCACGCGCTCGGGTCCCCACTTTAAAAAGACCTTGTGTCACATCTCATTCCCTGTACCTAACTTTTCTACGGCTTTTGAATGAGCTATGAATCATTGAAATCAGACCCATGGGAGCGGAGGACTTGCTTGGACACACACAGGCACAAACACACACATAAACTGTACTTTATATATAAGATTATTTGGTATTATTTTCTTTCTTTATATATTTATGTATTTGCTGTAAAGGCAACTCTACAATCTTTAATAAAGACTTGTAAATCTTTCACCTTAGATTTAATGGATTCCAGCTACAATTCGACATTATATGTAGGGTCTTACCTAAAATAAATTAATTTTCACTCTATCGTTAATAAAGCACATTTTTAGTTAAGAAACTCACAATAAAAAATTATACTATGACATGTATCTCCATAAAATAATTTCGATAATCACAATGACTCTTATAGTCTGACATATATTCCAATAAAATAATTCTGGCAATCACAGGTACTATTATGATAGTACTGGGGATCTCATAAAATAGTTTCCATAATCAAAATGGCTATCATGCTCTTACCTGAATTTACAAAAATAGTTTTGAAAATCGTAATTACAATTATGTGTTTACCAGTATTCCCATAAAATATATCCAATAAGCGTAATTACTATTATACTCTTAACTGTATTCACAGAAAATAGTTTTGACAATCCCAATAACTGTTATAATTCTAACTGTATTCTCATAAAATAGTTCCGAAATTCACAATTGTTATTATGCTCTTAACTGTATTTATAAAATAGATCTGGCAATCATAATTACTTTTAGACAGTTACCTGTATACCCATTAAATTGTTTCAACAATACTAGTCACTAACCTGCACTAATCTGTATTTCCTTTGTTTTTATGTTCTTACCTGCCTTCCTATATAACGGGTTAGACAATCACAATTGCTATTATGCAATAATTCCTATAAAAGAGTTTCAGCAATTTCAGTTACTATTCTCTTCTTAGATATATTCCCATGAAATTATTCCGACAGTCACAACTAATTTTATGCTCTTAACAATCTTCTTACAAAATATTTTCCACAATGCCAATAATGATTATTTTCTAATACGTAATTCCGTGAAATAATTTCAACAATTACAATTACGACTTTGCACTTTTCTAGAAACCCCCCAAACTTCTTTGACCATCACAATTACTATTATGATCATACCTGCCTCTTCCCATAAAACATTTTCATTAATCATAAATTATATCTTCTTACCTCTGTTCACATGAAAAAACCTTTCGACATTTGCCATTAAAATAATTACTATTACCTGTTTTCACATAAATTAATTTTGGCAGTCACCATTGCAACTATGCACTTGCCTGTATTGCCATAAAATTGTTTTGAGAATCCAAATTACTCTTGTGCACATCGTACATGCATTCCTACTTGTTATGATGCACCCACAAAGATATTTGGGAATAATCCGAATTACTATTACGATCTCTTTACCTGTGTCCTCATCATTTCCACCGGAAATCTTTGTTTTCAGTTGTGTTATGGTTTTCTTTTTTATTATTTTTTTTCATTTCCTTATTTTGGACATTCCGATTTTTTAAAATTGTTTAACTCGTTGTTAAGTTTTCAATTTTCTTTGCTCGACTAAAATAAAAACTAATTTACTTCTTTTTTTAATATTTTATAATTCTTAAATTTGTCAGGAAGTACTTTATCCGCGTTTTGCTTGGATTCTGCTCAGTTTCCTTGATGTAATTTGTTGTAGCATCCCGACGGACAATAATGGGTATGTCCCCATTCACATAAATACACTAGTAAATACTGTATGTTGGTCTCCAGTTGGAGATTCATTGTGGAATTCACTCCTAGCAGTTGACTACTTCTTCCATGCGCCGCTGGCGAATCTTATATGTATTGTTCTTGTCTTAAGCATTATCGTTCATTACCAACATTCGTTTGATTATTCTATTCAGTAACCTTCCCTAGGTTGCAACACAATTTATTGTTCCGTTTTCTATTTTTCCTATTGAATTAAAAAGAGGCCGAATAGGGCTCGGTCAGGGTTTTTATGACCTCAGAGACTTCCGGTTATATCCTGCTGATCATTTCTGCTGCTGCTGCTGAATGGAGCAAAGCAAGGAAACCCCCACATGCCATAATAACCAACAAGTGAGATAGTTTTTATATAGTTTTCTCCCCATCAAGATTTCTACGAGTAACAATCCGTTATCGCCTGACATGCTGCGGTGGATTAAAATAGCTTTAATCAGAGTTCCACTGTTGTGCAACGGTATTTCGTATATATCCGGGTAATTGGAGTATGCATCCGCTACAGTAAAATAGTTCTTATTGTTGTGATGGCACAGATCCTCTGCTGCTACATTCTGCCAGGCTGCGTGGATACTTCCTGTCTTAAGAGTGGCTGTTTCAGTTGCGCATCTCTATACGTTTGGCAGATATCGCAATTCTGGACGATATAGTCTATTTCTTTGTTAATGCCAGGCCCCCAAACTGATATCCTTGTTTCGTCGTTTGCACTTTCATTGGCCTTGACGCCAAGGGGGCAACTATGCGTTCGCTTTTGAGTATCAGATCTTGGTGTACCAACAACTAGGTTCGATGGTTAAAATATTGTGCAATTTCTGCCTGGCATTGCTTGACAATTGCTGGTCATCCGTGGCTGATGTACATTTTTCGTTTTGCTAATGAGGCTACTCGGAATTCCTCCATTTTCCTATCAGCGATAGGCACATATTTTAATACAGCGCAACCTGAACTTCTAGGTCATTTTCTTTTGAAAAGGCATCTGCAGTATGCATGCTCTTTCCTGGTGTGTGGCTTATCTGTAGGTCATATCACTTAACTTTGAGCCATACGCGCTGCAATCGAGGTGGGCAATAATTCAGAGCCTTTCGAAATATTGTTACTAGATGTTTGTGGTCTGTCTGAATTTGCACAGATTTTCCATAAATATACTGATGGAATCTTTCACACGCAAATTGTATAGCTAAGTCCTTCCCGCTCGATCGGAGCATATCTGCTTTGTGTGTCTGATGCATAAACGACTGGTACCCATTCTTCATGTTGCTGTTCAAATATTGTTTCCAGCCCCTTCTTGCTTGTGTCGCATGATATATGTATCTGGTATCCGAGAGTTGTAAAATTGGATGGGCTGTGCGAATAGCAAGTTTTTAATGTTGCGAAATTCTCTCTCGTGTTTGAGGCCCTATGTAAACACTACGTTAGCTTTCTGTAGGCTCCGCATGTGAAAAGTTCGTTGTGACAGATTTGTAGTCTAGCTAGCAAGGTACTTGACCATACCTAAGAATCTTGCCACTTCTCTTGTGTCTTTAGCGGTCGGAAATTCAACAATGAACTTTACTTTGTCTGGGTCAAGTTCGAGGCCATAGGTTGTAAGTAGGACGCCGAGGAATGTTAGTTCTGACACAGCGATTTTACATTTTTCTCTATTCAAGAACACGTCATTGTGCCTGCATGTATTGAACACTCACTTGACAGTTTGTTAGTGCAAGTGAATATCTAGTCCACATATGACTATATCATCCATTGAGGTTTTCCACGTTCTCGATGCCTTCAAACATATTCCTTATCGTTCTATGGCACAATGATTACTACAAAAATGATTACTACAAAAATCACTCCATAAATCAAGAAAATATGGAAGCCAATAGATTAGAAAACTTTGAAGAAATATTTTTCAGTTCAGTAACAAATCAAGTGATTTCTTTATCTTTGCTGTATTTTTAACATAATTATAATGACATTAAAAATGAATGGATTAGTTAAAACCTTCAATAACTGTTGGTGATCCTGAAAAGAGCGGTTATTTTTTTATGTCACTGGGCATAATTCAAAATTTTATTTTTTGATCATCCGGGGAATAAACAATAGAACAGCTGTAAAATAAAAAAAAAAGTAAAATTATTTTTAAAAATGTTCACCCTCGAAAATCACATTAAACTTTTAATTTTTCATTAAATTTTTTGAATCTTCAAACAAAAATCAAAAAATAATTTCTGTTGAGTTTTGGTGCCTGAATAATTTAATAAAACAAATTATTTTCTTTCGGATTTGATAGGAGAAAAAGCTAGAGTGAATATTTATTCTTTCAGTTGCTGATGACAAATAACAAAAGAATCCTTTTTATTAAATAAAGATGTGTTTGAAGAAGAGAATAATGTAAAGCTTAATACCATTTTAGCATCAGAAATATTTTTAAAATAATGTTAAATTATTTTTTGTACGGAAGATTAAATAGAAAATAATTCAACAATACTCAATTACCTCCCTATATATGGTTAACATGAATTATAGATAGTGTCTGGAGATGTTTAGAATATTTTATGATATGGGTAGCTGAATGAAAGCAAATCAAAAGCAATCTATAAACATTTATTGTTTAATCAAGAACTTGTTGACCGTTGGAATATGCCTTGCTGTGTTCAAAAGTGTTTCCACTATATTATATTTTATATTATAGTGAGTAATATTTTTCAAAAATAATGTTAATTAATCGTTAATCTTAATAATTTTCTTCGAAATTAATATCTAAGGTAGATATGTAATTTTTAAAAGATTTTTAAAATGTTTTAAATTTTCTGTCATTATTTTTCAATTAAAATGTCGGATCGATAACAAGAACGTTATTAAAATGTCTTAGAGATTTACTGAAATCCTAAAATTATTTTCTTTTTTTATAGATTAGCTTTAGATTTTTCTAATTTTACTAAAAGGACATTTAAATAGGTACCTAGAAATAGGTAAGATTAAAATGAATGTTAACAAATGAAGCTTTAATTTTAGTTTTCATTACAAGCTAATAGATTAAGTTTAATATTCTCAATAAGCAAAATACTTAACTGTATTACAAACAGAAATTAAGTTGATTTATCAGTAAAATCAATAATTTCATTCATATCAAAGAGCTGTAAACACAACATAATTCCCTTTATTAAAAATCTTTCAAAAATAAAACATACTTTTCTGAAACAATATTTGAGAAAAATTAGATGATTTAAAGTTTAGTCAATCTGAATTGAAACAAATGTGACTATTATTTTAAAATATCGCAGAAAAGCATCTTTTTAATACGGAGGGGGGGTCTGTTTTTTACATGTTGAGTGATTTATTGACAGCCTTATACTTGAGAGATTTAAGCAAGGACAGAACTGGATTTTTTTTTCCATAACTTATAATGTTAGAACGTGAACGACTTTTTTATATAATGTTTTTACCTACCCAGTAATCTTCAAAAAAATAAATATTTTAAGCATTCTAATATTTTAGTGAATTTTAGGCACATTTAGGTGCTTTATAGCATTACGAAGACTCTTGTTTAGAAAATGTCATAAAATTACCAATAAATTTCAAATTTACTATAGATGCCTCTCTTATTTTATGATAATACTGTGCATGGATGTCTGTATTTACAAAAATCGACACGCTTATGTGATCATAAAAGAAATTCAAAATTATCTTTTAAAATAATGGGGATCGTTGAATTGTATGTAGTGAGCTTTGCCATTTATGATTAGAAAATACAGTTTTAATTCAATAACAATATCACTTGAGCGCTACAAATTAATGCAGAATTTTGAAAGATTTAAAAGTTTATCAATTATTCTAATTAAAATTTTGTTATTTTTTTCATGAAAACAATACTTTAAAATTTATTATTCATCGAAGAAAATGTTTTTAAGACAATAATGTGGCAATAGTGTCCATAATATGTTATTCATAAAAGTAATTAAAAGCTTTTTTTTAATTATATAGTATCTTAGTTTTACTTTTATTGCATTTTTATTTTACGATTCAGAGCAGATATTCTGTAACAGAGGGTTCTGTTTGACTAAAAAATTGAAGATTTAAATTTTCAATCGTTACCTACAGCCTTTTGATTACTATTCTGTCGTTCTCGCACGTTAATGTTTCTCATTTTTTCTTATTCTTTCATACTCATTAACTCCATGCGTCTTAGTGGCTTTACTGCCATGCATGGGGTGAAATGATTAAATCAAATTCCCCGAGGACTTATAACAAATATAAACATTCAAGCCATATAAAAAGGAATTTCTCGAAATTTAAATTTTTTACAAAGATTTTCTAAAAAAAAAAAAGACACATTTAAAAAATAACGCAATTCATATTTAATAACTCCTCAGAGTTTCATTGAAATACAGCAATTATCTGAATTTTTTCAAGAATTTCTAAATGAATGTGTTTTGCAGCGCAAAAGAAGGGTTCAGATTTCCCGTACAAATTTAAGGTCTCGCGTTGACGCAAGAAAAAGTTTTTTCCCAAGATTCATTTTTTTATTTTTTTATTTACATAAAAAATCCATTGATCTTTCATAATAGTACAAAGATTTTGACGGTGAAATACTTTTGTATTTTGGGCATTTTTAAGTGGATTTTTACCTAAAAATTCACCGTGGCCGGTAACAAAATCACAGGATAAAAATCAATTTTGGCTAGGGAAAAACCACAAGAAAAAAAATAACTTGGTTTTGCGAGTGATATGGGTATTTTTCAATGCGCCCACGTCGCTACTGAATGTGACACAAGGTCAGTTTAAAGTGGGTTTAACGGCAATACCGTGGCACAATTGCCTAAGCGCACTTGGCACCTCCGCTTTTAATGACGCCTCAGTCGTTGGGTAATAAACCAAGCTGAAGGAGAGGAGGTACTGTCTGGGAGGAAAGCCCCACCCCTGGGGGTCTCGGGCTTAATATTTTTTAAACTACCTCGTCTAGTGATGTGTTTGCTTTGCTTGAACCCATTGTAGCAGATTTATGAACGCTCTAACCTAGGTATGTTCAATACTTCGCTAAGAAAGAGCATACCCTGATGAAAAAAGACCCTAAACTTGATTAAACAATTTGTTATCGTTTAAATGTTTATGTTATTATTAAGAAGAAATACCAAGTATTTATTATTATTTTTAATTTTTTAATCCTTCCTAGCACGTCCGAAATTTTAGTTAAAAATCTTGTTTTTTGAATCAACAAAATTTACATAAAATCGATCATGTCAGCCATTTTTGACAACTCTGTAAACAAAAGGGAAAGTCGCCGTTTAAAAATCTTGTAAAATTCAATTATACTTTTTTCAAAAGTTATTTTAGGAAAATTAGATAATTTAAAGTATACTTAATGTAATTTGAAACAAACATTACTTAATTTTTCAGTAGAAAAAATTTAATTGGAAATAAGAGAAGCATGTCTAACAATGGTAATTTGGTTTTGGAGGTGTGAATTGACGTTTACGTCAATGTATCGACAACTAACGTCAGGGAAATTTATTGGACGAAAGGGTAAAAGTGACAGTATTTTCGAATTTTAAGTGAACCAGTTTATTTAACTATAAAGTAATTCTTAAAAATTAAATACTTTCAAAAGTCTAATATTTTATTGAATTTTTTAGGTATGTTTTTAACGAAGATGTGTCCAAAGCCTGCACTGTTTCCGTCCCTAAAACTGAATCTAAAAAAGAAAAAAATAATAATTGCAGTATGTCTCTCACTGAAAAAGAAAAAAAATGATTATATTTAAAAAATGAAAAGAAAATATTTAGTGAACTATGTAAAAAACAGATTAAAAATTTTGAAAATGCGTCGATGATGGCCAGTTAGATAATTTGATACGTGTTAACCAGAACGAAATCAACACAATTTATGAAGCTGGAGCCTCGCTATCAGGAGAAACAATTCTTAAAACACAGGACATTATTTCTGAATTGTGCCTCCGTAGTTTTGCCGGGAAACGTTTTTAATACATTTTTGGCATATCAAAAAATTATTCTAAAATAGAAACGCTTCGAAGATTGTAATAAGCTTGCACATTTAAGATCTGTAAAAATAGATCTTTTAATAAGAGCATTTCCATAGATACACATATTCAAACTTAAATTCAAAATATTTAAAAACTTTATCAGATTTTGTATTTAAAATTTGAAAAAAAGAAAACAATTCTTGTAAAAATTCATTTTTCATCGAAAAAATATTTTAGTATCCTTAGTATTCATAAAAGCCATTAAAAGATTTTTTTTAATTAAATAATGTCTTAGTTTTATTGGATTTTGTATTTTACAATTCAGAGTTTAAGTATGGGTAGAAACGCTCCTAGATTTACAAAAAATCGATGATTTATATTCTTCAAAGTCTTTCTGCATTTAATTAAAACTTACAAACATGCACATATTCAAGTTTTCATAAAATTAAGGGGGAGGGGTAACAGATGACCATGACTTTCTAAAAAACAAATATTTCTAAAATAATTTCATTAATTTTTGAATAAGTCATGAAAGTTTTATTAAAATCAGACAATTATTTGAGTGTTGCAATAATTTCAAAATTAATGTTTTTCAACTGAAAAAAGCGCTAAAAAACTAATGCTAAATATTACGCGACCGCTAATGTAAAAAAAAAAAAACAAAAAAAAAAAACATAATTTTAACTAAAATTTCGGACGTGCTAGGAAGGATTAAAAAAATAATCAAAAAATATTTTGGCCTTTTCTCTTATTAATAGCATAAACATTTAGACGATAAAAAAATTGTTTAATCAAGTTTGGGGCCTCTTTTCATCAGGATATGCTCTTTTTTAGCGAAGTATTGAAAAAATTGTCTATTAAAGAAAGACGCAGGAACGCTGGTAACATATCCAGTTTATTTTCCCTGTGACTTTTTTTATCTGGATTCATAATTCACTTGTACAAATTAAGTAAAGGGGTAGGGTATCACTGACTTGAAAAAATATTTCCACAGGATTTAAAAATGAAAATAAAAGATTCAATAAAAGTTCCTTCATTACTGAATGTTGAAAATTTCAATAAAATTCCACAATTCCCTCATTTCTGGTTAATTTTTAAAAACAGGCGGTATCGGTATTTTTTTTCAGGTGTCGAAAGTGCGCATGATTTTGAAGGTATATAATCCAGTTGAAGGACTGCGGTTTCCATGCGAGCGAGAAGAAAAGAATTGCAGTGAATTCAAGATAAATAAAATTCCAGTCGAACATGATATTTTATGCAAAATATTTCTTTTTTTCTTGAATTGAATTTTTTCATTTGCAAAAGATTTGTTTCATTATTAAGAATTAATTAAAACTGGACACTCTCCTAAACCAAATAAAAAATATAATAAAAAACCAGTTCAGCGACCCTGAGTACCTAATTGAAAACGAGGCCAAAATTGTTTCGTACAATTGAAAAAGAAATGAAACAGAAACTTAAGTTTGTTAAGTTGTACATAAAAAGACAAGCAGAGACTGAAAAAAAAGAAAAGAAAAAGAGATGGATCGTGTTACTGAGTGCTCTTAGAAGGATAAGAAAAAGAAATGAAAGAGAATTAAATCAGAAAGAGAAATTGTCGTGAGACAAGGCAGAGTGAAAACTGAAGAGAAAGAAAAGAAGTGACATTATAATATCAAGTATTGTGAAGGAAGATAGAGGAGTTGGAGCTGATAGACAGAAGCCATGGTCCAGCCGGTTAGGAGAGTGTTATCATGTCGAAAGAAAAATATATTCTGTTGAAAAATAAATAAATAAAATCGAAATAGGCAAGATCAAAAAGAAAGGGGACTCGACATTGTAAGTAGACAGGAAAATCCGCTCAATCGTTTTTTTTTTTGTTTTTTATGTCGATGCGAAGGAGACGATTGCCGGTAAATATGATTTACAAGCCAACAAGTAATAGTCGTGTTAAAAGAAGGTTTTCCAAATTACTCCACTCCCACACCGCTTTCAGCAGTTCACGAAAAACTTCAAAAGAGAATGAGCTGGGACGTTTTTCGTTTTTTCCCCTCGGCCGGAAAAACGCTTGATGAAAAGATAACATTCAATCTGTTTGATGTTTGCCAATTTCTATTAAAAATATAACAACGCTCAATTGGGACAAGCGTCGACGTCGTCTTTCACATCTCGTTCTTCTCGCAAGCAAGCAGTAGAAGTCTGAAATAAGCTGGAAAGTGGGTTTGTAAGGAATGTACATCATGCAGACAAAGTTGATTCCGTCAATCTTCACATTAATTACCGTATTGCCTATTCTCCACTTTCACGTCAAGAATTACAGGTGTACAATGTAAAGTGTGCGGCGGAAGGACAGAGAACGCACTCATACCGAGACAAATGCAAGGACACCAAATTATATATTATATATATATATATATATATATATATATATATAATTCATCCTACCGTTGCATGTAGAAGTGGTAATGAAATAAATTATTTTTACTCAATGGAATTGCATACGTAGTGGCTGACAAGTCTAGAGCCTGACAAACGTCGACACTAAGAGCAGTTTATTTCAGTCTTTCAAATCTATTCCGTCTGCTTACATGTTCTCATCTGGTGGTTGGGATATTAAAGTCTATGCATTATTGGAATAACTAGAATTACATGAGTTTTTTTTTTCTTATTTGACCACGGCTTTAAACGCACGCACGCACACTCTGTGTGTGTGTGTGTGTATACCTTTGACTTCCAAATAGACGGGCCAGGACGATTTTTCTTTTGGGACAAAAAAACACCTAGCAGATCTACCCTTTAACAACCACACCTTTTATTAACTATTCAAGAAATTTCCTTCTTCTCCTTAAATTAAGCTGTTTCATTGGTGAGAATTATAAAAAAAAAATCAGCTACCTCTTTTATTTCCAATCACCTCGTCTATTTAAAACACAAGTGTATATTTTCTCAATTATTTCTTTGCAGCGTAGATACAGACTCTAGCACTGAAGCCAACCCTGCATCCGCCCAAACTTACGACTGCTTCTTGAAACTGTAACAGAAAGAAAAATATGTTTGAAATTCTTCCTCAAAGTTCAATTACCATTTTGAAAATAGTACGAGGGCGGTGCTGCTCAACTTTCATTCAGTCAGTCAGTGCCATACATGATACACACTTGGTCGATCAAGTCTCTTCCCATTCATTACTGACTAGGCAGATTTTCCTGCAATATGTTGCCGTTTCTTTCTGCGGGAGACTGGTTGCCAACAAAGGTTATATGCCTGTCCTATTATTCAACACATAGCTGGGCTGGATAAGAGATGAATTCATACCTTTCCTAAGGATATTTGCGCGTAAATGAATGTAACGAATCCGACTGAAATTCGAACTAGGCACTCCGATTTCTCATTCCAAGCCGATGTCCATTACTGTTATGTTTTCGTTCCACTGAATGAAGATAATACAATCATGAAATATAATGTCGCATGAAGTCGACGTAGTCTTACTGAGTTCTATAGTAAGGATTTAAGGCTCGGTCCAGGCTAGCTCGGTATTTACTCGAAACCTCTCTATAAAGCAGGATGCGGCACAAGGCCAGTTTTTAATGTGGGGTTTTCCGAACCTGTACGCTCGAGCAAAAATTCCCTATAGACTTCGCATACATGGGGTCGGGTGGCTCTCTACCTCCTCAGACGAGACTCTACCCGTAGGCATAGCCTCGTCTGAGCTTCTCTCCTCCCGAAGGCAGAGACTCCGATAAGCTCTAAGAGCTTAGCGCGCGGCTAATTCGGTATTTACCTAAGTCCTTCCCACAAGGCAGGATGTAGCAAAGGCCGTTTTTTTAACGTGGAGCATTCCGAGCCCGTAGGCTCGGGCAAAAATGCCCCGTAGACGCCGTATAAACGAGGTCGGGTACTGTCTACCTTCCCAGACGAGAGACTGCTCTTTGGCATAGCCTCGTCTGGGTCCCTCCCTGCCCGAAGACAGAGAGTCCGACAAGCCCTAAGAGCTTAGGGCGTGGCTAACTCTCTCCGGACGATTCTCGATATCAGAATTTGGACGTCCAAGTTATAATCTAGAGAGGTCTGTTCATCTCCACAACCCACACTTTTTAGATATGCACTTTCTTTAGTCGATACTTTTCCGACATGGGTTCACTTCCAACCTATCAGTCGGATTACGTTTTCGCGTTATATGGTAATATTAGTTTTAGGAATAGGTACTTCAAAGATATTGTAAAGTATGTCCGTCGGTGAATTAAATTGTACTGGTTGATTATTCTGTGCATATCTAGACTTTAGTTGATTTATATGTTGAAATCGTTCGCCTTCAACAATGTATTACCAAGACGTCGAATAACGCTTTTAAAGTAGACTTTATCGCCGATCTCTAATTATCTGGTAGTTTCAAATTGTCGACTTTTTTTTTATTCCTTAGCAGTAATTTGTCAAAAATGGATTTAACTTTCCTAGCAAACATGAGCTCTGCGGGTGACATTTTGCATTTGACGTTATTCAATATATGCTCAAATATTCTTGTAGTGCCGTTTCTTCAGCTTCCAAGCTTTAGTTAATGCCCTTTTGAAGGTGTCAACAAACTGCTCAGCTTGACCATTCGACTTCGGATGACAAATCGGCGTTGTCAAATGTTCAGCCGCATCGTTTTTTCAGAAAATTTTAAAATCACTAAAAGTAAATTGAGTTTCATTATCGGATGTCACGCTGTCAGGTACTCCAAACCTTGCAAAAAGTTCGTGTAAGAATTTAATCATTATTGCGGTAGTAAGTCGTTTGCACTTTAATATCTCAGGCCATTTTGTGAAATTGTCGACTTGAATTAAATAGTGTGAACCGTTTGGTATTCCAGCAAAGTCCATATGTAGTCTTGCACATGGTTTATCAGTGCTCAGCCATGCTTGATAATTTATAGGTGGTGATTTTGCTGCTGAATTACAACCATTACATTTTCTTTGTATTATGAATATCTTTGTCCAAATTTGACCAATACACTTAGCTTCTTATGACGGACTTCATCCTCACTATTCCCGGATGTCTTATGTGGATTTGTTTCAAAATCCTGGGTGGGGGGTGATAACGGAATTACTACTTTTTTCGCGTGCAAAAGTAAATATAGAAAATGCTGTATTATTATTAGCAGGTTTAATTTTAGTTTCCCTCCATTTAGACATAACGTCATAGTTTTTGAATAAACGTATTCTTTTTAGAATGTATTTTGATATCGTCTATCGTGACCGGCAATTCTTTAATAGTGTTATACCGCAGGCTTTTAATTTCGTATTCGGATCCCAGCGACTCAATCACAGTATCTTCAAAATCTTTATATTTCTATATCAATCTGATTAAGCCATCTGTTTATCCCAATTTCTTTGACGATAGAAATTCCATCTTGAAATCATAGTTCAATAAAATCGTAGCCCAACGCTGTAGTCTGCAGTATGCGTGAGAATCCCTTTCTTAGAACCGAATACACTTAATAATGGACGATGATCAGTTTGCACTATGAATTCTCTTCCTAATATCATCCTGTGAAAGTTCTTTACAGCAAAAATTATAGCAAGCGCTTCCTTTTCAATTTGACTATAGCATTTTTCTGTTTAAACGTAGATCTCTTTTATGTTTGTAGATATGGGCTTTTAGACTTCGTGAGGTCTCTCCGACATAAATGTTTTTACATTGTAAGCAATTTATTTGATAAGTACCTGCATCTGAATTGGGTTGGATTTATTTTTATTTCTAATTGATCTATATTTGATTCCAACTTATACATATATAAATATCAAATGTGTCAATTTGCTTATCGATGTTATATTCAGCACCCAACTCCAGAGTTTTGTAGACGAACCATTTTGTAATCATTCGGTTCATTCGTTAGGAGGTATCAGTAATTGTCTGTCAATTTTATCATTTTCGTTATTTTTATATTAAGTTTAAAAAAGTATTTTTTATTGGTATTAAATTGATTTATTTTTCTTCTTTGTGTACATGTGTACACGCGTGTATATGTGTATGTGCATGCCTGTACATGTTTGTATGTGCACAAGTGTAGAACGTCGTGGTTATTGCTTCTTTTCATAGTTTTTTGTCTCCTTATACTCTCTCACTATTTCTTTTCTTTCTTTTTTCTAACTTTCAGCTCTGAATGTCAAAGATAATGTAACAAAGTTATTTCCAGTGTCATAGACAGGACTTCCATTTAGGTTAATTTTTATTGACTGTTCTGGGGTTTTCTTATTTTGGAAAATATAGGTGTATTCCGTTTTTTATTTATTTCTTGCATAAATATATTTCTTCAATTAATGCTTAAGTGACATATATGGTGTATATATATATATATATTTATATATATATATATATAGAGAGAGATGCACACACAAACATACATATACACATACATATTATTCATATGTACATATATATTAATATATAAGTTAATGCTTAAATGGCGAAGTAAATGCTTTAACTACGTCTGCACTAACCCATCATTTCATTTTTCTTAATTAATAGTCTGTTATTATCTGGCTTGGTGCTATCTTAAATATCAGGGTATTAATTACGGGAGGTTATAGGCATATGCGTGTATTTCTTTGTTGTAGTTTGAATATACATACACACACACATATATATATATATATATATATATATATATAATTTACTTATTATTTATTTATTTATATTGCTTTGAATATAAATTTATACATTCAGTTCTCATAATGGACTTAACTTTTTTAATAAAATGACCGCATCTCTACAACCTACGGATTTGGTATTATGTGAGTAAAATTTGTCACTTAGCTGATTGATGTTACCTTCAGCATCTCGACTCCAGAGTTTCGTAGACGAACATATTCGTCGACTCTTCAGTGGGTATCAGCAATATATTGCTTATATTTTTTAGTTTTTTTCTTTTTATGCACATTTAGCACTGGTGTAATCCCCCCCCCCTATTCTCTGTGTTTGTATGTGCGATTGTCCGCGTGCTCGGATGCGCCCGTCTGCACGAATGTGTGTCATGATCATCTTGACATTTTCTTCGTTTTTTCTTTTTTTTATCTGTAGCGGACTGGTTTTGATCCGGCTGTAGTTATGTGGCTCATTTTTATTTATTTAGTTTTATTTATAGGCATTTTAGCTTTTTCTTTTTTTTCTTTTTCTTTTTTTTTTGCTACGGAAGTTGTATTTCGTTTATTTACGTTTTCATATAATTGGTATTAACGCTTAGGCAATAATTTTTATACACACACACACACACACACACACACACACACACACACACACACACACATATATATATATATATATATATATATATATATATATATATATATATATATAATACCAATGATGTTAATGCTTAAATGGTAAATACTTATACATACACATGAATACACACACACATGCATACATACACAATTTATGCTCACCGGGCTATTATTTCGTTATTTAATTGGGTTTGGTGATATCATAAGTATTAATTGTAGGAGGTTAAATTTATAATTAATTTATTATTGTTATAATTTATGTGCATATGTCTGTAATTACAGAAATACGCCTGTATATACGCACATGTACACATCTATTTGCGCGCATATATAGCCATACGTATGCGTACATATGTACACACAGACGCGCGTACACGTACAGTTAAATCCGTGCTTTGTTATTAATAGACTAGTGCATAAATGGAGAAGTTATTTAAATTTTTAAATATCAATTTTTTTACATATACACATACATATAGGTACCCCCACGAAATCGCTAAAAATCAGCACAACATGAGGAAAACATACTCCAGACACAATGAAAACAGTTCTACCGTGAAAACCTCTATTATTATTAAGAGGAAGGATCAAAGTATTTTTTAATATTTAATTAATTTTTTTTGCTCCTTTTTAGAAAATTCGAATTTTTTATTAAAAATCCATGCTTTCCTTGCGTCATCGGTTGTACCAACCTATAGCATAGCAAATTTTAGCCTTTTTTTTGCAGTGACAAAATTTGGAAATTCTTGTAAAAATCAAGTAATTCTTGGATTTTAATTCTTATTCATAAATCAGTGAAATTATTTTTTAAAATTTTTATTAGAAAATCTTGGTAAAAATGTTTTTTATCTGTGTTTCACCCCTTCATTTTTATGAAAATTTAAGAAATTCAACGTGATAACTTTTAGTGATTATATTAGTTGAAATTAGAATTTAAATCACCTCATTTACCGAAAATCTGTTCTGAATCGAAAAAGACATTATTTAATTAGGGAAGTGTCTAACTGCTTTTATGAATAATATATATTAAAGGCAATATTGTCTGAAGAAAAAAATTTCGATGAAAAATGAATTTTTACAAGATTTGTTTCCATTTTTTAAATTTTAAATTGAATAATATATAAAGTTTTGAAATCTTTTAAAATTCAGTTTCAGTATGATAACTCTTAAGAAATATTGTTATTAAGTAACACTATATTTACTAATCATATACTGTAAAGTTTATTAGAATCTGACGACCCCGAATATTTTTAAAAGAGTTTCGATTTGTTTTTGTATGTGTATATACGTGCATCTTAAGTATGGATGTACAAACCGATAAATCTGTCATTAAAATGTAACGTGTTTTAAGGGTTGACCCGCTTATAAACTTTATCGTCTGCTCCACCATACTTAACTATGAACACGTTTGGCGGTCAATCGGCTGTCAATAAATCGATTAACATGTAAGAAAAACAGGACCCCGTGGTTAAGAAATGCTTGTATACAACATTTTATGCTATAAGTAAGTAATATTTGTTTCAAATCAGATAAATTTAACTTTAAATTTGCTAATTTTCTTCTAATAACGTTTCAGTAATGCATATTTTATTTTTGCGATATTTTTAAAGCCGATAATTAACTTTTGTTTACAAATCTGTCAAAATTGCCAATTTTTATCGATTTTACTGAAGAAAAAAATCGATTCCGATCAATATAATTTCTGTTTGAAATACACCACAGTATATTTTGCTTACTGGAAATGAAAGAATCAGGAAAGCTTTTTCATTTTTAAAAATTGATTTTAAAGCTTACATATACCGAATCAGAGGAGACAACAACCATACATACATACATATCTATATCTATATCTATATCTATCTCTCTCTCTCCCTCTCTCTCTCTCTCTCTCTATATATATATATATAGTACACACTCCCACACACCTACGCACGCACCGCACGCACACTGCACCCACGCACCTATATGTAACTTTTAAGTAGTGTATGTAATTAAAATAAGTGTATGTTTATATAATATGTTATCGTTTATTTAATGTTTCATTTTTATTTTTGTCTAATGCTTAGTAGTTTATATCCTTTTGTCTTCGTGTTATATAATGAGGTATTAATTATGGTGGGTTAGGTGTGTTCATTTTTGTTGTATTTTTGTGTGTGCGCATGGGCAGTGTGTGTGTGTCCATATCTATTTATCTCTCTCTCTCTCTCTCTCTCTCTATATATATATATATATATATATATATATATATATATATATATATAATGCTTAAAGTAAATATTTGTTCGTATGTCTTCATTTACCAATTATTCAATTTTTCGTATTTAGTTTGTTTTAGTCTGGCTTAAGTATTAGGGGATTAATTAAGGAAGATTAGATTTGTAATTGTATATATATATATATATATATATATATATATATATATATATATAAAATAAATGCGAATGATAGGGTGTCATTGTGTCACACTTTTTCAACTTTACTCCTATAGGCCGTAGCCCAATATATTATACCATTTTGGAATCAGGCCAACTCCGTGAGCAAATTAAAAACATTCCGGAACGGATCCGGATCCGGAACTGCAATCCTGAAATTTTGGATTTCCAAGTTTTCCTTTCGATTGTTTTCGGCGATTTTTGTATGATTTTTTGCGACAAATATTTTTGTACAATAACAATTTTATAACCTGGAAATAAATTTGGGAATAATCGAAATTAATAGCGAAATCCAGCGAAAGTCAGCCATGAAATAAAAATAATTATTTGTACGGAAAGTAAGGATCTACGTACATCAAAATGTCTTTAAATTAAGTGGCGCCAGAAGAATTATTTTTTAACTTTTAAAAGGTAAGCTTAAATACATGCATTACTTAAGCGAAAAATTTTTGAGTTCTTCTGTAGTTTATTGTTGCCTATCATTACTACTTCTCCCTACCTATTTTGATGAAGGACCAATCAAGAGCCCCCTCCCCCGCAAGAGCCAGCTTAAATGCCGCCCGACACTATATTTAAGCTAGTATATATATTATTATTATTACTTTATTATTATAATGCTCTATCATTTAAATTTACATTGAAGTCTCTTTGGATTAATACCCTCCTTGGAATTATCCCTACAAGCCACAAATGGGTACCATATATATATATATATATATATATATATATATATAAATTTATTTTAGATTTTATTTATTTTTATTTATTTTTAATTAATGCTTAAATGGCACTTCTCTATATGTCTGCACTTGCCCATTATTTCATTTTCTTGTTTAGTATTTTGGTTATTTTTTAAATCATTTCACCCCAAGAAAGGCGGGAATACCACTAGTACGCAGGGGGTTACAGAGAGTGAAGGTGAGAGAAAAACTGGGTATAGTGGGGACCAAGGAAAGGATAAATGCTAAATGAGGTTCAAGAAGATAGAAGATGATGATTGACGTTGCATTCAAATTTTTAAAGATTGTAGTTATCAGGAAAGCAAGGGAATGGACGGGGCTCCATAGGCGGGAAGTGCGAGAAAAGAAACTGTTGAATTAGAAGTGACGGTTACAGTCACCTAATTCAACAGCAAAAGAGTGGAACCTCGATGCCAATCTTGCAGCACGCTTAAACACACGTAGTCCAGGCACCAGGGAAAAAAACTTCACCAGAGCAGCAGCCATGAAAATATTTGTAAAAAGGACAGAGGGAAGTCAAATCACGTCGATGAGAAAATGACTGAAGTCGAAATGCCTAGTCAGGATCGATTACATTGCAGATCCTTCTTTGCATTTTGCCAAGAACCTCCAGATGAGTAGCAGGATACATGGCAACAGTATTCAATGCACAGACGGATGGTAGATTTGTAAATATGCAAGATTGACTCCGACGAAACCTTCTGGCACGACACAGTGACTCATCTTTCCTTGCAGCAGATGCAGCTACTGATTCGATGTAGGCGTTCCACTTCAAGTCAGTTGAAAACGTGTGGCGCATTGTGTTGCTCTCCATGCTGATGGTGGGCAGAAAAGTTTCTCTATAGTGGTTTAATGAGAGCAGTTTCGTTTTGGAGGCATTAAAATTCACGAGCCTTTTCCTGACCAGTTAACCACTGATTAGAGGTCCTTTTCAAGAGCAGCGGCCGGGTTAACTTTCTCAACTCTGATGGATTTGCTATTGAGACAGGAGTAAATGATAATGTCATCTGCATAAATGTCTACTTGGGAACTGATGACATCAGGAAGGTCATTGATGGAGATCAGAAACAGCGTAAGACCCAGGATAGAGCCTTAGGGGACAACCGCGTTCGTGAGAAAGGATCTGGAAGCGAGCTCGTTCAAAAAAACCTTCATTTCACGATTTGATAGGAACGATTGGATTACATCAAACACACTTCCAATTATACCTTATCCCTGGAGTTTACGTAGAAGACCAGCGTGCCAAAGACAAAGTATCTAGGACCACAGCTCGAGCTTCGCCGTTATTAGCAGGAGCTTGATATACATATTCAGTGATTGCCATTAGTATATCATCGGTATATCTAGCTAAACGAAAGCCATATTGTTGATCAAAGAGTAGGTAGTGAGAGGTAAGATATTTAGCCACGTCAACAGTGATTAAAGCCTCGAATACTTTGCCGAAAAGAGATAAAAAACTAATAGGGTGATATTTAGAAGGGTCAGAAGGTTCTCCAGAGTTCTTAAAAACAGGAACTACAAAGGAGGAGTTGAAACTAGCAGGAAGCAACGATGCAGTAGTTGTAGAATTTGTGCGCCTAGCTTTAGGATGACGGCTGTGATCCCGTCACCTCCGCTTTCCTTATGGGAATCTAATTTAGAAATAATTTCTGAGACCTGTGCCGGGTTATGCACATATTCCTCAGTAGAGCTTCTGTTCTAGGAGAGAAATCAGGTGTGGGTACTCCAATTGAGTCGAGTGCTGAGTTGGAATAGAATCTGCTGTAGATGTCAGGACTTTGAATTGATTGAATAGAGGGATTGAGGATTTGCTGTTGTTCAGCATACTCTTGCAGAGCCGCCAATAATCTCTAGAATTGAACTTGCTAGATGTTATACATTGTTTCATTTTATTAGAAAATACTAACTTCACTTCTTTGAGGTCACGCTTGCACTCGTTATAAGCAGAGACAAAGAGACGTCTGTTGTAATGAGACCTGTCGCTTTGGTACAGCCGGAAGGAGTAATTCCTGTGTGTTATATCGGCCGGGTATGCAAGGAAAGTTTGTTTTGGTTTCTAAAACTAATGATTTTTAATTTTTTTCTCTTAGCATAGTTTGCATTTTTTCTGTTAATGTGGTATGTGGCTGCTCTTTATTAATAATTTCCCATTTGATTTTGGCTGGGATATTGTTTTATTTTTTGGTTCAAATGTATTTTGATAGGGTTGTGTTGTTGGCGAATTTTCCTGTCAAAGGACATTTTGGTGCTATAATATCTTTTAGTTTTTCCTGTAGCACCTATATAAAGTTTTCCCTCTGTGTTAAATGTTATTAGTTACAGTAGGTTTGTATGTGATGTTATTGATTAAATATTTTTTATTAAGTGGGCAATTTCCTTTGTTTCTATATTTGATGGCCTTATTCTGCTGGTTGTTATTGTTGTAATTGCTATTAATGAGTATTTTTTATTGTGCTTAATTATTTTTCCACTTTATCCATGCATCTGTAACAAATTTTGATTGTATTTTTATTGATAATTTGTTGTTTCTAAGGAAATGTTTGTCAATTAGTTTGAAGAATATTTTATTTTTTATTATTGTTATAGGCTGGATTGAAACAAATTATATTTCATTTTTTGAATGTATTGTTTTCCATTTTATATTCTAGTTTGTTTGAATATTCGCTGTTTCTTAGGGCTAATTAGTATGTTTTTTTTAAATTTTCATTGAATATATTTGTTGCTAGACTTTTTTGAAATCTTTTATTTATAGATATGAGTATTTGTTTGCATACGGTAGTAGGTTGTTGGAATTTTTGTTAATATATATTGGGTTGTTAATTTTCTTTTTGTATGGTTTGTATGTTACGTTGCTTAAGTTGAAGGTTATATATTAGGAAATTTATTATTTTAGGTTGGATGTTACATGGATTGTAAATCATAGGTTTTTGAAGGATTTTATTATTTCTTTCTGATTCCCTCAGTTGTTCTACATTTCCATTTTCTTAGTATTAGTAGTCCATCGTCTCTGTATAAACCCATATATATATATTGGTAATTATAGTTGCTAATTTGCTGATTATATATATATGTGCCTATAAGCTCTCATACCACGGGCCATCATAGCTACCAATTGTTACATTAAAGTTGTCGTCTTAGCCCTTTTTATTCCATATTTTTTCTGTTGTAATGTAGTATAAATCTTTTATAGGCTTTTTATCGTATCTGTGTCATCATTGTAGATAGTTATATATTGTTTGTCTAAGTTTAGTGGGTTATTTAATATGCTCTCTTCATATCAAATTATGTGAAAGAACAGTTTTTTGATGTTAATATTATTAAACTGATTGTTGTCTTGTGATTTTCCATTAGTTTATGCTTAATATATTCCTTAGATTTGAGCATATTTTTCTATTATTTGTTTGCTTATTTTTCCAAGTCTTATTTCCAATTTATTAATTATGTTTATTAAGTCATTTTCAAAAAAGTTGTTTTATTTGGGTAGGCATTTCACTGATTTGAATCTAAAATTGTTTATTATTATTATTATTGACTTTATTGAGGAAATAGACAACTTTCTATCTTACGCCTCACTGAAAAAACAGAACACTATAAATAGTGTTCTGTTTTTTCAGTGAGTTTGATTTTGTAGTCATGTAGGTATGATGTGAATATTATTTTTTATAGAGTAGTTAAAATTTGTTGATTCTATGTTAATTAGTATGTTTATTTTATCTTGTTTTAATTTTGCCTTCATTTAATTTGTATTATGTGTTCTTAATATAATTATTGTTTTGATTATTTTTATTTTTATGAGAAAATATTAGAGCAGGAATTGTTGCTGTACAGAAAAGTGATCAAAATAAAACAAAAACGTGCAAAAGCGCTCAGCTGAAAGTGTTTTCAGGTGCTAAAAACAGCATATTCTACGAAAGATTCGCCTAAAATAAAATCTAAAATAATATTTGAAAGTTGCAAATATTGTAGAAACAGATAAGGAAGTATAAAAAATAGAATTTTCAACTCCGCTGGTTTGAGTAAATTCCAAAATCTTCGCTTTTTATCTGTTGAAAACAGATAAATATATGTCTGTAACAAATTGTAGACAGTTAAATGCCAACTCATTTATACAAATCTATGGCAAGAGAGAATTGAAACGGCTAGTGATCTAAAGACTCACCGACAAATTAATCAACCTGTCAGCTTCCCTAAGTCAGCCTGCCTATACTGCCTTTTTTCCTTGTAAACTGTGAGTAATGTCTTTTACTAAAATATATGAATATATACGATATCAGGCACATATCCATTTCTTCGAACATTGTAAATGATAATACTGTTTACTATCAAAATACATTTGCAGAAAAACAACTTTAGTTTTAAATGTTACCACAGTTATTACCAGTTTATTTACTACATTGTTTTGACTATGAATAATTACTAATGCCGCAATATACGCACCCAAATGTACATATTAAACAGTTAACAAGAAATAGTAAAAATACAGTTAACATGACTGGAAAATGTATTTTTCTCAGTTTTGGAATCTTTTATTCACCCTCTATTTGAACCCATTTCTCTTGATCAATATTTTATTCTTATGTATAAATGGTGCTTTCAGGGCAGTTATCCCAAAATAATAATTCAACTAGCGACTTTGTAGCCAAACTATATAAAAAAAATTAAAATGCAAAATATGAAGACTTTTGCAAATTGTAAGGATAATATCAAGAAAGAGAAAGAAATGGTGAAACGAAAGAACACGTGCTAAATGCATAATGTCGAAAAATTTAATTACTAGTCACACGTAATTACGTATTAAAAATAAATGTGAAAGAAGAATATTTGTGAAAGTTTGAAGAAACTCACCGTATTTTAAGGATCGAAGAGTTACTTTTTTAAATTGTATATAAATGTTCTGCAAATCGACTTCTTTATGTGGATTAGTCAAAAACCAGAATTGTTTTAATCGTTTGTTTGCTATATATATTGTGAGAAATAGAGGAAAGTTATATTGCTTTTGTTGAAAATCTGCCTTCCTCAATGAAGTCGTCGTCGATACTATTGAACAATGTTGATATGTGGGCAAAACATAATGGTCGTCTCTGCAGTTTTTTGAGTAGGCACCCATAAAAAGTGAACATCAATCGTAATGTCGACTACCCGTTTAACAAAACCACCCCTTAAGATAGTTGACGTCTGGTTGACCTGATGCCACCTGGATACCCAATGTATTCATACTGCTCTTGAAAGGTCTTCACGGACTGGTATAATTTTTCTATAGAGAAAAAGGCCTGCGCGCGAATTTATTCCGTTCCTAAAATGGTTTGCTAGAGAAATATGACACATGCAATTCGTTATCAAATGTTAGTGCACTGAAGTAGAGATATCGATACGTTTTTATTGTCTCTATATTGTTTCATATTTTAGTAGAAATAAATAGAATATTTCGTTGTAATATGTACATGTGGTATATTTGCATTTTTAATTTCGTTATGTATTTTACTTGTTTTTCTTTTTCTTTTCCTCTTTTTCTCTTTATCCACGGTCGTCTATATTTTGTATTGAAATTTTCTTTCCATTAAGAGTTTCTGTTTTCTTCTTTTCTGTCCTTCTCTTGTTCTGTCTTTCTTTTGTTTGTTATCCACACCCTCCCTATCATATTTCTATTAATCTTCTACTCTTCCTCACTTTGTTTTAATATTGGTCTTTTCACTCATCTCATCCATCTAATGCCGTTTCTCGTTTATCTCACCTTTCAAACAAAACCTATCAAACTACTATACAAATGTACATTAATCTACTTTTCTTCTTCAAGCTGCTTTTGTTTGATAAAACTCTTCTTGTGCAATACACATTGAGCCAAGAGGATTTGATACGCA
>OZ038482.1:69025842-69038342 GCA_964036315.1 Acanthosepion esculentum
CGTCAAAATTATAGGACAATACGCCTGATCAGTCATCCTAGTAAAGTCCTGCTCTTTATCATTTTGAATCGTTTGAAACCCAACTGCTATCAGAGGAACAAGCAAGTTTTAGAGCCGGACGGTGTACAATGGAACAGGTCTTCAATTGTAGGATCCTCGTAGAGAAACATCTGTAAAACAGAAGGACGTGTTTATTAAAGAAACAAATCAGCCCACAGATCCTTTCACGCCAAGCATTTCTACGAAATGCACGAAACAAGACTAAGAAAAAAGATCCCAACACACTTCCTTTCGTCTAATGCAGATAGTGAAATTCACAAATCTTTTATACGCTTCACTCGATGCAAAAGCGATTTAGGACGTATCTATTTGTTACTCCGACAAAATGTAATGACTCGTCCATTTCTTTGAAAATATCCGAAGGCAAATTACAAGTATTCAAAGCTTTAACAAATGTGGAAATTATTCATGATAGCTGAAGTTAGATCCAAGTAACACAGATGTGAACCAATTAGGCAACGTCTATTGTAAATCTTTGTGAGCGTTTCTCTGATGTTGGATAAAAGCTAATAGGAACACACGCTAACTCGCTAACTTGCGCTTTGATTCTGAACACTTTACTTTCTTTTATAGGAGAGAAGGATTAAGAATTTTGTCTGTTAGTCGGTAAAGAAAATGACAAATATTACGTCAAAAGTATCAGATAGACAAGTACTAGGCATTTCTTTCTTTTTTTTTCAAAGCCAAGTGCTGCCATCTGTTGGCTAATTTGGAACAGTGCCAAACTAGACGCGGGTAGAATGTTGTATCAACCGGGAACTTATTATAATGTCATCACTTGATAAATCCGAATGTAATTAAGTCACCACAGACTTCCTGAACAAAAGTGGCTATCGTATCAAAGCCAAGAAGGACTCCAGAAGGAAGAGTGGTTGCCTTCTTCTGTGAACTGAGAGAAAGCGAGGAATGTGGAGACCGGTGTGTTAATTAGTTACAAAAACATTACTCGATCATGTTCACTTCTCATCCCTGTCGTAACACCTGTGTTCACGATGAATCACTTGCTACAACTGAGCTACACAGCGGAAATGACTTTTAAATCAAACAACCACTTCTCAAGAGGTTGAATCGTTCACTTTTGTCCTTATTTTAAAACTTTCTGGATAGAAACAATATTTTTTTCACATAGAAACCTTCTCTAAAAATCTTTTTCTTTTCTTTATCTTCGTTATAAAACTCACACATACCATAGTGTCTGTGGCCCAAGTAAACATTTGACAAGAAAAAAGTTAACTAATAGTAAAATACTATGCAAAAAGCAAAAAGAAACCATTGTCAATAATTAATAATTGTCAACACAAGTAAATGTCTGACATAATGTTTTTTTCCTTTTTACAGAAGAAAATCTTACGTTTGATTAATTTCCAAACTTAATTATGTCGTACAGACAAATTTCTGAATGAATGGGAAATGCAAGGCAAACGCCAAAAGTGCAACATTTTTTCCGTCATCTCATTTTCGATTTTGCTAAGCTTTGGTTGCAAATTTTTCGCATTCATTGATTGGAGAAAATGAGCCAGAAGTATTTACGAAGAAATTTGGAATTTCAAATAATGGTCTCTCAGAAATCCACTTGAAGTTTCAAAACATTAGAAACGTTTCGATTTGGCAAAGTGTTGGTCGTCTTCAAAAGATGCAGGGTAGAAAAATATGGACAAAGCTTGAACTCTCTCTCTCTCTCTCTCTCTCTCTCTCTCTCTCTCTCTCTCTCTCTAACACACACATAGTTGTTGAAAGACTCGACCGAGTGAAGATTTTTCAGCATCATTGCCTTCTATATTATGGACCACGTGCAAATACAACAGAGACGAGATGTTGAAGTTGTCAATTTCAGAGTCCCAACTTAAACATCAGAAAATGTTAACAGAACGAACATTTTCCGAAAAGAATTTACATAATTTAGAAGAATTTTGGGAAACTCCACAACAAAGAATATCGTCTCATATTTATGAGGATTGTGTAGTGTTTACACGCATCTTTTTGCAAGTGCGTTGAAACAGGTATTCAAATTAATATTAAATAAATATGAAATATTAAGAATGAAATAAACATTCTATAATATTTTTTACATTAAAGACATTATTTGTTTTTAAGACACTGTATATCTATTGATTATTTTAATTTTTATTTTCAAAATTCTGGTTAAGTAGCTTTTCATATTGAGTGAACTTGGTTTACAATAACTGATATGATTGTTATTGTCATCAAAAAATCCTTGTGTTTCCTGATTCTGAAACCAAGTACATCGACCCCTACTGAATAGACCTGGTCTCTAAAGTTCTCCCAGCTACCGTCGAAGTCAAGACTATGAAGTATTTCCATCAATGTTGCACATATATCTGCTCGCTTTAATTTGGTCACATTAATTCGTTTCGGTGCTTTCACTCCAGCCATACGAATTCTCTTACGAATGCGCAGCTTGAATTTTCCACGTACCAATTTGTGGTCAGTTCCACATTCTGCGCTACGCATTACACGCACCGAACACATATCACTTGAATCTCGTTTACGAGTGATGATGCAGTCTATCATGTGACCATGATTGGATCTCGGGTGAAACCACGTAGCTTTGTGCTTAATCTTTTGACGGAAAAACGTGTTGCAGATGATTAAATCAAGTCCTGAACAAAGTTCAAGCAAACTCAATCCGCTTGTATTCATTTTACCAATGCCGAAAGGGCCAATAGCGCCCCAAGTTTGGCAATATTTGCCTGCACGGGCATTAAAATCTCCAAGGATCAGTAATTTATCGCCAGTAGGCGTGGTTGTTATAGTACACCGAACACGCTCGTAGAATGAATCGAGAACGTCCTCATTGGCCTGTAGGGTTGGTGCATAGATGTACAAGAGTGTTGCATGCCGATCATGCGTCAGTGGCACTCGCATCTTCATAATTCTATCATTCACGCTAGAAGGAAATTCGATGCGATCAAGAAGAGAAGTTCTGATGGCAAAGCCAACACCTCCGTTCGTCTCTAGGTTTACCATTCCAGAAAATCGTGAAGCCTGATGATACCTCGGTTAACTGACCCTCTCCTACCAATCGTGTCTCTGCTAGAACTGCCATGTCTACGTTCAGTTGCTGAAGTTGCTTTGTAACGAGAGCGGTTCTACACTCTGGACGTTCGGACGAGGTTCTAAGAGAGTTCTGACATTCCAGCAACAAATGTTTAGTCTGACCCGATCCTCTTCGTACATTTTCTGGTGTCCATTAATATTATTGTTGTTCTTCCTGCTTTTAGTGAACCACCGTTAGCCGCAGGAGACTAACCAGCATTGATATGACAGACAATTTTTGGTGCACCTTTTCTAGCACCTTCCCACGTATTTGGGTGAGCAGTGTTCTCACTGAAAAAGGACTGTTCAGTCGCAAAAGCCTCCACCGAAGTGGGTCCCTGTCAAAATGAAGACACACAACGATGTTAGGATAAGACTCACGTCACCAACGTGCAGATTTGTGACTGTAACTGGTTAAGTCTGTGCACATTGCCCTTCATCCATCGCCATAGACTTTTGGTTGAGGTGTACGAATAGAATGAGATATGTCGCAAAGAGGCATTTGTACATCATTTGATTATAGTGACAAACACTTGTATAACACGAGTGTCACTCTCTAAGCCTCCACGATTATGACCTGATGACAAGCAAAGGCGTGATGACCATTAATCGTTTCAGTTGCAGGTTTGTCATTTGAGTTTCCTTCTCTTAGACGGATTGACATAAACATGACTAAAGAGCCCCAGCTATCCATATATGTATGTACATATATATATATATATATATATATATATATATATATATATAATCCTTTCTGTGGTTTACAGGGTGTGGCGTGGAGATTTGGGGGATGGGTGAAGACCAGTGTTGCCCGTCCACCTTAATAATAAGTTGCAGAAGCCGATCAACAAAGATACTTCATCTACTCGCTGGTCCCTACACGCATGAAACATAAATGTTTTACATTGGATGTCGGAGTAAAAACAGTTCGTCATCAATGAGCCAATAATATTGTTATATATACTAAAGTATAAAATTATTATAAAAATTTTATCATTATTATTATTTTTGTTGTTGTTGTTGCTTTTTAAAAATATTTGAAAGATAAATAATAAAACAAATTTTCTAGTAGTAAAAACGAAACAAAATAACGTTATAATAACGTTTCCAACAAAATTGAAAGTACGTTACTTTACATTTAATAAATAATGTAATAATTAATTACAATTAATAAATAATGTAATAATTTATAAGAAAATGTAATGGAATAAAATTTATAGCAAATGTTATTAAAAGAAATTTTGAATATAAATATTAAACAATAATAGATAAAGAAATCGGTGATAGTGAGCCAATAATTAAAGATAAACAACTCTACTTTCATCCAATTTCGAAAATTACGACTACTTTCGTAAAGAAAAAACAAAAAATACAATAACAGAAAAATGTTACGCTTAAATATAAATAGACTAGATACATGCCACAATATAATTAATTTGTAGAGGTTGGACGTCGGGGTCAACATTATGTGGTGGATGGGTAGTATGTGTTATGTTATATCAGAAGGTTTAGGTTGTTAGATCGATGTGTTCTTTACATTCATCCTCAACAATATTAAAGTTAAAAAATATGGAACAAACAAAGCAAGAATAAATTGAAATAATACAAACATTTATATACAACTGAAAGGTATTTACAATAGTGTTTTCTTATGTTGCCGGATGTTCAATGTTAGAAGTAGTGTTGTATTGGTTTAAGTCAAGAAAAGTTGCGTACCCTTAACTTGGTATATTTGTATCTAAGCTCATATAAGAAGTAGATTGTAGATTGTACTTGCGTAAGTGTCATAAAGTTCTTTTCTTATTGAGTAGTGAATGTTCTGTTCACTTTGGGTAAGCAAAGTTGTTTTATGTTCGAAAGTTCTTTTACGTCTGACTGCGTTAGTCAAAGACGGGAGTTCCTTGAAGGTTACATTTTGGTAATTGTGTTGAGCGGTCGAAATTGGTTGTCGGTGTGGTTTGCTCGGGTCTGCTCTGCTCGAATCTGGATTGCTCGGCTCTGCTCTCTTTGGAATCTCTCTTGGAATGCTCAACGTGACACGTGTTACTTCGGTTTATATACAGTCAAAGAGGCTCCAGGAAGAATGGCGCGAAGAATAATCGTGCGCGTGGGAGCGATCTGATTGGTCGAAACTGACCAATCAGCAAGCCGGATTTACGGTGATCGACCAATGGATGTAAGAAGAGTGCATTTCCAGCGGAGGGTAGACTGGCTGTCGTGGAAGATTCCACAAATTCAATAAATGCAATGCATTAAACGGTAGTGAGATTTTCTTAATAAATTACAATACACTTACTTAAACAACACCTATTTAAATTAAAGAAAATCGTTGTATACCACGATTTGAAGATAAAAAAATATGTTAAAAAAATTATAAAATATGTATATTAAATACTTGAAATACATAAGAACGTAACAAATATTATAATAGAATAAACAAAGAAAACTACACACACACACACACATACATACATACATACATACATACATACATATATATATATATATATATATATATATATATATATATATATATATATATATATATATAAATTTAAAAAGAAAATAAAGCGTTGGGAGATCAACTGATAAAACTCGCCTGAGGATATCAATTAAAACGATTTTTGGAGTTTAAATTTTCTGGGGTTAGCTCGCTACTACTCAAACTAAAAAATACTTGTTGAGTCAAAACAAAACCAACATAGCATGTTAATTTTATTAATAAATAAAATAAAACTCATATTAAAATTACTGCCATATAATTTTTAATAAATAGAAAAAAATCTGCCTTAATAAAAAAGAAATAAAATCTCATTTCATTAAGTTAACGCGTTTCAATTAATGGTGTTTCATGTAATTTTTATATTCTCAGAAAAATATTTCATGACTGAAATAATAAACCTCAATTTAAAAAAATGAATTTTTTTTACTGTTTTATTTTTACTTGTAAAATTTGATTTTCTTTCATAATTTAAATGTTATTTTCAGTCCAGAATTCTTCCTCAAACGTAAGGTAAAAAAAAAAAAAAAAAAAGAATTGAAAGTGAATTTTTAAAAAAAAAATCTACTAACCAGATTCACTTAAAATTAGAACGAATTATATCACTTCTGTGCTACCTTCCAATAAATTTCCGTGCAGTAAGTTGTGAATATATTGACGTACATCAATCAACGCCTGTCAAAATAGACCACCCTGGTTGGAAATATCTCTCTTAAAAATTTTTCTGATAAAAATGTAAGTAATGTTTCTTTCAAATTACATTAAGTATACTTTAATCATTCTAAATTTCCTAAGATAACAAAAGAAAAAGGTGTAATTGATTTTTCATGATTTTTTAACTAACAAACTATGATCTTTCCGACAGAAATGTCGATAAGTTCGATTTTACGAAATTTTTTGACTCGTAAAAAAACAAGATTTTTTAATAAAATTTTTAACATTTATAGGAAGGATTAAAAAATCTGAAAAAATATTCAGAAAATACTTTGGTCGTTCCTCTTTAATAACAACATAAATATTTAAACGTTAAAAATTGTTTTATCAATTTGGGGACCTTTTGTCGCCAAGGTATACCACTTTTTAGCGAAATATTGGACATACCTACATTAAAAGTATAAATGAAGAGGCAAAAAATATCACAGCCATTGAATTCCCTAATAGCCCTTCTTTTCGATTAATAAACACAATTAAAACTGAACTGGATAAAATAAGCCAAAGAATATTGAAAAAAAAATATGCGACACATTAAGGATTGCCACACAGGACAATCAATGGAAGGACACAAGTGAGTGCATTTCTTGTTTCCACAAAATATATGTGTATATATATTTGTATATGTATATATGTGTATTTATATATGTGTATTTGTGTGTATATATATATAGATATATATATATATATATATATATATATATATATATGTGTGTGTATTTGTGTATATATATATATATATATATGTATTTGTGTGTGTATATATATATATATATATATATATATATATGCATGTATATATATATATATGTGTGTATATATATACGTGTGTGTACGCATTATTTATAAAAACATTGAACGATATATTATTTTAAAAAATAAATAAACAAACGCACCGCGTTGGGTGTGATAGAATGCAGGAGGAGGATGTGAAATATGAAAGAGTAGACGAAGAAGGGTGAGGAAGAAAAACCTAGTGTATTATATATATATACATACATACATGCATACATATATATACAGTGATATATACACACATATATATACACATATACGTATGCATAGATATATATATATACACACGTATATATATATATATATATATATATACACACGTATATATATATATATATATATATATATATATACACACGTATATATATATATATATAGACACGTATATATATATATATATATATATATATATATAGACACGTATATATATATATACACGTATATATATATATACACGTATATATATATATATATATATACACACACGTATATATATATACACACGTATATATATATATATACACGTATATATATATATATATACACGTATATATATATATATACACGTATATATATATATAGGTATATATATATATATATATATATACATATACACGTATATATATACATATATAGACGTATATAAACATGTACATATATATTCACGTATATTTATACATATATATATATATACATACATATATATACAGTGATATATACACAAACATATATACACGTATTTTATGTACATACATATTTTATGTACACACATATATATATATACGTATACATACATATATATATATACACGTATATATATATATATATATATATATATATATATATATATATATATATATATATATATATATATATATATATGCATTTAACATGCATTTAACGGATGTCGGAATTCGTTGAAAAATACACCCCTACCCTCAATAAACTTAACCTCTTTTTCGAACGTAACTCATAATTGATACAACAATAGTTAATAAAAATGAATAACCTACCGCCCATGTCTGAATGATTGGATTTCTCTGTATCCTTTGAAACAGGAAATTATAAATTTATATGTGCATTTAAAACTCAGTAATTTTAAAAATAAGTCATTCCAAAATTCGCTTGAAGATGAAACGGAACTAATGCGTTTAATTTAATTATATAATTAAATTTAAAGTTTTTAGCTTCCATTTTTGAAATATGGTTATTACTGTGTAGCGAAAAAAACATGTTTTAAATCAGTTAATTTATAATATACATATATATATACACTTATATATATACATATATATATACACGTATATATATACATACACATATATATACACATGTATACATACGCATATATATACACATATATACATATATAAATACAAATATACACATATATATACACATTATTACACATATATATACATATGTATAAACATATATGTTGAGGGGTCTCCCCTTGTTACACAAATGGACTCACCCAAGGTATACATATACTACAGAGTCACACAGAGGAGGGTAGTACAAGAGTCACAGTAACAAGCACGTAGACTCAGTAAGAAGTCATACAGCGATACGTCGATACCAAAGACTTTATATATATATTTGTCTACTAACCACGCATTCCTTGAAATACTAACCTGTATTACCAGTTTATATTAGTACGTTAATACATTTATTTCCCATATTCATTCTTGGCGTTTGTTATTATTTGATACCGGATTTCATCCCGGAATCCACAACAGTATATAAATACACACACACACACACACACACACACACACACACACACACACACACACACACACACACACACACACATATATATATATATATATATATATAAACATATATATATATATACATATATAAACATATATATATATACATATATATATATAAACATATATGTATATATATAAACATATATATACATATATATATAATCATATATATTATATATATATATAAACATACATATACATATATATATAATCATATATATTATATATATATAAACATACATATACATATACATGTATATATAGGCACATATATATATACAAGTATATGTATACATATATATATATATATATATATATATATATATATATATATATATATATATATATATATATATATATACACTTGTATATATACATATATAAACGTTTCACTGAATACGACAGACAAGATGCTTTTATTTAGTTTTTTATACAATTTCTCATGCGATCTAATATTTTTTTCCGGATGATAATTTAAAAAAAAACTGTCCGAATGTTCTTTTTATCCAAGCGATTTCGGCTATACATTTAGCAATTTTCGAGGATTACATATTTTAACTGTCAAATAAGAAATAGTTTGTTGTATGTATGTTTTATCAAATGTTTACATTTTTCAAAACATGGTCAAGATATTGTGACCATGTTCAAAGTTAATATTATTAAGTGTTGGTTTTTTGTTTTTATTAATAAGACTTCCATTACTTTTCATCGTTTTTTGCATGTAGATGATGCTATTATATTAGTGTTATCAACAAGTATGTTACGAATAGTGCCCGGTAGGTCACCATGAATATTTAAATGAGATCTAATTAAGCTATGGTTCATCTTGTTTATAATTAGTATGCCTTTGACTACGATATAGGAGATTAACATGTTTGGGATTAGTTGAATCTAGTATATCCAACTTAATTATTCGCAATGATTCTTCCCCCTCCCCGTTAGTGATTTGCAAAAACCAACATAGTTTACAAATTCAAGTGCCCTTTGGGAGATTGTATCTCCAATGGATTAAATAATATTTATGTTGGTCACACCACAAACTCGCTTTTACGACGCTTGACTCTACATTTGAATGATAACTCTAACATTTTTAGGCATTTAAAACAACACGCTTGGCCGTGTACACAATTCCGGAAATTCCTCTTTGATAATACAACTATACTTAAACATGATAAAAATAAACAAAAACTAAAAATTCTTCAAGCTATATACATAAAACAGTTGAAACCTAACCTGAACAAAATGAACTATGAAATCTCCACAAATATTCTTAAATGCCTATAATTGATAACAGAATCCATTGGTTTATACCAACGGCTCCCCATACTTAATACTTCTCGTTTTCACTCTCGCGTGGTCATGTATGACGTTACGAGCAGGGATGCGATTTTCGCTTCCGTGTCTCGTATACACGAGTTTGTTGTTGCTTTGAAATTTTTAATGCAACAAAAACAAACTATCATTATTGTTTTGTCCGTGTATTGTTTGATATATTGAAATGGATTTGTTATCTTTGATAATGGCTTATGTAAGCCGAAAGCTTAGATAGGATTAAACATGTATCAATATGGTGATTTCCTTTCGTCTTTCAATGATAATGTTATTAAGCTTATCAGACAATATGAAAGGAACTTACTTAAAATAAATACTTGTCTATATTATTTAATGAAACATGCATCAATATATATAGATATATACATATATATCCATATATAAGTATATATACATATATTGCATATACAAATATATATATGTATATACATACACATATATATGTGTATATATACACATATATATATGTGTATATACATTGACATATATACACATATACAAATAACTGTATATACATTCATATATATATATATATATATATATATATAACTGTATATACATGCACATATATATATCCATACATATATAACTGTATATACATTCATATATATATATATATATATATATATATATATATATATATATATACTTGTATATTTAGGCAGCAATCCTTCTTTTATGCAAGTTTCATTAAAAACGACAGACAAGGTACTACGGTTAAGTTTTTTATTTAATTTTTCTTGTGTACGAACAAGAGTTTTCTTTGCTGGACAAAGGGTGTGTAAGAACTGTCCAAATGTTCTATTTTTCCGAGCGCTTTCGGCTATATCTTTAGCTATTATCAAGGATGATTTGATTTTTCTGTTTAATTGAGTATGTGCATTATGTGTATGTCTTAGTGTGTAGTAGGGGTGTTTTAATTACCAAATATGGTTAGAACGTTGTGGCTTTGTTCGTAGTTAATTGTTGAGGGTAGGCTTTTTCTTTTTTATTATTAAAGCCTCCATTATTTTTAACCTTTTTTACAGGTGGAAGCAATTTATATATTAGTGTTTTCTACTAGTATATTTCAAAAGGAGTCTGGTAAATTTTTGTGTGTGTTTAAATGGATTCTAATGGAGCTGTGATCGGATAGGTGTAACGTAAGGCGTCTGGATAAGCATGTGGTTGTGTAACCGATGTAATTATTTATGAGTCCGGTTTCGTTAGGAACGCAGTTCCTCAAGGGGCATTTGAACTCTTAAATAATGTTTGTTCTTTGCAATTTTGACTTATCAGGCGTGTTGTTATTTTTTAGGATGAGGTTAGCTGTCTTAAATTTTTTATAATAGATAATTAATTTGATTTTTTTATTTGGGTCGATTGGGGTGGTGTATTTCTTTATAATATGTCTTAGTGAGCATTCATCTTGTTTGTAATTCAAGTGCATTTGGTTTTTGTAATAAATGTGTATGTGATTTTTTACTGTGTGTTCACTCTCATTATTACTTACTTTAAGGAGAAATAGTCTAATTTGTTGGTCTATAAGATAATTGGGGAAGCCGTTGTTGATTAGGGTTTGTTTTACGTTATTAATTTCTTTGAGGAAGAGTAGTCTAGAGGATGAATTTTGGTGTGCTCTTTCTAGAAAGTTTTTTATTACAGCTATTTTATACCTAAGTGGACATTCGCTTTTAAAGTTTAGGTGACAAGAGTTCTTGCTGGTGGGTTTTTTGTATAAGGATGTAATGAAAGTGTCGTTGCTGTATTCAACGAGGACATCTAGGAATGGAAGTTTGTTATTCTGATTAAGTTCATAAGAGAAGTTAAGGACGGAGTTTTTCTCAAATGTGGTCTTAAGTGTGTCTATTTGTTTAATGTTGTTCGCTAAAATGAAAATATCGTCTACGTAGCGTACGTATATCTTCGGTTTATGGACTTGTATGAATGTCGTACTTTCTACGTGGGACATGTAATAGTTGGCAAAGCATGGACCGAGTGGATTTCCCATACTGACTCCATTAGTTTGGGTATAGATAAATTTTTAATTTACCTATGATAAAATTTGAAATTAAAATTAAAAGTAAATAATTACCTATTTAGAAATCTAAATCTAATCTCTATTAATTTTAAAATTATAGAATTACTGAGGAGAAAATAAAAAATACATGTTATTTAATTTATTTTGCATTGAAATTACGTTAAAAAGGATGTTGATAGCTCTAGACAAAAATGTATACATTTTACTTCAACTATGTATACTCTCACGTAAAACAATCCAAACACAC
>OZ038482.1:69043342-69048342 GCA_964036315.1 Acanthosepion esculentum
TGGACATGCGTGCCATTTCAAACATCTGAAATTAGATGTATTCTTCTTGCCATTTCATTTCCTTCGTGTAAGAGCACCTTTACAGGAATTCCATCCAGTCCTGGTGCCTTCCTATTATTGACTTCTTGATTCCGCCTTTCTAGTCTCCTCATCTGTTGGTGGAATTGCCATTTCATGCACAATATCAGACTGAGGCAGATTTTTATGTTCAAATCAATAACTGAAGGATTATCAAACAAACCCGAGAAATGTTCGGTCCAACGCTGTAATATGTTTTTGGAATCTTTAAGGAGATTAGTCCCATCCTTAGTTTTTAGTGGAGTTACAGATGTTGACTGAGGCCCAAAGGCCTTTCTTATGAGGTCATACATTACCTCGGAGTTTTTACGATTCTATGTATCCTGAATTTGATTGGAAATATTATCCCACTATTGATTCTTTAATTGACGTAATCTACGTTGAAGAGTGGACTTACAGGCCTTAAAGAACTGACAAAATGATTGATGATCACTGCCAGATGCACTCAACATCTTCTGATAAATATCGTTTTGATTTTAAGAAGCTGGTTGGTTTCGAGATTATTCTCATCGAACCAATCTTGATGTTTCTTTTTTCTTAAACCCAAGACATCAACACTGATGTTGTATATGGTCTTTTTAAAATCTTCCCAGGAACCATCAAACTGAGAGACTTCCACAGCTTTTTGAAGCTCTTCCCGTACCACCGGATCCCTCAATTATTTTGGGGATTTTTGTCCCTTCAGAAAGAACTTTCCGCCTTTTCCCCTTATAAGATAGTGATCAGTACCACACTCTGACCCCTCATTACTCAAACACTGCAAACATCTTGAAGGTCACGTCGACGACAAATTATGTAATCAATGATGTGACCCTGGCGAGACCTTGGGTAAATCCAAGTTATCTTATGGATCTCTTTTTCTTGAAAGAAAGTATTCCATATAGCAAGATCGAGGTTTGTGCAGAGATGGAGAAGATGCAAACCATTTCTGTTTACCTTACCAAATCTAAAAACGACCTACAGGGTCCAAGGTTCATGATTTGATCCCACTCTCGCATTAATATCCGCCAAAAGGAGAATTTTATTTGCCTGATGAATTTTTGATGGCGTTGAATGGAGGTAACCGTAGAAAACAATTATCATTTCCTTACTATTGGACATGGTCGGACCATAGACAGAGATTAATGCCATAAATCAGTTTCCTGGCAGTGGCATACAAATAGTCATGATTCTGTCAGATATACCTTGAGGAAGCTCGAGGTGTGCCACAAGATCAGATTTTATTGAAAAATCCACACACCCTCATGTTTCTCACATACAGACTTATCCTTCCAATAGAAAATGTAGCCTGCACATTTTTCCATCAGTTGAACCTCATCATTAAAACGGGTGTCAGAGAGAGAGACGTTATGTCAATATTGTAGCTTGATAATTCCTTTGCTACAATGGCAGTTCCGCGTTCAGGTCTTTTCCTTTAAGCAGTATCTAAAAAGGTTCTCACATTCCAAGAAGCAAATTTCATAAAGTGTCTCTGTAGAAGAAACTTTGATTATAGACTTTTGATATTTGACCTCTGTGCTACAGTCTATAAGAAATCGTGATTAGTGTTTAAACAGCGTATTGTTTTTGTAATGTTTAGAATTGAGTCATCAGAAGTAGTCTACCCTTAACCGTAGGTATGTAATATGTTCGATAATAGTATTTACTTAAATTGTAGTGAGTGTTAATAATTCACTTTAGATAAGTAAAGTCTGGCAAGTTTGAAGTTCTTTGTATTCACAGAGTAATCTTCGAGTCGAGTTTGTGGGCGAGTCAGTTGTGGTTTTTCGCACGGGAAAATTATAATCGCAAGTTACGTGGATTAGATTAGCGCTTCTCTGTGTTCGTTAGACTGACTGATTTGGTCAGTTGTAAATCTTCCTTATATAAGGTTTTAGATGTCAGAATCGGCTCAAGTAAGTTTTGGCGCAATTTAACATCCTCACGTGGAGTTTTTGAATTATCACGTTGCGAACCAATAGAATTCGCTGTTTAGCACAATAAGGTTTTTGATTGGTTAAGTTGATTCACGTAGGCGTGTAAAATGGAACGTTCCTGTTGCTAGGGGTGATAAGGTAAATGGACGAGTCCACATATACACATATACATATGTATATTCATAGATACACATATACATATATATACATACATAGATACACATATACATACATACACATACATACATACATACACACACATATACATACATACATCTATATATATACACATATATGTACATACGTGCACACACATATATATATATATATATATTAGGGTAGGTCGATTTTGGTACTGTAAAAAGAATAACTCGAGGAAAGTAGCAAAATAACGTCAAAAATTACCACAAAAATATTTTTCTTCAAACCTTCGTATTTATTTGAGGAATCGAACTTAAAGACAAAATAAATTGCGATTTTTATCATCATATCGGTGTCACCGGAAACATGTGTAGGTTAAAACCTAGTCTTAACGAAAAGAAAAGAGGAAAATAACGCTTAATAATGTATATTGTTGAGTTTATTATCTATTCTCTCAATAAATTAAATGAAATTACTAAAAATAAAACACACTAAAATATTTAGTTTAAAATACAAATAACTACTTATGAACGGCGTCTTTTTTACTGGATATTATTTCGGTATTTACCGGCAGTAATTACCTCCCCTTGCAAGTTCGTTTTATTTTTGTTTACTGTTTACGCTTTTAACTAGCACAAATATCTATTTTATTTTTCATCAAAATATACTTAACTATCTAAAAAATACAACTTTTATAATTATTGTAATTTGTTTATATTTTCAAAATTAGTCTTATATTAAAAAGCCTGTTTACAAGCTTGTCGCAGTGTGCCTGATCACCACTCCGACTTTTTGTAAACAATCCCGTATACGCCTTCGGCAGAGAACGGTCACGACCCACGTGCGCTAAAAATAGCAATGACCTATTTTCAAACCAAAAGAAAAAACAAAAAAACTTTTCGCCACGAAACCAAAACAAAAGACTTAATTTCATACCGAAATTAATTTATATACAGTCAACAAAAACAGACTACACTTTTGACTGTAATTAATACGGCCTGAAATTAATTATAGTCACTTATTGGTTTAGCGGGACCGCTACTGTTGTACTGACTGTTTCCATAAATACCAGCGATTTCACAGCAATCAAGAGAGACGGCTAGGGAGCCAGGAGCCTTCCTACATCGCGACTTTGACGCGCCCAGTCAAGTCGACCGAGTCCAGCAGCCGGCGGGACCCAGCAGCAGTAGTAGTTGTTCAAACAGCTCTTTTCAGGGCTAACTTCCGAAAGTCACTCTAACACGATACTCGCTTCACTCTCTGCTACTGCTAACCTCCGGCGCCTTCTAGCAACCTCCTGCAGCCTTCAGCGACCCACAGCTCACCCTTGCAGCTTTCAGTGACCCACAGCTCACTCCTGCAGCTTCCAGCTAATTCCCGCACCTCAACCGGAACGTCAGCACCTCAACGTACCACTCAACATCGAAACGCCAGCCATCTACTGCCATTGTCGCCCAGCTACCGACTCCAGCGTCCGTCGATATCCGGATCCCGATACACGACTTTCCTTCGTCTCACCATCTACCGCACGCTGAACAAATAAATAAAGACACGATACCCATCGTCTTCAACCGTGTTTTGTCATCCTTCTTTGCTATTGCCGTTACCTATCCTTTGTGTCCACTTTCTTAGTTGTACTACCGATTGGCACTCACACTTTTCGGTCCACTGCAACAAGCTAATCCCGGAACTAACTCTACTTTTATGTAAATAAACATTACTTTTAATAAGTTTTAATTTAATAATGCATTTCAAACTTTATTTTCCAATTGATTTTGAAAAATATTTTTGTGTTTTATTTTTCTGATAATACATATATTTTCTTTGTCAGATATTTTAATAAAAATGGCAGGAAAAGGCATCCCAAACGGCCTACCGTGGAATTTTGATACGGCCTTATCAAAATTCCACGGTATGCTGTTGAGTTGATCAGGGGTGATGTATCTTCCAATCTTGGAGCCAGCCTTGCCAATGCATTGCTCTTGGATTTGAGTCTTTCTTATCCCCAATATTAATATAAAAAGATATTTATATAGATAAATGTAAAATTGATAGAGCTAAAGTGAAAACAAATGCCCATCAACAGAATGATGAAAAGGTAGAAAATCTTCGTATTGGAGTTGATGGGAGAACTGACAAAGACACACTAATGTACAAGGAAATAGTGTAGGAAAATGGAGAAAGACTGAAAAAAAACAAGAGACCAGAACCCTACTTGACTGTCACAAAGATGACATATGAACGTGAATATCTGACACAGGGTTCTTCCTATTTTTAAAATTGAAAATGCAGATACCCTTAGTTGTGACCAAAGACACCTTTATGAATATACAGTGGGTATTTCTAGAGGTAAGGTGGACTCTAGATTTGCATCATAGAAAATTGGTCCATTAAACCAGGTAAGGTGGTTAACTTTAGGCATCAATCTGATGTGTTTATGGACTCATGGTGCATACCCACGAAATATTTCAACCAAACTCCACAGTTTAATAAATTTTATTGTGAATGTGTATGCCATTTGCTGGTTCGAAAATAAAAGAAATAACACATTCCACAATCAGCAAATGTATATTTTCAATACGATCCAAAGGATTAGAAGCAACCATATGAAATCCAACAGATCACACTGAAAAATATACAATACAACGCTTTCGCCTTACTGCCTGAAAATATCTTATATTCAATGGTCAAATCTGATGAACTGGAAGTGAGGGAAGACGCTATAAAAAGAATATTGGCCATGAGGTTAGTAAATATTTATTCATATTAAACTGACTAAATTAGTTATGCCGATTTATGGAATCATTTTAAGGATTTTATCTAATTTCACCATAAATATTAAAGCAGTACAGAGTGCAATTTCTT